>LPNX010263689.1:238586-293002 GCA_001517045.1 Pseudotsuga menziesii
GTACGTTATATTCTGCAAGTCCAATAATGTCCATGCCTGGGTAGTTTATACTAGCTTAATGATTTTTTATTTTTATTTTCAATTTTTGGGGACATTACAGTTGTGGAAGTACGTCCTTTTAGGAGTACTTCTAGGGTTGTAACTTTATGGCTCTAGGGATTAGTTGTAAACCTAGGTTAATCTTCTCTAGAGGCTAGTTATTCACTTCTTAGATGCCCTAGGTTAGGGTAGGATTGTGCTAGGGTTTTGCTCCCTAGGTCTCAAACCTCCCTCTTTTCCAAAACCTAGTCAATAGGGTTAGATAGATTGCATTTGCATGTGTAAATTTGCATTCTCATGGTAAAATTAGGGTTATAATTAGGTTTGCAATTTTATGTTAAAAATCCTAAAAATAATTTTTTTTTTTTTGCACTTTTGGGCCTCCCTAAAATTTCGACCTCCTTCCCTAAAATTTCGGCCCAGCTTCTAAATCCCTAAAAACCCAAAGGCAGAATTATAGGGAACCCTAAAAATATAAAAATTCCTAAAACCTAAATTCTTCCCTGAAAAGGCCCTAAGCAGTCCTAAAATCAGACCTAGAAACCTAACCTTTCTCCTCCAAGGCCTCACGGCCTCCCCTAATTCTATCACTAGACCCTTGGCCCTCATTTGGCTGCCCAGAAGTAGTCTGTAACAGCCCTTTAGTAGCTCTCTTTGCTGCTGCTCCAAGTATTAAATATTGCAGACTGTCAAAATTTGACAGCCTACCCCAAATACTCCAAACTGCCCTGTGGGTCTGTCCTTTAGTCTCCTTTAACTTACGTAGTGGAAAAAGGCAAGGTTTGTTCATGCTTGGGCTACCACTTAAAGTGGGCTGTTTGTTTCATCTCCATACGTCCAGTCTGCACATAAACACTAGTTGTTAGTATTTTAATGTATAATCATACTTGTTTTGGTGAAGGACACTAACATTTTTGGCACCGAAACATCATTGTATTGTTGCTCATAAAATACCCATACAATATGCAATCGTTGGAGTAAAAGCCTTGTCACTTAGACTATATTAAATACTTATTTATGCTATGATTGTTGGGTTGACGATGCAAATGATACAACTGATACTTACTGCTGGTATAAACAATACTACTGCTGTCATAATACACACAGTTAGCACTTATACACATCTATTTCAGACCTCTTGTTGGTTACTACAACTAAATGCATGTAGTGGATATTTCCATAAATATAGATACACAACCGATGTATTGTTTATGTCCTTTATTTTGTTTCAAGTGTTCAATGCTGTTGTAAGTACTTGAGTAAATCACTGATGCATACATGCTGTAGTAATTGGCTAATTTACTAATTAATGCTTTTTGCATACACTCTTGTACTTATGTTTTTGGGAAATATTATATGCTTGTGCTTGATCAATAATTGCACATGTGTTCTTGTTGTTTCCATCAACGATAATTTTACAAATCACACAACTCCTTCATTCACCTTTTGGACTTCATTAGGCATTGGTCGCTAACTTCATTTGTTTGTAAGATACATTTGCACGCATAAGTGTGTTTTGCAGGGTTATATAGGGCTCTCTTCTAGGAGGTTTCGACTTCCGAAGTAGTTGGGGATAAGTGACTAAGGTGACAGTGGTCACTTTTCCCACATATGCTTACTGGTGGCTAGGCCTGCCATTTCAACCGGTAACACTCCTAATTACTCTCTCAACGCTCCTAGGAATTGAGGCGATATTTTTGTTTTTTGTTTTTTTGGTTTTTGGAGCCAAGACATGGTTCCACATGTTTGTTTGGGCATGGTTAGGGTTTATTTAGGGGATTTATTATTGTTAATTTTCTTAAAGTAAAAGTGACATTCTCCTTTTCTTTCATTTTCTATACTTTTACTTAAATTTTCAACATTACCATTAATTGTTTCAGGATGTTTGAGAGTGGTTCCAACCTCTTCGGACTTCATATATAAAAAGTAGAATTTTAGATCCCATTTAGAATTCAACAGACTTAATATTTTTTAGGATTTCAGGATTGCAACATTTCCATTGGATTCTATCATGTATGAGGGTAAGGGATTGGAACTTAATCAAGCATATTAACCTCTTTATGTACCTTGATGTTGGTGGTGTTGATGCCTAATTATTGAAGTTGATTGAACTCTTATGTTATGACCTTAATAAAAATGTACCCTTAAATAAAAAAAACTCACTTATTAAGCATGGGAAGCTTTTTCTACCTGAATTTTCCACTCCATGCCCTAGCATATGCCCTTACACCAAAATATTATTCTCCATCTTGGTTGGCCCAACTAGCAACTGGGGGTGGATAAAGGAGAAAACCACACACAGATATATGGTGCAGAATGGGTATATGCTTGCATTAGATAAGTTGGTCCCTAATGAGGAGTGTGCTCGAGTACGAAGTGAATTTTTGAGCAAAGACTTTAGTGAACATGGAGTCTTCGGTAACCTACATACAACCGAAGATCGATATAGGTTAAGTCCTATTGAATGGTGGAACATGTATTGCTCCTCTATCAGATATCTACATGAATTGGTAGTGAGGGTGCTTTCATAGGTTGTTAATATTTCTTTTGTAGAGAGGTGTTGTAGCACCTACAACTTCATCCACAACGTGAAGAGAAACAGTTTGAATGCACATCGGGCATAGGAGGAGTGAGCTTAAGTACGAAGTGAATTGAGCAAATACATTATTGAACATGGACTCTTTGGTAACCTACATGCAACCAATGATGGAACATGTAACATGGAACATAGGTTTATTCCTATTGAATGACAGAACATGTATTGCTCCTCTACCACATCTCTGCATAAATTGGCGGTGAGGGTGCTTTCATACGTTGTTAACACTTCTTCTGTAGAGAGGTGTTGGAGCACCTACAACTTCATCCACAATGTGAAGGGAAACAATTTTAATGTAGATCAGGCATAAAGTTTGGTTTATGTGAACTACAACTTGACGTTGTTGTCCCATTATTGTGATGCGGCCAAGAATGATAGAACATATTTGACTAGGGACAACAATCTAGAGGAGGCTAATTTAGAGAATGGATCCATAGCATTTGAGTGCTTGGAGGTTGAACTATCGTGTTGCTTTGCCTCGTGATGATCATAGGATAACTATCAAATTGCTTGGAGTAGAGGATATATTTGATTACTTTAGCTAGTAAAGGAGAGGGATCGACTTGTCCTCCACTCTCCCTTGGAGATCTCTTCCATCCTTCTATTTGCTCGACTCCATTTTTTCTCAACAAGTGCTTCCCTCAAGGCACTAGTCTAGGGTTTGGTAGTTTAAATCTTATTTCATTTCCATTTTCTTCCATTTATTTTCAATCTTACTCACTCAAATTTTCTGATTATGTAGGTACTTGATCTATTCTCCAAAAAGACCTTAAGGGGATTTAATCCCCCTCCTTGGTGAACCTAAACTCTAAATATAAACCCTAAGGAGCATAAGCTCAGAAACACCACTAATAACTAAGTTAAAATACAGCACTTAATTAAACAATTTATGGTGTATTTTGGTCTTTCTGCTCAAGTTTCTCAAGTGCCTAACTAGTAAGCTATTCTACATTGCCATATCTAAGTTTCTTGCTAGTTTCATTTTCTGTTACATTAGTGATTTTCAGATCTTAACCTACACCAAATTTCGTCTTAATTAGCTTTGAAAATCACACTAGTATTGTGGATCTAGGGTTTGATTCTTAGAGATTGAACTTTAGATGCATTCTTATTATTACTAGTTATCATAGAAGCTAGTTAGATCACTTTCTATTGCTGTTAAATGCCTTATTGCAGATCTGAAATCTACAACAAAACACTAATAAACTAGCTTTACAATTCAAGCTTGCATTGTAGATGTAGGATTTGATATTTGAGATTGATCCTTAGGTCTATGTTTACTATTGCTAGCTCTCATACAAGCTGATTTATTTGCCCAGTTTAATGTAGATCTAACTTAGTATATGACTTGCAATCTACATTTCATAAGTGTATCTAATAACCTAGCATCTTGCCTACATTTGCAATTGATTTTATTGAAGTAATACTTCATATTGGTTAATGATCAAGGAATGATGCTAGGATCTAATTATCACAACTCTTAACAAAATTCTAAGACCTTATCCGTTTCGCATTTCTTGTGATCTGTGTATTAGTCTCAATTTGTACTTTTAAAGGTCTCTTAAAGTTGTGATCTCACAGCCATATACTATGCACTAAGCTCCAAACTTGTGATCTGTGAAGATGGATTAAAGAATGTTCCCTTCATAATTTCTCGTCAAAGGGGAAACACACCTCAAAATATGTGGAATATGCCTCAAATAATGTTTAATGCCCCCAAAAGACCTCCTTTAGCCATACAAATGCTTCTGGCTCCACATAGCACCATTCCAAGCAAGGCATTCCTCCTTTAGCTTCTTTCCTTGACACCTGTCATGTCCTGTGCTTCCCCCAAGGTAGGGTGTTTGCTACTGTGGCCTCTCCTCCTATCATATGTCATTCTCTAGACCTTCAATATGTAGGACATTTTCTTCTTTGGGCTGTGTTTGATCCTACCTTGCCACAAGTTGGCTTTGGACACCTCTTATTGAAGGGTGTTCATCCTCTAAGTTCTCTTCTTGGTCATATGCTTCATTTATGTGGTCTTGCCACTTGGGGCTTGGCTTCAACCTAGGAACAAGGCTCTCCATCATTGATTTAGCAAAAGGTAATATACGCCATGCAATGTTACAAATATCGTGTCGACGAATATATCGCCTAGGGTCCAAAAAGAAATTATTGGATTTATTGGCGAAAATGTCGGCAAACATCGGCAATATATCGACAACTTAAAAAAAATACTAAAATATTCATTTTTTTTCAATTTTCTAAACATCCAAAGCAACAAGAACATCAAATAAACACATTTCTACATAAATATGGAAAGAAAACTGACATATAAGATGTATAAGACGTCTAGTGATACATCACACATAAAAAATGAATCATGTCTTGGATCTTGAGTCCTCGACTCATGAATCACCAAAAAAATACAATCACTGTATTATGTATCTCATATGCAATGAAATCAACTTAATAAAGTAAACTATGGATTCCCTCTACCCCTTTTATGGGCAAAGGTAATCGCTTTAGTATTGGCTCTGCCTCTAGCGCTAGAAATCCCACGTGCTCGTGGGGGTCACTGTGGACTATGTCGTCCTCTAGAAGTGCCTGGAAATTGATGTACTCTAGAAGAACTAGAAGAATGATGAGGTACTGGACCCTCATCAGGTCCTCTACCACTGCTACTGCTACCACTACCCATACATCTGGCTCCCTTTGATTGAGACTTTGGCTGTGAAACTGGTGGCTGTGAAACACAAACTGGTGGTTTTGCAATCGGTGGCTCCGATGATGGCACAATTTCAAATGAGTCTAACCACTCATTGTCCCATGTTTCACTCTCCATGTCATGTGTATCATCCTCTAACCAACTAGGGGTTGCCTCCATAATAGGTTCCTCAATCTCCACTCTCCAAGCAACAATGGTGTCAATGGCCTCCACCTCAGGTTTTTTTTCAAGCTGCTTCACCCACAACCTGATATTGTAGGAGACGTACACTGGATCATTCAGGCATTGGGTATCCAACCTGTATGATGACCATAAATTTATCCAATTATAATTTAGAATACATAAATTACCCATGGGACATAAATTACAAGTTATAATGAATTTAGAATTTAATTTCAAATTCTCAAACCTGTTGCGCTTCTTGGTGTGTATTTTTTCAAATGCACTCCAGTTGCGCTCACAACTAGAAGAACTACATGTTTGGATAAGGATCATGTTGCTGCTGCTGACCGACGTGCGTGTGTCAAAGCCCAAAAGTAGGCACAATGGCCCGATGGCAACTGCGAAAAGAGCAGCCACTGTCACCACACTCCTCTCTTCCCTGCTTCAAGTTGGCTCTTCTCCAACTCAAGGGGGCTTTCCTAAGGTTAAGATCACTAAGGCAGTAATCAATGGCGGACAAGTTGAATAGAAGAGACCGCCTTAGAGAAATGGTTGTAGTATAATAGGTATTTTGAATGGGTGATGGAAGAAAGGAAGAATCATTTCTTAAGGCGAGACCGGTGTCTTTGTATCAGGAGGGGAAAATGGAGTCAAAAGAGAATTCAAGAGGGCCTTGTGTCATATGTAATTGAGGGGGAGAGATCGCATGATTGATCAAACCCTGCTCAGTCCAGTGCAAAACGACCAAAAGTACTCCTTCCTTTCTAGCCGCGAGAGGTGCGCTGTACACACAAGAGATCGATATCACACAATCAACCTAGATAAAATGTGAAAATCGATACCCGTACATGCATGCTTACAAAGGGGAATAGAATAACAACTGGTAAACTTCTTCGCCTTCCAATGTGGTGAATACACCCCTCTGTGGCCTTTTACATAAACATAGAACAGAAAGGCTAAATCTAGTAACTTTAACACTCATTAAAACTCATCAAGATAATGCCACACATTAAAAAGAATGCTCAACTAAACATCCAAAAACACCTCCAATGAATTTTCAATTAAGCTTTGGGGAAAAATCCTCCCACTTTTTTCCATCCTTACAATCAAAGAAGAATGGCCTTTTTATAGACTTAAAGGCTCACCTACTTATTAAAACAAAACAAAATATTTTAATATTGGAGATAAAGTGAAAAAAGGTGATCATCCTAGATTCACCTTTGTTGCACCCCAAGCTTTTGGCGTTTAATTTAAAAGAACAACTCATTTAAGCCGCGACCAACTGCTCAAAAAAAATGACATGGGGATCAATAGAAGGATAGGCCAACCCAAAATGTGGTGCTCCCAGTTCCATGTATAAAGAAGGATACCCTCAACTTCTGTCTGCTACAGCGTGAATATTTTCCTTGTAATCAGTTAACTCATCACAATGAGCGAAGCTATTCCCGGCAGCCTTCGGTGGATACGATATCTACCAATTGAAATTTCAGGGTTAAAGCCAATCTTCACTCTTGAGCTATTTTCGTTTGAACATGGCATCTTGACAAAAAAAAAGGGATTTTTAATCGGCTGCCACAGACGCGTAGATTGCTCTAAGTTCTCATTGAATTCACTGATGCTCTAGGATTTTCCCTTTTAGATACTAGAGCTTCTTCATGCGATGCTTCTAATGGTTGTTGAGCTAGAATAGGATCAAGAAAGTCACGCTGCATTTCTGCTGGTAACTGCTGCAAGACAGTGATATCTAACTGGCTCATAGACATATAATCATTTATATAAAAGCCACAGAACTTCTGGCTTTTACTTCAATTGACATCGGAACTGATTGCTGTGATGACATCTTTGATGTCAATGCAAGCCATGACTTTAGTGTGTTTTTTCCAACACCCTCTGCCCGCAATGACCCTTGGGAAACATAACTGGGGTTTGAACATGCAACACTCAAATTCCTTCACCTGCAATAACTACTCCTCGTGTCTGCTCTACTTGGGAATTTGGGCAACCACGTAGAGTGTAATCTGCTATCTTTTCTGTTGACAGAGCCTCCATAATTTCATGATATCATATCTATGGATTTTGTTTCCATGCTGATCTCTTTGTTGTGTTTTGCAGGTTGCAGAGGATTTGTAGAAAACAAAAAAAAACAAGTAGCAACCTATGTGCACAAGTCATGATTTTCCACTGCTGCTTTGTGGACACCTCTGTCACACCCCTGTCATGAAAAGGGGGTAACAGATCTGAACAACAAGCTTTTGGAGATGGGGTACTCGTCTGCCATAGGTTTCCCACCAAGTATCTACAATGAATTGGAGAAACATAAGAGAAGACATTGAAAATTTAAAATTTAAAACAAAGGAAGTAATGAAATTAAATTTTGAAACAAGGTGAAACTTACTTGGCATTATGTTCTTCCTCTCATTAATAGCCATATCAAAGCCAAATGTTCCTATGGCCCTCCTATAGACTTCCAACTCTTTGAAAATATCTGAACGGTCAGCTGCACTTGGCACCATCCTCTGGACACACTCCAAGAACCCATCCATTACCTTTGCATCAAAGTTGAAGCCACAGGAGTAAGAGAATGCGGGGTTGAGGAATAGGCCTATAGCATGAATGGGGCGATGAAGTGTTTTATTCCATCACTGATCAATCACCTCCCTATCAATTGTTGTTTCGCTTGCCCCTCATCCCCCTTGTCCTCATAGTAGGCATGAATGGCCTCTTTGGCCCTATCCATGGCCTCATACAAGTAGCCCATTGCGGGCTTGTCTCCATCAACAAAGCGTAGAACCCTTACCAAAGGCTCACATATAGTACATACCTCCTTCACCCCATCCTAGAAGCTCTCTTGGTATGGCACTAGCCTGAATATGTCATGTCCCTCCGGTTTAGTACTAATTGATAAAGCACGCTACTCAGTTGAAGGGAACATAGTCTGCAAGTCCCACATAGAAGTAAGGAGGGACTGAAGAGAGATGAAACAAGTGGCAAAGTGAGGGATGGTAGGACGGACCAACTCCCTATCATGAGTGAACTTCCTCATCAAGCTAAGCACAGAAGCATGATTGTATATAAATTTGGTGATGCTTCTTGCTGAATTAATGACATCCTTGATAAATTGGATCTTCCCCATATCCTCTAAGATCAAGTCAATACAATGTGCTGCACAAGGTGTCCAAAACAAAGTAGGATGCCTGTCCACAAGCATCCTACCAGCTGCCACATAATTCGCAGTATTGTCCGTTACTAGTTGGACAACATGCTGCAAACCTATCTCTTGGATGAACTCATCCAACAACTGACATAGTAATGTTGCATCTTTGACTTGTGCAGATGCATCCACAGATTTTATAAATATTATGCCTTGAGGACAATGAACCAAGAAGTTGAGAAGGGTCCTACCCTTCGTATCACTCCAACCATCTGACATCATGGTGCATCCCGTGGCCTCCCATGAACCTCGAAGCTCCTCCAACCTAGAAGTGCAATCGACCTTTTCATCATCAAGGATGGGCCCTCTCAACTCCTCATAAGTGGGGGGCTTATACCTCGACCCAACAATAGCAACAACTTCAAACATAGGCACGTAGAATGTGTTCCTCGCAAAGTGGATGGAATGTCACTCCACAAAAGCCATCGAACCACAAGTTTATCTACTTCATTTTTCTCTTTTATCTTGTACATTGACTTTATACCTGGTTGTCCACCAGCACCAGATCTCGACAAAAAGTGAGAAATATAATGTGTGGTTGAAGGCATGGCAGAAGATGAAGATAAGGTCTCATTCCCCACTCCCCCCTAAAGTGTGTCCGACTGTCCCGGATCCTAATGCCGCTCTCATTCCAAGTTCCTTTCTCAAAGCTTCTCTTTCATCTTTCCTCTTGCCAATACCTTCAATTGTAAGTTTGGCCCTATGAACTATTTCAGGAATGGAGTTTTTGCAAATATCCACCTCATGCCTTGCAAGTTGTGCGAGGTGGTATTTGAGCCTACTTATCCCCCCAGTCATCTCCTTCCCACACATATTGCATCTAAGCTTTTGCCGATTTGTGGATCAACCGGCTCTGCATACTCCCAGAATGGATCCAAAGTCTTCGGCATATTTGTAACTTCGTAGCTTTGCAATATGGAAACTAACTTGAAACTTTAAAACCTGTAACATAATTTTTTTTTTAGCAAATTTCATTGCAAATAATTGCAAATCAGACATACAGGCATAATTAATTTACAACGTACATTTCTAAAGTTAAACAGTGAATAAAATGATAAAGTTATAAACTACCAATTTTCTAGGGCTGTTTTTAAATTTTAATAAATCAGTGCTTTAAACTTAGCATTGAAGCATTCCTTAGCCACCTCCCATGAGATATTTTGAATTATCCAAGGTTGAAAATTGAAATGCACTCTCAGTCTCAGATTTTAGACAAGTGGCAACGATGGAGGATTGTGGAGTCAAGTTCACTGTTCTTTTGAATTATTTGCAGCAGAGAATCTCATGTCAAATTATATATTGTCAATCTCATGTCAAATTATTTGCAGCAGAGAATCTCATGTCAAATAATTTGCAGCAGAGATGATCATCATGAGAACTTACAGTTTTCATTGTTTAACTTAAAAATTTAAAGTTTTAATTTACAAAGGTTAAAAACTTACCTTGAAGCTTGGAGTTTGGGTTGATTTTTCCACCACGGCGCGTGACTGCAGTGCTAGCAGCTAGAGTCTAGACAGACCAACGACATCTCTGAATCTCTGACTCTCCTCCACGCACCTATGAATCTCCTCCACGCACCTGAGATCTCCTTCTCCTTCCTCCAAGCTCCACCACACACCAACTGCCCACCGTTCTCCTCCACACTACACGCAGCTCTACTTCTCCTCCACACTGTAACGCAGACCTCTGAGTCCCGACACTACACGCAGGGGCATTGGAAAAAAGGTTAAAAGCACCCAAAAACACGTGAGTTTTAAACCCCCGACAGACCGACGATTTAACCGTATTGATTCGCAATTTCCACTTTAAAAATCACAATTTTATCTTAAAAATATCGCGACGTGATTTTTCTTGCACGATTTTTCCCGATAATATCGCCGCTGAGAAAATATCGCGACATCTCGCGATTTTGGCGATATACCGCTGATATTTGTAACACTGACGCCATCTAACAATGCCTCAAACGTGACAAGTGTACCCAAATGTAATCTCATGGTGAGATGTACCTCGGAGAAAGCCACCATCAAGCCAACCATACTCCATCTACACGCTTGTTACTCTCTTGGATGATGAAAAGTGCTTGGCAAAGATCTCTACTGCAAGGGAGCGCCCCCCACCCCCTCGCTCCCGCTCCTGAAGCTTGCTCCCAAAACGATCCCAGTTTTGGGAGCGCGCCCCCAAGACGCTACCCACCTCTTCTATGCTAAAAGCTCCTATACTAGGTTGATCATTTGATGACAATGTTATGGTACCTCCCTTCTTTGCCAAGCTCCTATGAAAGTTGTTATGGTTGACCATTTGATGACAATGTTATAAGTTATAAGTACTAGATGATTGATGCTATATGCTTTAATACATGTTTTCTATAACTAATTCAACATCCTACATGTTTTTTAGATAAATCCATCAAAATATATTAAAATATATACTATATAAAAACTTAAAAGTGCTCCCGAAATGCTCCCAAAACGAGAGCTTTTGAAAATTTCTCTTTTCACTCTGCTCCTGCTCCCCGCTCTCCCCGCTCCCAACAACATAGGGCAAGATAGAACAAGGTGCATGGGCATCCAGTCTCTCCTTGCAACCATGAAACTGCCCCTAAACTCCAAACATCTTCTGTTGTGCTGGTGAAATAAGAAAGCCCATGAAAATGCAGGATAAGACTTTGCATTTTCAGGCAGCAACACCCTTCAACTTTCAAGATATGGACAAGTTGTTTTGCAAAACCTGAACTAAATTGTTATATGTGAATTGTTTCATTTGGTTTATATATTTTGCTTTCATCTAGACATAAGTATTGGCCATCAAACTTCTTCTTTGTTGCATCAAATTTGCTTCTTTTGCTCCATGTGGTCCGCTTCTTAAACACATTTTGACATGGATTTTGATGCAGGAAAAAACAATCCACTATTAGTCAACTTACTTTTGAGTTTGGCTAACACCTACAATGCTGTTGATGAGGGACATAAAAGCATACAAGTCTACCGCCAGGCTATTACTATTTTGGAGAGAAGAAAAGGTGCAGAAAGTGAGGATCTTGTTCTTCCATTGACATACCTTAGTCACGTTTTAATTGAGGAAGGAGAAGTGGAAGAAGCTGAGGATTCATTACGCAGGTTAACTGATACAACCATTTGTAATGGTAGTGTTTGCCTAGTTGGTATGCATTCAGTTCTATCATTAGATTGAAAATTTATGATAATATTTTTAGCTTGATAGTAAATTGTTAAGTCCACGTAAAATCCATCCATTGCAAGCAATAATCATCCATGTTTAAATAGTTCCTAGTCCACGGAATTGGCATTGCAGGCATATGTAATGTTTCATAAGCTTGGCTTTCTAAACTGCTATTTCTTGTAGGCACATCATTTCTACTCCTGTCAGTAGCATGGATATTTTCCTTTCTGCTAATGAAGGCATAATGCAGAATTGAGTTTTTTTTCTGTTACTCGGGATCTAGCATGGACTTGCTATGAATGCAAACTAAATTTATGCCTTCTTTTATGCCAATTTATTATTAGCATGGACTTGCAATGAATGCAAATTAAATTAATGCCCGCTTTTATGTCAATGTATTATGTATTGTCTTCTTCTTTTTTCAGAGCCTTGGGAATAATGGAAAAGTTACATGGAGAAAATGATGGAAGGGTAGGGGCGGTAACATGTGTTTTAGCTCGTGCAATGTGCACAAAAGGTACTTTCCATCTCAATATATTAAACTATTTTTCTTTTACAGTTCTGCTTACAAGACATCTCTTTACTAAGGATATAGCTTGCCATCTTTTGTTGTCAAGCTTTTGGCAAGTTATTAATGCAATCAATTCCATTTGATTTCTGCATATGAATTTTGACAAAGTAAAGCACTTAATTTTTACTTGTTTATGTTCTTTTTTTTGTCCTTGACATTAATGCAGGTAAAGTTAATGATGCTGTTGGTTTATACAAGAAAGGTCTACAGATTATGGAAAGCAACAGTAACCTGTCATTAGATGATCCTGCTTTGGAGACTACACGAACAGATCTTGCAGAACTCCTCCATGTTCTAGGAAGGTAAACATGCTGTGCAGAAGGACTATGATTTATGCATTGAATCTTCCTATCATGCAAATACATTATGCTCATCTTATTACTCAGCATTGTCTATTACAGTGTTACCAAGAGCTTCTGTTTCAGGCCACTCCCACCCCTTTGGGAAAAAAATAAGCCTAGAATTTCATGCTCCCGAGCTTCCGGCCCTTAATAATTGTTGGGACTTGGCACTCCTGCTCCCACTTTGCTCTCACTCCACTCTACGCTCTGGCAATGTGGGTCTATTGTACTAAATATTTTAGCTGTATATTAACTCGGGCAATTATTTTTGCAGGACTCTCCATCGGTTTGGGGAGGTAAGATATTATCAGGGCAGGAGTGCTTGGGGATGTGAGTTTGTGTTGGAATCCCTGTCTCTTATGTCCTAAGTTGCTAAGGTTCAGAGGGACAGGGATGTCATTTTTTAAAATAAGGGTGTGGCCCGTGGGTGGGTGTCGGGGTGTTTCATGCAGCATTGCAAATATCCCCAATTTCTCTCGATATCACTGAAATTTTCTCAGTTTTTCAGGTGGCCAATTTTTCTAAATTTTCCAGGTCCGAGTTTATGCTTGTTGGTATTTCCGATAAGTTTCTTTCTGGACCCTTGTTTATATATTTCTCAAAATGAATTTGCAACATTGGTTTCACATATAAAATTTGAAGTACATAAAAAATTTAAAAACCCAAAAAAGTTAAAAACTGAAATTTATGTGTATAAGTAAAACTTATAACAGAAAACAACAACAACAACAACAATAATATATTTTTACTGTCATAGCCAAGCCAGACACCAATTTGGTGTATTAGACCCCCTTGTTTGTGGGACAAGAGACCCCCCTCTGTGCAACGAACTGCTAAAGCCTACAGAGATGTACATACACTACCCCTCTCTAGATTTGAACCTATGATCTCCTAGGAGGAAACACATGCTCTTAACCATTAGGCCCACTCAGGCTGTATTGTATTCTTTAACAGTAAAAGTCAACACAGCTGTGATTCATGATACAAACTTTGTTCTGGCCATTGGAAAGGCTTAAAATGTACTTCAATTCTTTCCAATGAGGAGGACAAAGTGTAAATTGGACTTGTTGTTGTTGCCCCTTGTTACCCTCCAGATTCTCTACAGTGTGCCATATCAGATGTGCTAGAGAGGATTGGTATTTTTTCTTTGTAAAGGCTAAGTGGGGCTTGTTTTCTGTAAAAGTGTTGGTGTATGAGATACCCTTGTTTGTGGGACAACAGACCCCCTCTGCGCAACGAACTGCTAAAGTCTACAGAGGTGTACATACCCTAGCCCCCTCTAGATTTGAACCTATGACCTCCTAGGAGGAAACCCATGTTCTTAACCATTAGGCCCACTCCGGCTGTATTGTATTCTTTAACAGTAAAAATCAACACAACTGTGATTCATGATACAAACTTTGTCCTGGCCATTGGAAAGGCTTAAAATGTCCTTTAACTCTTTCCAATGAGGAGGACAAAGTGTAAATTGCACTTTTGTTGTTTCCCCTTGTTACCCTCTAGATTCTCTCTAGTGTGCCATATCAAATGTGCCAAAGAGGCCAAGTGGGGCTTTTTTAATGTAAAAATGTTGGTGTAGTGGGGATCAAGACTTGTGGTCTGGTCATGGCAGGTCATCTTTGTTAGATTTTTAAAAGTTTTATGCCAAAAACAAAAGGATCACTGGAAGAATTGCAAGCACAATAGCACAAAGAGAACACAAAGATTTATCCTGGGAAACCCTCGTGGGGGAGAAAACCCAACAAAACTTCCTCAATATAGAATCCAACTAAGTATAGTGTAAAACCCCTAGAATAAGACTAACTGCTTCCTCTCTCTTAGATGGACTGCTCCTCTCTCTAGCGAACTTGCTTGAGTTGTGAGTGTCCAAATGAGGGAGGTGCCTCATCTATTTATACTGATCAATTGAGTAGTTTAATAACCCAACATGGCCAACTTCTCCTCTCAATCAAAGTTGACTTTCCTTGGGAGGCTCAAAACTACATTTAAATAATACTTTTGAGGGTACTATTCACAGTACCCAACAAATATTCCCTTCTTTCCGGAAGGGTCCAACTTGGTTCTCTTTTCTTTTGGAATGTGAATATATACTGGACAACCAAATATTTTGAGATGGCTTACTTCAGGCTTCTTTCTTGTGAACATTTCTTCAGGAGTCTTGAATCCAAGGGCACTATGAGATAATGTATTCTATACATAAACAACTGTTCTTGTTGCTTCAACCCATAGATGCATGGGAAGATCTTGATCATGTATCATTGTCTTCAATGCTTCCATAATGGTCCTATTCTTTCTTTCTGCAACACCATTCTGTTGAGGATTGTAGGGAATGGTTAGTTTCCTCTTGAGTGAGTTGTGTGAGCTTTGGCATAAGAGGATGGCTCAGTTGTATCATCCAGCCTTGGGGTTGTCGAGGCACATGGTGACAGGTTTATCGGAGTTTAGCACAGGGCAGAGTGATGTGTGCAGGGGATGTGCTTTGGGAAAGTACACAAAGACTGCTTTTCTGAGTAGTGATAGCAGGTCAGCTGGTACTCTTGACCTGATACATTCAGACTTATGCGGACCTATGGCTTCTGTGTTTTTGAGAGGATATGAGTATTTTGTGACATTCATTGATGACCATTCCAGGAAGGCCTGGATCTACTTTCTGAAGAGCAAGAAGTCTGAGGAAGTCTTGCAGAGGTTCCAAGAGTTCAAAGCTCTTGTGGAGAACTAAACAAGGAGGAAGATTTGAGTCTTGAGATCGGATAACGGGGGTGAGTATACCTCCAAGTAGTTTGATGGATTTTGCAGACAGGAGGGGATCAAGAGACAGTTGACAGTTCCGTTTATTCCAGAGCAGAATGGAGTAGCAGAGAGGAAGAACAGGTCCATTGTTGGAGCAGCTCGAGCTATGTTACGTGACCAGTCACTTCCTTTCTTTCTCTGGGCTGAGGCCTTTCTTTCTCTGGGTTGAGGCTTGCAACACCGCTGTATATCTTCAGAATAGGAGTCCCCATCGGGCAGTGGGGAACATGATACCTGAGGAGTGCTTTTCAGGCAAGAAGCCTGAAGTAGGCCATTTTCGTATATTTGGTAGTCTGACTTACTCTCATGTCCCTTCAAAGAAGATGACAAAGTTGGAGCCCACTGTAGCGAAGGGAATCTTTGTGGGTTATGATGAGACTGCGAAGGCTTTCCGTATTTATCTTCCCTCTCAGAGGAAAGTGGTGGTGAGGAGGGATGTGAAGTTTGAGGAGGAGCGAGCCTTCAGGAGGTCGAGAGAGTCAGAGCAGGGAGAGCTGCCGGTCCCTGCACCTCAAATTGTGGCACAGGTTCCATCTACGCAGCAGTCAGGATCACAGGTTTTCGGGGTTACAGGACCACAGAGTGTTGGCACAGGTTCACCAGGTTCAGTGGTTAGGCCAACAAGGTCTTCGGGGACAGGTGATGGGTCTACTATTACAGGTACACCTTACAGGGGATCGGGATCAGGATTACAGGGTACACCTGGTGTTGGCGCACCAGCTTCAGGTTCACAGTTGAGTAGGGCTTCTATTTGTGGTAGCTCTTCAGATGAGGATAGGCCAGTGTGGGAGGAATGTTCAGGGAAGAAAAACCCTAAGTGGCTTCGGGAGACCTTGAAGGATGCCTTAAAGGTTGAGACACTCAGTGACAAGGTGAGAGCCATCAAGATGCCTGACAGATTGGGCATGGTGTTGGTGGCTTGTACACGAGATTCTGAACCTTCTACTTTTGAGGAGGCCTCCCAACATTCGGTATGGAGAGATGCCATGATGGATGAGTACCATTCCATCATGAAGAATGATGTATGGGAGATTGTTCCGAGACTGGAGGGGAAGTCATTGGTGACTTCTCGTTGGCTTTACAAGCTGAAGCATGCGGTAGATGGGAGTGTGGAGAAGTACAAAGCCAGGTTTGTAGCACGGGGGTTTTCACAGGTTGAGGGCATTGATTATGATGAGACTTTTGCGTCGGTTGCTCGGTATACGTCTATCAGGGCATTGATTTCCATTGCGGTGGAAATGGGTTGGAAGATCCATCATATGGATGTGAAGACCGCATTTCTCAATGGGATCATACAAGAGGATATTTACATTGAGCAGCCTCAGGGCTTTGAGATACACTAGCGTAGATCCAAATCCTAGGCTCTATCAAGCGCCGAGATGGATCAAATCTCTCGAGGTGCAAACCTCTTCTTAGGTATCCATCGATTTGATTCAAACCAAAATACACATCTTTTTATTTAAGGTCCACATAATATTTTTATTATTAATATTTAATATTATTTACGCTCGACATATAATATTTTTTATTTTGTTAGAAACGAACATTCATTTCCCCACACATGGTTTTAAAACCATATGCAAGGCCCTCCTACAACCATGGGATGTTTAGGAGGCCTTGCACATGGTCTTAAAACCATTTGCAAGA
This sequence comes from Pseudotsuga menziesii, assembly GCA_001517045.1. Lineage (NCBI taxonomy): Eukaryota > Viridiplantae > Streptophyta > Pinopsida > Pinales > Pinaceae > Pseudotsuga > Pseudotsuga menziesii. Next base: position 255,831 of record LPNX010263689.1, read on the forward strand.
CCCTCCTAAACCATGTACAATAAAACCATAGGCTGTTTAGGAGGCCTGGCACATGGTTTAAAAACCATGTGCAAAGCCTCCTAAACCATGTACAATAAAACCATGGGTTGTTTAGAATGCCTTGCACATGGTTTTAAAACCATGTGCAAGGCCAACATTTTTTTGCGGATGATTCAATTTTGTGTTTTTTTCTTGACCCACATTTTTTTTACAGATAATTAAATTTTTACTTTTTTATTGTTTTGTTAGGTAGAAAGATTACAACATCTCCCCCATGTTTTTGTGGCCGACATTTATTTTGGCCTATTAGAAAATTTATTTTTTATTAATAAAAATAACGTTACGAAAGTGATATTATATATGTATATTGTGTTACAAAATCTTTCCCATTATTTTTTGCCGATATGTTACAAACGTTGCATCACATTACAAGATCTCTCCCATAATTTCACTATCACTATTATTTTTTGCCGACATGTTACAAACGTTACTCACGTTACAAGATCTCCCCCATACTGGGCTGTAGAGCGCCTCTCGGCTCAATGACAGAGAGACACATGTATGCAGGTTGAAGAAGGCCCTTTACGGGCTGAAGCAAGCTCCAAGAGCTTGGTACTCCAGGATTGATTCTTACTTGCTGAGTATGGGGTTTTAGAAGAGTGAAGCAGATCCAAATCTCTACTTCATCATGGTTGGAGATGATCCACTTGTTCTTCTGCTATATGTTGATGACTTGTTTATCACAGGGAGAGAGAGACCCATTGCAGCTTGCAAGAAGGATCTTGCAACAGAGTACGAGATGACTGATATTGGGCCGATGCATTATTTTTTGGGATTGGAGGTTTGGTAGGAGCCTGGACATATTTTCCTAGGGCAGGGAAAGTATGCGGTTGATATTTTGAGGAGATTCAGGATTGAGGATTGCAGGCCTATCTCGACACCTATGATCACCAACTGGAAGAAGCTTCATTCTTCTGAGGGAGAGTTGGTGGATCCTACTTTATACCGTCATCTTATTGGGTCATTGATGTATCTGGTTAACACTTGGCCAGATTTGTGTTTTGCAGTGAACACTCTTAGCCAGTATATGGTTGAGCCTAGGAGTGTGCATTGGGTCGCTGCAAAACATGTGTTGCGCTATCGTTCAGGCACAATGGATTTTGGTTTGGACTATAGGAGGTCAAAGGGGATCAGATTGGTTGGCTATACAGATTCAGATTGGGTAGGCAGTGTGGTAGACCAGAAGAGCACTTCCGGATGTTGTTTCAGTTTGGGCTCGGCAGCAGTGTCGTGGTTCAGTCAGAAGTAGAAGTCCGTTACATTGAGTATTGCAGAGGCCGAGTACATGGCAGCCTGTTTGGCCAGCTGCGAGGCCTTGTGGCTTCGCAAGTTGCTGGTGAATTTATTTGGTCAAGAGCTTAGGCCTACGGTGATTTATTGTGACAATCAGAGTTGCATCTAGCTCTTTGAGAATCCAGTCTTTCATGACTGGTCAAAGCACATAGAGATCAGATATCATTTCATTCGAGACTATGTTCAGAGAGGGGCAGTGATGCTTCAGTACATTTCCATAGATGAGCAGGTAGCTGACATTCTGACGAAGTCTTTGGGAAGGGGCAAGTTTGTCTTCTTCAGAGACAAGTTGGGAGTGGTGCAGAACACCTTCCTCGGTAAGAGGGAGTGTTAGTTTTGTACCTAGGGAAGTGTTCCCCTAGTGACTTTTTCCTTAGTCACTTAGAGAGGGGAGATAAAGTGACCCTTGCATTAAATGACTTAAGTAAAAGCATTTAATTTGACTTTAGAGCATTAAAGTCACTTTTTGATAAATTTAAGTGGGTGAGTGAAGTTAATATTTTAGAAATAAAATATGAGCATTTAATTTCAGCCCTTGATCTAATCTAATCTCCACCGTTAGATTAGACTCACCCTAGGGTTTTCTCAAAAAGGCATGGGAAAGGCATTTTGCCTCACTTTTGTAGATTGAAGTGAGAAGAGAGAGCTGAGAGAGGGAAGAGAGAATGTTTCCATTTTTACTGAGCAAGAGAAAAAAATTTGCAGCATGCAAATCGAGGGAAAGGAGAGCAGCAAAAAGAGCATGAAAATCGAGAAGACAACAACATTTATTGCTATTCCTTACGGTACGGTTTTCGAGGCAACAGGCATGTTTTTCGATGCAGATTTCTGGGCATGATTTTCGAGATTTTTTTTCTTTCTTGGGCACAAATTTCGAGGTCCGTATAGTAAGCCCATATGGTACAGTCCGTACAATGACACAGAAATCGAGGCAGAAAACAGAGAAGAAAAAAAATCTAAGTTTGATTTTTTTTTTGTTTGGCACGGAAACGAGGCAGAAATTTTCTCTTTCGGGTTGAGATAAGTTGGTCTGAAAATTTCTGAGTTTTGCTGTAAATTTCCCTATAATAAAATCTCTCTCTCTGACTGGTTTTCCGCTTGTGGGTTTTTCCAGGGCCATTGGTTAAAAATCCTAGTGTTCTTTGTGATTAAATGGCGTGCTGATTTTTATTTCTTGTCACTGAAAAGATTGTTTACAGCAGTGTTTTAAGTCTGAAAATTTCTGTTTATTTCCAGCACTTTATTTTTATGAGAATGTCATAAACAGTGATATAAATTTTACTTGAAACTGGTGGCTGAAAACTAGTGAAAAATCTACAGTACTTAGTAGCATAATGTATTGATGAACTCTGCTAAATTGGTTGAAGTTGAAAAGGGGTTTAATTTTCCTACACACTGATTCATCCCCCCTCTTAGTGTGATCGTGTCCGACAATTGCTGCTTGGGATTGGGTTCTTGGTATTCTTTCCTTGTCCACATCCTTTGCAAACTCCTTCATGATCAATATGGATTTTTGGTAAACTTTTACTACCTTGCTCACTATTGGCAATGATCCAGATGGGTACAGGTGGCCACGCACCTATTCCACTGGCTCAAAACAGTTTCTCATGTTGACAATTTTCTTGTAATTTTCTACGGTTTTTCGAGTCCCAAACTTCTAGGTTTGTTTTGAGGCCCTAAATGACGTTTTTTGGCGATTCGGGGGTTTAATAGTTTCCTTCTACATGCATTTGGCCCCATTCGAGGGTTGTAAAGCTCAGATAGACCTTTCCAATGGGCTATTGAGCGCCCCAAACGAAGATCGTATGCAAAAGTTATGACCCCGAGAAATTGATTGTTCAACCATAGTATTAAAAATCGGAAAAATCAGAATCAGAACCGGCCGGTTCACCTATTCGGTACCAAACCGGGTCAAACCGGATCGGGGACCGGTTAGTTACTGAACCGACCGGTTGGTAACCAAACCGGTCCGGTTCGGTAACTAACCAGTCCAACCGGCCGAGTTAGAATCTGACCGGTCCGGTTTGGTATTAATCACACTTGTTTTTTTTTTTTTTTTTTTTTGGAAAGTTTAAAGTTTTAAACTATTACTTTGTATTTTATTTGTTTACTATCCGTTCCCTAACCTAGGTCCTAACCTATCCCACTCCCTAACCTAACTACCCAACACAAAAAAAGAACTACTGGTCGAGACTCGAGATCATTTTATTGTTTTTGTTTGAAAGTTGAAGTGAAACATTGAACTTTGGAGCGAGCATAGACTTGGACGGGGTTTGATAATGACTCGGTCTTGGAGAGGGCAGTGACAAGTTTGCACTGTGGAGTTGCTAACATTGAACAGCAGTGACTCGTGAGTGAATCAGGACAGAGTTGAAGCCTGAGAGGATAGTGGCATTGTGGGCCTGTGGAGTGTGCACTGTGGAGTCTCTATAGAGGTATACAATAGCTGTAATGTAAAAATTGCCCTCAAATTCCGAATATGAATTATTTATCCAATTGCTATAATGAAATTTGCCAAAAATATGTCGTTTCAGGCCACTAACGGATTTGTAAGAGCATAATGCTTTTAAGTTTTAAGTTTTAACCCTTAGATATGAAAATGGAGTGTAAACTAGGTAAAAAGCAAGAGGTTTAATTGCTTGCTAGTCTGTAACTTTCAACCCAAGAAATCAGCCCTCAAATGACACTTTTGATTTTGTTTTTAAAGCAGGTTATACTATAAAATAGGGCAGACTCCATTCAGATGATTTCCAGATTTGAAATAACAATTAAAAGTTGTTACTAACTTGCATAAAAATTTAAAAATGTCTTTAAATCAGCTAACAGGTTTGCAACAACAGAAAGTTCTAGGGTTGGTTTTAATATGTGCAAGTAATGAAATTTCTTAGATCTATTAAAACAAAAAATTAAAGACGAATTTAAATTTTAAAGGGGTATAAAGTTAAACTTTCTGTGACAAAATGTATATTCTAGCAACCTAATATTGCTGTAAATTTGTAATGTACCTAAAGGCTAAAAGTTGGAGGACAGTATTCAAGAAGTGGGCAGTCTTCATTGCTAAATAATCAATATCAGAGATTCAAATTTCAGAGGTAAGTAACAGTAACGACTCACTATATGTTGAGGATGGAATTTCAGTGGAGTCCTTGGTCATAAGTTTAATGATTATGAAACAGACTATGTTTAATGATTATAATTTTGCTCGTTGTTGTTTCAACTTTTAGCCTATTCGAAATGGCCCCAAAAGCAAAAGATCCGGCATGGGCCCATGCAGATGTTGTTGATGGGGTTATGTATTGCAAGAAGTTGATTAAGGGTGGTGGAATTTACACTTGGCTGCCATCAAAGGGCAAGTGAAGGCATGTAAAGCTCCACTAGATGTCATTGGACAAATTAGAGCTGATATGCAAGAATATTTTAAGAAGTTTGAAGAGACTAAGGCTAGGAAAAAAGAGATAGAGGAAGAAGTAGGAAAAAAGATGAGGCTTGCTGAAATGATGGGTGGGACCTATGCTCTGGGTTCAATTGAAGGCTCTTCATCTATCCCTTCTACCAATCTTAGGGATCCTTTTGGGTATGTTGCACCCTCCGATACTACACAAGAGAAGGGTAAATCAAAAAAGAAGGGTGGCATTCAAAGCTATTTTACATCCTCTGCTAGTGCCAATGCTTCTCATATGCCTCCAACACATGTTCAGCCCACCTTAGATGACGATTGGAAGAAGAAATACAAAGAAGCTGCCTATGAGTACATAGCTAGATGGTGGTATGATGCTGATCTCCCCTTCAAAAGCTGCATGCTCTTCTTATTATCAACCTATGTGGGATGCTGTTATAGCTGCTGGTAAGGGCTTCAAAGGCCCTAGTATGCATGACTTGAGGGGATCTCTTTTGCAAAAAGAGATAGTGTCAATAGAAGAATACTTGAAGGACTTCAAATAGTCATGGGTCAGAACATGATGCACTATCATGTCAAATGGATGGACCGATCAAAAGGGTCGTACTCTCATAAACTTTCTTGTCTCTTGCCCACGAGGAACCATGTTTTTGAGATCAAGTGATGCATCTGATCAGGTGAAAGATGCAAATCTATTATTTCGTCTTTTGGATGACGTTGTTGAGGAGGTGGGGGCAAGTAATGTTGTCCAAATCATCACAGATAATGCCTCTAACTATGTTCTTGCTGGTAAGATGTTAGAGGAAAAACATAAAACCATATTCTAGACTCCATGTGCGGCACATTGCATAGACCTGATGCTTGAGGACATATGCAAACAGGATTGGATCAAGGACACTATAGAGCATGCCAAAAGCATCACCAAATACATCTACAACCACGGTTGGGTATTGAGCTTGATGAGGAGACACACACAGGGCAGGGAGCTTGTTAGGCCTGCAGTTACTAGATTGCAACTCACTTCCTTACGTTGCAATCTCTCATTTCCCAAGCACAGAACTTGGAGAAAATGTTTTCAAGTGATGAATGGAATTCATCCCAATGGGCGCTCAAACAAGATGGAAAAGACACCAAGAAAAGAATTAAAAGCTCTTCATTTTGGAAAAGAGCAGCAGAGGTTGTGGCAATTACTGAGCCACTTGTTAAGATGTTGCGGTTGGTTGATGGGGAAAAATTGGCCATGGGCTACATTTATGAAGCTATGGATCAAGCAAAGGAGCAGATAAAGGCAACATACAAAGATAGAGTGGCCAAGTATGGGCCTATTTGGGAGATCATTGATAGGAGATGGAACAATCAACTCCATCGCCCTATACATGCAGCTGGGTATTTTCTTAACCCAAGGTATCAGTATAGAGCTCATATTGATCCAGATCGGACTGGGGAGGTAGCAGATGGATTGTATTCTTGCCTTGAGCGCATGGTCCGAAATGAGGCGGACCAATTGGAGATACATCGACAGATCAACTCTTTCACCGCCGCCACAGGTACCTTTGTCAATAATGGTTCTAAGATTTCAAGAGAGGAAGACCAACCAGGTAAACATTTCCATTGTTTGATTAACTTATGTTTTTAACGTTTAAAGTTTAAACTACAATTCTTAAATTGTAAATACTAAATAGTAAATACTAAATACTGCAATTCTTAGCCAAATTTACAATCGAAATTGTTGAATTAAGTTATTAACTACCTTGACTCTTCACATTTGCAGCACAATGGTGGCAGGCATTTGGTAACCATACTAAACTATTGCAAAGGTTTGCAATTCGGGTCCTGAGTTAAACCTGTAGCTCTTCTGGGTGTGAGCGCAATTGGTCTTTGTTTGAGCAGATTCACACAAAGAAGAGAAACCATTTAGAGCAAAAACGGTTAAACAATCTAGTCTTTGTGCAGTACAACCTCCGACTCAGGCGCAACCAATTAATGAGCAAAAGACCTGATACGGATCCCATTGTGTTGGATGATATAGATCCAAACTTAGAATGGGTAGTGGAGACCCAACCGCCAGAGTTTGGTGATGATATAGATGTTGAGCTGGAGGACTTGCTGGATGTTCCGTTGGATGCAGATCCTTTACTACTGAAGCCATCAATTCATACAGGGGTAGATGCTGAGAAAGTAGTGCCAGGCATGGCAGGCACTAGCTGATTAGGACCTCGTACTTATAGTCGTCGACGACGTCGACATTCAGCCAGTACTACTACTTCATTAACAGATGACTTTGATCCTGAGGAGCCCAAGACTGAGCCAGATCATGATGCATTTGCTAGTCCTTCTGGTTCTTCTTCTAGTTCTAGTTCTAGCAGTGGTGCTGAGTTTGATGATGATCATTGATGATGTATTATCATTTATGTAGTTGATTATGTAGCATGTTTTTTAGACTCTCTAGGCCATATAGCCTTTACTATATAGGGCCTAGCCACATAGGCCTCATGGATTATGTATTTTGTTCTAGTATCCTAGATATGTTACATGTATTATCATTTATGTATTGCACAGAGTACAGTCACAGACTCTAGATTACAGTACACTTTGTGCCATTTTGATATATTGACTCTTATATGGTATATATATGAACAGATTTTGGTTATTTTGTCTTCAATGCCTTGGAATCATGGATTATAATCTTGAAAATGTTGTTTTTCTTTAAAATTTAAATATTTGATGTATTTTTTAGCAAACTGATTCATTAAATTCAAATCGGCCGATTTATGACCGATTCATTACCGATTCCGAGTTGACCCTTGACTGATTCCGAGTCCGATTCCAAATATTAAAACTATGTGTTCAACTAACCACCATGGGGTGGCAAACTTTATGACGATTCATCTCCTAGGGTTAGGTTTAGGGTTTTCTACCTCTCCAAGGATTTATGATAAAAGGCCCTTCGACCTCCTTTTCTATTCAGCTTGTCATAAGTGAATGCAGCTGCCTCATCTCTTCTTAGAGATATAACTACCACCATTCTAGTTGCTTTTGTTTTACAGTTTGTTCTGTTTCATTCATTTAATAGAATCTGAGTTTACTGTATCAGTGTGTTTATTACAATATATGTGTATCTGAATTTATATATGCTCTTTCATTTTTTTCTCACATAAATCCGGATCAGTGGTATCCAAGCTTTCTTCTCTTGTGGTTTCTCTGTGCATGTCCTCGACGAGATCTGAATATCGAGAGTTGGGTTTCGAACTAGTTGAGCTTGGGGAAAATACCTCTCATTGTCTCAAGCAACCTCACATAGCGGGAGAAGAAAAGAGAGATGACGAAGCAGGAGATCCTATTAAATTGTTGCTCGAGGAAGCCCTCACCTGAAAGTGGAACGAGATGATGGATAACTTCGCCTAGATCCTCCAAAGAATGCCGACGACAGTGGATGCACCTGTTATCACGAATCTTGTAGTTGCCTCGTAAGGTGATCCTATTTAAGACGACAGAGGAAAGGCAACTAAAGTTGATATCCAAGACCTTTGAAAGAACTTAGATGTCACACTAGTCAAGGATATCGACACTTCGGACTCAATGAAAATACTAAGCCCAGGGGGCGTCCCTATGACCAAGATAGCCCTAAAATAAGGAAAATGAGTAGATGACCCAGGGAAACTTGATGGAATCTCTTAGTGGGATAGTTAATTAGAGTTTAAAACAATTACTAAGAGATTTCGAGCATCCAGGTGAAAAGCCCCAATTTTACCTTATAGGGTTTTAAGCAGAAAAATGAGATCTAAGGCAAAACAATGAAATTAAAAGAAAATTGGATACTCAAATTGATTGTTGAATGTAAGATTAAGCAAATGAAAGCAAAACCAACAATATCCAGTTCGCGGTTTCTGAAATACCCACTCCTCCCAAGGAGGGCGTCTTCCCCTAAGAAGCAGACCAGTGCTTAAGATGGGAAAACGGAGTCCGATGATGATGAAATTAAGACTCAGGGGTTTTACGTTTATTTCAAAGTGGGTTCTAAGTTTTATAGCTCTCCTTAAACTAGAACCTACAGATATACAAAATGAGGGTTTTAAAAGAGGGTTTGATGAAACGAAAACGCAGCCCCAATAAGACACTGAGAAAATTGATAGATCTTACCTGGGAAAAACATACCTGATGTTTCAGAGGATGAATGTCTAAGTGATGAAGATTATTTCTGCATAGATCAAGTGAAGAAATTGTGAAAATCCAGCTTTGTTGAAAACGCCCAAGGAAGCCAAATGCGCCCTCTCTCCTACCAAGTCAAGTAAATAAAAATGAGAACGGAAAGAAAAATGACAAATGATGACGAGAAGTAAACGAATAAGAGAGTGAGAAATCGTAGGATAGAAAAACTCCCTGTATCCCTCAATCCGAAAAGAAGAGCAATGTGGGTGCCTCCCATAGGTGTGCCCCTCTCCAAATTGCCTTCCCTGTCAAACAAATTTATCCAGAAAAGTATGCTACAGATTTACCAATAATCTCCAATGCAAGCGAGAAATAATGTCAGTCAATTACAAAGAACATTTTTCAATCATCCACAAAAGACAAGAAATCCTAGAAATATTTTCTCTATTATTCTTCAAGAGCCAATGGTGCCAAATTTTCCAATGGGATACAATGAGGGGGGTCTCTCCTTTATATAGCTTTTGAGATACGCAAACCCTAACTTACATTTTCATCCAACGGTTGAGATTATAACATTACCAACGATGGAGATTACTTTTACATGGATCAAGATGACTAAGTCAAGAGGGGGGCGAATTACCTCATAAAGACCATTTTTACAACATGATAAATCAATATTTTTGCAAGTTTGAATCTTAGGGGACATGGGGGGGTCATTAGGGAGTTCCCCATACATATTTCTAAAGTTACAACTTGATTTATACACTTTTATTTGAGCCATTTTGTACAATTTCGCCATACGGGGGACGTTCTCCCTATGAGAGCCCAAAAAATAATACGGAACATCAAACTGGATGAAACTGGTGTAGATATGTCTGGAGAGCCATAATAAATCATTGAGAAGCATTCCCTTGCCATTTCCTTGACAACACAAGCCAACTCGATTTCCTAAGTGATTTTCCTAGTTGATTTTTGTGGTACATCCTCTGAAAATAATAAAAATCATCATAACTTCATTTAGGCTGAGAACTCGGGAAAACTGACTACACCAGATGATCTGGAGACATAGAAGAATGGTATAAGTGACTACTCATACCCCCTGGAATACTACAATGCTTTAGGAGAAACAAACATATTGTCATCTGTAATAAAATTTGATCATTTGGCCATTATTGTAATGTCCTCATATGATTAGCCATTGAGGACCAAAACCGCTAACCTATGTGATTCCTGTGGGTACGAGTGGTTATTGACAGTTAGGGAATCAACTGAAGACTGATGCTATCTACAGAAAATCTAGGGCATCAATATGTATCACCATTAGGTCAAAGAGGGCCACCGAGGCCAAAGGCCATCGACATGCATGACATCTAAGCATTATTTAATGATGCATGCACCCATTTAAGTCTCCATGTGCATGCATGCAAGTCAATTGCAAATTAGAAATTAAAGTGACCTAATTAGGTTAAAAGTTAGGGTTTTCGCAGTTGAAAGTTATAAAAGGAAGATAAAGTGAATGGAAACTTCACTTTTGATGATTATTGATTTTGGAGCTCTTGAGTAGCAGCACAGCATGCGGCCATAGCAGTTGGGGTTGGAGACGACGTCTTCAACTAACGGGGTTTCGGCAGTGAGATATCTTCCATAGTCTCATCCAGGGTAAGCCATCCAAGTTCACCATCCGCTCTTCAATTTATTCACAGTTATCCAGTATCCATCAGAGATTGTTTGCAGGGCCACATGTGCAGCCGTAAGGGGTTTTTCAGCTGGAAAGCCCAAATCATTTGCTAGGTCTTTAGATCTCAGTTTACCTTTGAAACCCAGGCACCATTCTCATCATCGGTATCATACTCCAGTACCCGGTGATTATCAGATCCGGTCTTGCTCATCCTGAGCAATTATCAGCAATTTTGGAATCAGGGGGGCGTGAGTAGCTAAACCTCCAGATCAATTCGCTACCCTGTGTAGAGACTTCGGAACTTCCGCATGTGTCAGGCATTCTCTCCGGCACGGGAAGACTATCAATCCTGCAAATTCTCAGCTTCATCGGACACCTCCTTCATTGAAAACGTCACCCTTAGCTGATTTTGGGTTCGTGCTGCTGGGGTATCACTGGAGGCAGAAGCTACTAGGTCATCTCCAATTCAGCTCTTGATGCATGCATATTCTCTCAGGAGCATTCCAGCCAGCTTATCAGTGGTAAGTGTTACATTCTATCCTACAAACCCTAACCCTAATTGTAGCTATAAAATAGGGAATTTTTGCATGGCAGTTTACATGTCCGACTGTTTCAGTAAATTTGCATAGAATTAGAAAATATCGGGATTTGGGATATTACAGTGGTATCAGAGCTATCTTCTTGGCCAGCTGTGGGCTTAAGAAATGAGAAATAGATGAATACAGAAGAAGACCCTTTTGTAACCTATAGGAAAAGAAGGAGTAGATACACAGGGGACTTTGAGGATATCCAACTAGAGGATATCAACTCAGACATGGAACAAACAGGTATACACTCTGACAGGGGAAAGGGAACGGGAGAAGATGAGGGCAGGATGGAGTTTCACAACTTAGTATCTGCATGGCAAGACTTAGCCAAAGGACAAAAATATCTACTCAATGCAATCAACAGATTATCGGCGAAACCAAAAATAGTTAACAACAGTACACCTCCCTCACTGGTATATCGAGGGTCTACAAGCAGCAGTGGAAAGGTTGTGTACACCAATATACAGAATACACCGCACATATATAGCAGACCTTCCAACAGGCCTACTATGCCTCACTTCTTGGCAGATGTAGTAGGAGGTCCAGTCATGCAGGTAGAGCCTAGTGAACCTTTTGGGGCTTATTTGCAGGAATACAAGGACTTAGGGGATGAGTTTCATGCCGCCATGTCTTTTTAGGATTTTTGCAACATGAAGAGTAGGAAATGCTTGTAGAAGTCTTTAATAGTGATCATCCTTGCTATCCCGATCAATTCTGAAAGATCCAAGTGATTTCTATGAAGGATGTAAGCCACAAACCACCAATGCGCCCCCTATCCTGCATGAGCAAATGTCAACAATATCAGATTTGCCAATACAAGATAAAGAAACCAAATGCTACAAGAAAGTAAAATGGAGTAATCATAGATCATAATGAAACTAATGAAAACCCCCTGATCCAAGACGAAGAAAACCGAGCGAGTTGAGGTCCCCCCTGCAAAAACGTTCCAGCCAAAACACCCTCTTGTAGGCAAGATAATGATAGTAGAAAAATATAGATCTCACAAGAATTTCCACATTGCTAGGAAGCAGAAGACTATCCAATCACCATTTGAGAACATCAGATGCAAAGCAAATCCAGAAAATATCCACAAAAAGTCTTTCTACTATTCAGATCCAAGAGCCAAAGACCCCTTTCAAATGAGAAGCTCTCTCCTTTAAATAGAAATGAGAGAACCATAATCATAACCGAATCCTAACCACTTTCAAAACGAGTGGCTAAGATTAAAAGATGAAATGTTCTAATCAATGGTTGAGATGAGCTGAACATACAATACATGGATCAATATAACCATAAAGTACCAAAGTGGACTAAACACCCATAAAGAGGGTAACCCACTCAACAAGAAATAAATGAAGCACATGGTGGGTCCAAGGAGTGTTTGACTAACTCCCTCTGGGTGGCCCCATGGCACAATAAAATAATATAATAATTTAATTCTTTGACTTTGTGCCTCTTTGAGGAAATCGTGAGCCTCCCAAAAACTCCAGAAAATAATATAAAAAATGCCCAAAAATAGGTGTGGGCCCAATCAGGTGTTGCAACTGCTGGAGAAGGTGTGGAGGACATCACTCTCATCACTATGATTCATCCCATGTCATTTCCTTGCCTCAGTAGCCCAAATCGATTTCTTCAATAGCCATTTAATCATTTTTTAATCTGCCTTGGGAAACGTGAACATGCCAAAACAACCTCTTAGGGTGCCTGCGTTGTCAAACTAAGCCCACCAAGCTCTCTGGGATGGGGGTACTATGGTACAAACAAGTGGTTACACCCCTATGTTCCATACAACGCCATAGGAGATCCAACTAAAACATCTCCTTGCTCAGACATATCAACCTGTGAAGAAAAATTGCTTCAGAAAGGCAGAATGAGCCTAATCATATCTGCAAGTGCCCAGAACTGAAAATAAACTGTCTCATTAGACTCAGAGAGTCCAAATCCATCTAAGGAGTATACTCATACCCCTCATAGGTCTCTATCTGATCATCAACCATATCCAATAAACAATATAACCATTTGTAAATGATCAGACACCATTAATAACTCAGACTATCATCCATTTGCTGCAAGTGTTAAAAGGCTAAAACATGCTCTACAACTCATTCAAGCAACAATCACAACAAGTAGCAGTCATTTCACTGGCGGTACATCAACAAATACATATATAAGGCTTTATTTATTATTACTTAGACTAGACTTTCAGAACTATACTCATTTCATAGTTGTAGCCAATTTGCTAGTGAAGGGTGAAGGATGAAATTGACAAGGCTAAGGCAAAGGATGACTTCCTACTTAACATCATGACACTTTGGATAATGGAAAGGGAATACTCACTATAACCAATGTCGGACAAACAACAACACAAGGAATGGCAGTGCCTCACAAATGGGTGAGTTGTTTAGAGCGTGTTTATTCAACTTAGGCATCACGACTACATCAAGATTGATCCAAATTCATTAGGACCATCAATTTTATTCCATGGCCTTTTTGGTCTATATGACCCTTTGGGACTTCACCAGTGCTTAAAAGCACAGCTAATCGAAACTTTCATCCGGGACACATTTATTTTTATAAGGTCCGCAATATTTAGATATAGCATATTTTTAACCAATTGCTTTTTGGACGTTTTCTTATACTCTTCAAGGAGTATTTTAGTATTTCATTGCTCTTGCCCTCTTTCCATATGTTAAGAAACATAGTTTTATCATTTTCATTTTCCATGGGCGCATATTCAATATTTCCAATACATGTAGTACATGAGCTTTCAGTTTTAGCCAACAACATCTCAAGTGACCAAGGGGAGTTCTGCACAGTGCCAAACATTGGGACAACCGACCAGAATGATTTAGGCATACAATCCAACTTACCAAAGGCAAGTTTTGTCACCAACTCAGAGCCGAGACACAATATAAACAGGGAGGCTTGTCCAACAAAAGTTCTAGCGGGGAAAAGGATCCTCCTTACCATAAGTCAAGAAGTCAGTCGGGTTGAAAACTAAACTGGAAGGTAATGGATGGGTGAAGACAATGAATGATGGAGCCAACACTAGCAAGCCAAAACAATGGTGGGAATGACTACCTTTATTCTCCCTAAGGAGGGTAAAACCAATGAGTATAGATCAGGAACTTCCAAGTTTAAGTAGGGACAATCAATATATAATAAAGAATACATCCAAGTCCATATTATTATGACCGCCAGATCATGACACCACATGTTAATACATGTCACAAAGATGAGTATAAGAGCAATGATAACCACAACACAATATAAAAAGCTGAGTTATAATCATGCAATATAATCCATTTGAAACATCATCTATCCAATGAGAAATTACTGATATAAAACTGGGCATCAATAACTGCTCTGTAATGACTAAATGGCTACATCGGTCCTCAAATTTGAGTGTCCTGAGACTCGGTCTTGACATGGGAGAGTATAATAGTCCACTAATACAATAATGATCCGTCAAAACTGCTCATCTTAGCATCGCATATGTAAGAGATCTGGCTAAAAAATGTACTGTGTCTGAAAAATAGAATATGGTAGCCTGGCTACTATATATGTGATAACAGCTATCACATGTCTATTAGGATGACACCTTTTAACGCATTATATGGCTACGAGGCCTTGGACTATGCAGATTTAGCATTCGGAGACAGTAGGGCTCCTAAGGCAAAGGATTGGATACAGGATATCTGGGATATTCTTAAAATCTTGAAGGAAAACTTATAGACAGCCCAGAATCAGCAGAAGTTGTATGCAGACAGACACAGGGTTGAGCGGAGCTTTGAGGTAGGAGATTTGGTATACTTAAGGCTCTAACCTTACAAACAGTCTTCACTTAAGAAGAAAGGAGCGGAAAAGTTAAAACGTCGCTTCTATGGACCCTACAGAATAATCAAGAAGGTGGGAGAGGTGGCATATGAACTAGAACTACCATAGGAAAGTAAAATTCACAATGTATTCCATGTGTCCAACTTGAAAAAGACCATTGGGAAACACATTGCTTCATCAGCAGAATTACCTTTTTTAGATGATGAAAGACTATTGATACTGATTCCTGAACGGATCATACAGACTAGAGAAAGGAAACTCAGGAACCAGGTAATTAGGGAATACTTGGTTCAATGGAAAGAACTACCACCAGAGGATGCCACATGGGAAGGTGAACAGGTATTGCAGCATCCCAGTTTGCAATTGCTTGAGGACAAGCAATCTCAAGCTGGGAGGACTGTAATGTCCTCATCTGATTAGGCATTGAGGACCAAAACCGCTAACCTATGTGATTCCTGTGGGTTCGAGTGGTTACTAACAGTTAGGGAATCAACTGAAGACTGATTGCATCCGCAGAAAATCTAGGGCATCAATATGATATCACCATTAGGTCAAAGAGGGTCACCGGGGCCAAAGGCCACCGACATGCATGACATCTAAGCATTATTTAATGATGCATGCACCAATTAAGTCTCCATGCGCATGCATGCAATTCAACTGCAAATTAGAAATTAAAGTGACCTAATTAGGTCAAAAGTTAGGATTTTTGCAGTTGAAAGTTATAAAAGGAAGATAAAGTGAATGGAAACTTCACTTTTGATGATTATTGATTTTGGAGCTCTTGAGTAGCAGCACAGCGTGCAGCCACAACAGTTGGGGTTGGAGACGACGTCTTCAACTAACGGGGTTTCGACAGTGAGATATCTTCCCTAGTCTCATCCAGGGTAAGCCATCCAGGTTCACCATCCGCTCTTCAATTTATTCACAGTTATCCAGTATCCATCAGAGATTGTTTGCAGGGGCACGTGTGTAGCTGTAAGAGGTTTTTCAGCTCGAAAGCCCAAATCATTCGCTGGGTCTTCAGATCTCAGTTTACCTTTGAAACCCAGGCACCATTCTCATCATTGGTATCATACTCCAGTACCCGGTGATTATTATATCCGGTCTTGCTCATCCTAAGCAGTTATCAACAATTTTGGGATCAGGGGGGCGTGAGCAGCTAAACCTCCAGATCAATTTGCTAGCCTGCCTAGAGACGTCAGAACTTTAGCATGTGTCAAGCATTCTCTCCGGCACGGGAAGACTATTAATCTTGCAAAATCTCAGCTTCATCAGACACCTCCTTCACTGAAAACGTCACCCTTGGTTGCTTTTGGGTTCGTGCTGCTGGGGTATCATCGGAGCTAGAAGGTACAAGGTCATCTCCAATTCAGCTCTTAATGCATGCGTATTCTCTCAAGAGCATTCCAGCTAGCTTATCAGTGGTAAGTGTTACATTCTATCCTACAAACCCTAACCCTAATTTTAGCTATAAAATAGGGAATTTTTGCATTACAGTTTGCATGCTCGGCTGTTTCAATAAACTTGCATAGAATTAGAAAATATTGGGATTTGGGATATTACAATTATAAAGTGATAATAAATAATTTTCAGCAGAATCGGGGCCAAACTCTCAAAACTGAAACCGCAGTGTTGGTCCTGGGCATGTCTGGAACAAATATAGACCATGTTGTTTTTTGAATCACTGCCTTGGGAACCGTGCTTGACTTGGTCAACTGGGTTGACCAGGTCAAAGTACCCAAACTAAAGGTGAGATACTGCATCACTATGATCGTGTAAGCATCCAGGGTAAGAAATGCTCCAATGGTGTATATCAAAACCAAGCTTAAATCAATGTTATTCATAATCATGGTGACAATAATAATAATAGTGATAAAATATACTTGTGCTTCTGAAGAATCTTAGAACCTTTTGGAAGTCTGCTTGTTCATTCCATACTTACCAAGTGTAAACAATGTGCTATTGCTGAGTGAGGATGGAAAACAAAGGCGAAGGCAAAGGGTAATGATTTTTGACCGATTTTGACTCTGTGATCTCTCCGAATGATGACAAATACACACGACCACAATGACAGATGCATGACAGATAAACAATAGGAAATGGTGGTGTCTCACAAGTGGATGAGCTGATCTCAAAAGGGTCCATTCAACTTTAACAACATGTCTACGACTCACATCCAAGCTAAGAATCAAGCTCCGTGAGGATCTTTTGTAGGACCCTTGCGTTGAGTACACAAGAAACTGTAGTGAAGAGATCCTAGGGGACACTTAGAATTAGCTGTCCCTTACTCCATCTCACATCAAAACCCGCGGGCTCTGTGAGGAATTAATCATTACATTCTGGATAAGATGGCCAACAATCTTTAGATTTTGCATTTGTTTATCCACTGCTTTATTTAGGACTTTCATAATTTCATTTCATAGCCCTCCTTGAGTTGTGTCTAAAGACATAGTTTGCAACTTTATTTATGGGCTTGCATTTCATAATATATAGAATTTGACACATAATGCATGTAATGATGGTAGACATACTGCTTCAAGTTTTAGTTGACAACTCTTCAGGCAACTAGGGGGAATATCCACTGTCAGGACCAAACATTGGGGTAAACCGACTAGAGAGGTCAAGGCTTCAAAACCCAACTTGCCTAAGCTCAGGAACCAATACCAACAAGTTCTCCTGGCCTAGAAGGATCTTGGCGTCGACAAGTTTTGTTACACAACTCAGAGTCGAGACACAGAACAACATGGAATCCATCATGCTTGGAGGTCAAAGTGGGGAAAATATCTTCAATCTCAAAGGTCTCAAACAGTCCAAGTCATGGGATAAAATCAATGTATGATACTGAATGGATGGGGACAAGTGATACATGGAACCGACCTAGCACTAAGGTTTACTATTTGGACGAGCAAGGCATGAGCAACAGTCTTCACTTTAAGTTCCTTGATTAGTCATAACACAAGTTCAAGCATTAGTACATATAAGCATAGATCACCATAATCATCCTAACATGACAAGCATAGGTGTTTGACATACACCATAAAGCAAAATCAAACCAAAGAGGCATATACTTGATCTCACCATATATATCCGTCTCCAACTGATAAGGCCCTTCTGCAACTCTGTGTACCGCTTTTGATCTACTAATCTGTTGAAATGAACTAGGTCATCACTGAAATCCTGTCAATGGACAAGGAGATCTCAGTCTTCGCAAGGAAATACTCTGTATCTGCTGCAAAACAAAGGCTATGAATGGCTCATACTACAAAAATTATCCATGCTGTATCCCCATCAGTAAGTTTGGATCAGAGGAAAAGAGAAAATCTAAATGCTGCATCATGGTAGCCAAGCTACAATATATGTGATAACATCTGGCTCCAACTGGGACAAGTGCTTTAAGGGAGAGAGCACTTGAGAACCTCATAAATCTCTGGTCTGCAACACCATCTCAACGACAAATATCCAAAACTTTAACTTTATGCTTCCTCTTCAGGTGTTACCTGTTTCTCTGCACATGGAAGCAAGACATATGAAAGTAGCATGTATGGGAAAAATATATTCGTAAAATAAACTGATAAAAGTAATGCTAGAAAGTAAATTCTATTCTAAGCAAAATAAACTAATGCGAAACATAGACTCATAAGACTTGGGCCACATGCAACACTCAGGAAATAAAAGACTCAAAGGAACTTATTCAATCCTACCTACGCTACTCAAACCAATTAGGGAAGTGATAAGTAAAATGATAGATCCAATGTAACTACTTGCTAAAATGATCGATTGTTCTTTCTTTACAATTAATGACCCAACAAGCCAGAGATGGTTTAGAAGCAATGTATATGAAAATTGAAACCATCCTAACTTGCTGTTTGAAATTCAAAGAAAGATCTGGAATGAAATCATGCCAAGGCTCAAATTGGCTTTTGAGAACCTCATCCATCAAGATACCAATAGGATCATAAAAAGAATGCGAGCTTGTTCTTGATGGAAGAAGACAATATGACTCATGATTCAGCGACTTCAAACAATTCTTTGTTTTCTCCTCTACCCTACTAGAACATTCAATTATATTTACTCCAGGAAAAATGGAGGAATCAAATGGGGACAAGTTGTAATGTAATGAAATTGAGAACGAGATCAAGCCCATTTGTTGCTTAAAAATGGAGAAAAGATGAAATTGATCTTTATACACCTTCTCCAACCACTCATAAGAAAGATTTATAAATTGAAAATATTATTCATGACAGACGACCCATAAGGGAAATGAAGTGCATTTTCTCCAATTATGTGACCATGCTCAAACTTTTGACTAAAAATTTCAAAAGTAACAGCTTGATTAGAACACAAACCCATACAAGAAGACTCGAAAAGTTGGGCTGTGAGGGTGGATTGAAAATTTTCTCCCATATGACTTGGAATATTTGATCTTGGAATTTGATGAGAGAATTTTTTTTTCAATTGAGTCCCAGGAATAATTGCAAGATTTGAAGCAAGCTCAGTATCCACACATCGAACCGACACATCTTGATCAAGGATTGGACAAGGAATTTTATGGATAGCATTAGGATGGGGATGTTTTTGATTAGGTTCGCTTACAGTCATATCATAATTATCATGCGATCGATCTTCTTCCGATATATGATCAGAATTTAAATCCAAATAATCGTCAACCAGGAAATGATGATCTTCGATGGATTCACAGATTAGAGATTCAACTATGGATGGTTCATGATAGTGATCATTTTGTTCTCCCTCATTATCTATGCCTTCTTGAGCTAATGATGAAAAGATTCTAGTAAGTTCTTCTATTTCAACATCAAGTTCATAATGCTGAAGGGTCGACACTTGCTCATCATCATTCTCTTGAGTTGAAGGATCATTCAAAAGCACACTCAAAGCAGGATTGAGCGAGGAGGAATCAATTTGATAAGGAAAATCATCAGTCATCTCATTATCGTTATCCTGATCATCTTTATCAGATTGATCAACAACAATACAATCGTTATTTGGCTGCATGGACTCATCAATGTTTTTACCCCATTCATCTCTTAATAACTTGGTGAACATGTCGTATCCAGTGATGGATCCAGGTGCTAACATATATAACCAAAAATCGGCATTACCTCCTAAGGATTCACCTAGGGCTCGCATATAAACATCTTCATGCTTTGCGCCCTAGGATTCCATATAACACCAAAAAGCATCCAAGTGGCTTTCAATTGATTTGATTGAATTTGCAAAGAAACGAGGCAACCCTTCACTGTATCTTTTTGGCATAGGATGAGGTGCCTCATAGACTTGAGAGAAGTCAAAGCAGGATAAAGCTGCTTTTTAAGCTTGGTTGGATTTTCCTTCATCTCCTGGAAGTATTGGAGGAATAAATTTGAGTTCATTATTATTTATGGGATGGGTTCGCTTCTTAGTGGAGTCGCGTTGTGGAGTTCCCAAGTGAATGAATTGCCGTGTTCACCAACGGATGATGTCTTAGGAGAGGTGATTGAAATTCATGCAGTGATTGTAAATATTTAAACATATAAAATGCAATCACTGAAATTAGACCGGATGTGATATGAATGATAAAAGATGTAATTACATTCATAGACACCGAAGGTAAATAAGATGAGTTAAGGTAAGCATCTACCTCCCCGACTACGGCACCAAAAATGTTATCATGAATCTTGTAGTTGCCCCGTAAGGTGATCATATTCAGGACGATAGAGGAAAGGCAACTAAAGTCTCAACATACGATATTCAAGACCTCTGAAAGAACTCAGATGTCACGCTAGTCAAGGATATCAACACTTCGGACTCGATGAAAATACTAAGCATAAGGGGCGTCCCTATGACCAAGATAGCCCTAAAATAAGGAAAATGAGTAGATGAACCAGGGAAACTTGGTGGAATCTCTTAGTGGGATAGTTAATTAGAGTTTAAAACAATTGCCAAGAGATTTCGACCATCCAAGTGAAAAGCCCCAATTTTACCTTGAGGTTTTAAGCAGAAAAATGAGATCTAGGGAAAAATTGTAAAATTAAACGAAATTGGATACTCAAATTGATTGCTGGATGTAAGATTAAGCAAATGAAAGTGAAACCAACAATACCTAGTTCGCGGTTTCTGAAATAACCACTCCTCCCAAGGAGGGTGTCTTCCCCTAAGAAGTAGACCAATGCTTAAGATGGGAAAATGGAGTCCGATGATGATGAAAATGAAGACTTAGGGGTTTTAAGTTTTATAGCTCTCCGCAAACTAGAATCTACAGATCTATGAAATGAGGGTTTTAAAAGAGGATTTGATGAAAGGAAAACGCAGCCCCAATCAGATATTGAGAAAGATGATAGATCTTACCTGGGAAAAACATACCTAATGTTTTAGAGGATGAATGCCGCAGTGATTAAGATTATTTCTGCATAGATCAAGTGAAGAAATTTTGAAAATCCAGCTTTGTTGAAAACGCCTAAGAAAGCCAAATGCTCCCTCCCTCCTGCCAAGTCAAGTAAATAACAATGAGAACGGAAAGAAAAATGACAAATGATGACGAGAAGTAAACGAATAAGAGAGTGAGAAATCATAAGATAGAAGAACTCCCTGTATCCCTCAATCCGAAAAAAAAGAGTAAGGTGGGTGACTCCCACAGGTGCGCCCCTCTCCAAATCACCTTCCTTGTCAGACAAATGGATCCAGAAAAATATGCTACAAATTTACCAATGATCTCCAATGCAAGTGAGAAATGATGTTAGACAATCACAAAGAACATTCTTCAATCATCCACAAAAGACAAGAAATCCCAGAAAGATTCTCTATTATTCTTTAAGAGCCAATGGTGCCAAATTTTCCGATGGGATACAATGAGGGAGGTCTCTTCTTTATATAGATTTTGAGAGACACAAACCCTAACTTACTTTTTCATCCAACAGTTGAGATTATAACATCATCAACAGTGGAGATTACTTTTACATGGATCAATACATGGATCAAGATGACTAAGTCAAGAGGGGGGCGAACTACCTCATAACGCCCATTTTTACAACATCATAAATCAATATTTTTTGCAAGTTTGACACTTAGGGGACATGGGGGGGTCATTAGGGAGCTCCCTCGTACATATTTCTAAATATACAACTTCATTTAGACACTTTTATTTTGGTCATTTTGTCCAATTTCTCCCTATGGGGGACGATCTCCCTATGAGAGCCCAACGAATAATCTGGAACATCAAATTGGATTAAAATGGTGTAGATATGTCTAGAGAGCCATAACAAATCATTTAGAAGCATTCCCTTGCCATTTCCTTGACCACACAAGCCAAATCGATTTCCTCAGTGATTTTCGTAGTTCATTTTTTAATGGTACATCCTCTGAAAATAATAAAAATCATCATAACTTCATTCAGGCTGAGAACTGGGGAAAATTGACTGCACTGGATGATCTGGAGACATATAAGAATGATATAAGTGACTACTCATACCCTGTTGAACACTGCAATGCTCTAGGAGAACCAAAGATATTGCCATTTGTAATAAAATTTGATCATTTGGCCAATTATAAAGTGATAATAATCACTTTTCAGGAAAACCGGGGCCAAACTCTCATAAGTGAAACCGTAATATTGGTCTTGGGCATGTCTGGAACAAATATAGACCATGTTTTTTGAGTCATTGCCATGGGAATCGTGCTTGACTTGGTCAACTGGGTTGACTAGGTCAAAGTACCCAAACTAAAGGTGAGATACTGCATCACTATGATCCTGTAAGCATCCAGGGTAAGAAATGCTCCAATGGTGTATAGAAAAACCAAGCTTAAATCAATGTTATTCATAATCATGGTGACAATAATAATAATAGTGGTAAAATGTACCTGTGCTTCTGAAGAATTTTAGAAATTTCTGGAAGTCTGCTTGCTCATGCCATACTTACAAAGTGTAAACAATGTGCTATTGTTGGGTGAGGATGGAAAACAAAGACTAAGGAAAAGGGTAATGACGTTTGACTGATTTTGACTCTATGATCTCCCCGAATGATGACAAATACACACAACCACAATGACATATGCATGACAGATAAACAATAGGGAATGGTGGTGTCTCCCAAGTGGATGAGCTGATCTCAAAAGGGTCCATTCAACTTTAACAACATGTCTACGACTCACATCCAAGCTAAGAATCAAGCTCCGTGAGTCTGTTTTCTAGAACCCGTGCGGTTAGTACACAAGAAAATGTAGTGAAGAGATCCTAGGGGACACTTAGAATTAGTTGTCACTGCATCTCACATCAAAACCCGTGGGCTCCGCGAGGAATTAATCATTACATTCTAGATAAGATGGCCAACAATCTTTAGATTTTGCATTTGTTTATCCACTGCTTTATTTAGGCCTTTCATAATTTCATTTCATAGCCCTCTTTGAGTTGTGTCTGAAGACACAGTTTGCAACTTTATTTATGGGCTTGCATTTCATAATATATAGAATATGACACATAATGCATGTAATGATGATAGACATATTGCTTCAAGTTTTAGTTGACAGCTCTTCGGGCAATTAGGGGGAATATCCACAGCCAAGACCAAACATCAGGGAGGTCAAAGCTTCAAAACCCAACTCGCCTAAGCTCAGGAACCAACACCAGCGGGTTCTCCTGGCCCAGAAGGATCAAGGCGTTGACAAGTTTTGTTGCATAACTCAGAGCTGAAACACAAAACAACATGGGATCTATCATACTTGGAGGTCAAAGTGGGGAAAAGATCTTCAATCTCATAGGTCTCATACAGTCTAAGTCATGGGATAAAATCAATGGATGATATTGAATGGATGGAGACGAGTGATCCATGGAACCAACCTAGCACTAAGGTTTACTATTTGTACGAGCATGGCATGGGCAAAAGTCTTCACATTAAGTTCCTTGATTAGTCATAACACAAGTTCAAGCATTAGTACATATAAGCATAGGTCACCATAATCATCCTAACATGACAAGCATAGGTGTTTGGCATACATCATAGAGCAAAATCAAACCAAAGAGGCATATACTTGATCTCACCATATATACATGTCTCCAACTGATAAGGCCCCTCTGCAATTGTGCGTACCGCATCTGATCTGCTAATTTGCTTAAATGAACTAGGTAATCACTGAAAACATCTCAATGGACATAGAGATCTCAGTCCTGGCAAGGAAATACTCTGTATCTGCTGCAAAACAAAGGCTCTAAATGGCTCATGCTACAAAAATGATCCATGCTGTATCCCCATCAATAAGTCTGGCTCAGAGGAAAAGAGAAAATCTAAATGCTGCATCGTGGTAGCCAGCTACAATATATGTCATAACAACACCTTCAACGAGTAACCGTTTCGGGGGTGTGACTCCCTTCAAGGTACAAGTTAACTTTGACATCCCCTTATTGGAAGGAAAGATAGATGCAAATGCTTTGGAAAAATGGTTGAGTCTGTTAGAGTGTTTCTTCTTTGTTCAAAATTTTTCCGACAGTAAAAAGATCACCATTGTGCTCCTTAAGTCCCTCCCCCATGTCAAAGACTGGTGGTATGGGTACTGCGAGAGACATGCGAGGGATGAATTTGAGATTTTCAATACAGAACCCACTTGGGCATCTTTTTGTCTATGTTGTTAAAGAGGAATTCTACCATATCAGAAACTATGATGTCCAATACACCCAGTGGAGGACATTGCGCCAAGAAAGAGACCAAACAGTGTCAAAGTATACTAATATATTCCATACCCTGCGCTCAAAGCTGGGTATTAGAGACTTCGAACAACACTTGGTTCTAAAGTACCATAGTGGCCTACACAGGTACATTCAGTGGGAGATGGATTTCTTGGACATATCCTCACTAGGAGCAGTTAACCGATATGACGTCAAAATCGAGCAAAAGTTTAAGTAGAAGAATAAGCGGGATTTTGGGTCTACAAATCAGCAGTAGCAGCGGGGAAAAGTGGCCCTAATTAACAACCCAAAGGACAGAGCAAGGATGGCCAAACCCTGGACAACCAGTTCAAGTCGCAGGCAAAGAAGGGTAATGGGAAATCGAAGAAGGACATCGATAAATGGTGCGAGTTCCACAAAAGTCCCTAGCACAACATCGATGAATGCCGGTCAAAACAATCATTGTTGGCCGAGACAAAATCCGGATCCAGACTCTGACTCAGACACTGATGCAGAGAAAGAAAGGGTTAAGAAGATCATTGATGTAGAACCTAGTGCCACCATCGTAACCGCAAAGATCTAACCAAAAGAGTCAGAGGAGCCAGAGGAAGTGGAGCGCCTCTTCCATACGCAATTGTGGGTGCAGGGGACTCCGCTACATTTCATTGTCGACAATGTGTAATATCCCAAATCCCGATATTTTCTATTTCTAAGCAAATATGCTGGTACAATTAGGTATGCAAACTGCCATGCAAAAATCCCTATTTTATAGCAAAAATTAGGGTTAGGGTTTGTGAGATAGAATGAACACTTACCACTGATAAGCCGGCTAGACTGCTCCTGAGAGAGACTGCAAGCATCAAGAACTGGATTGGAGATGGACAAATATCTTTTGCTTCCGGTGAAACCCCCAGCAGCAAGAACCCAAGTCAGAAAAGGGTGACGCTTTCAGTGAAGGAGGTGTCCGATGACGCTGCCGATTTGCAGGACTGATAGCCTTCCCGTGCCGAAGAGAATGCCTGGTACATGCGGAGTTTCTGAGGTCTCTAGGCAGGATAGCGACTTGCTCCAAGAGGCAGCTGCTCACGCCCCTTTGATCCCGAAAATAGCTGGTAACTGCTCCGGATGAGCACGGATGGATCTGATAATCACCGGGTACCGGAGTATGATGCTGATGATGAGAATGGTACTTGAGTCCCGGAGTAAGCTGCGATCTGAAGGCCCAGCGACTGATTAGGGATTTCTGGCTGAAAACCCCCTTTTACGGCTGCACCCTTGTCCCTGCAATGATCTATACCGTATACTGGATAGCTATGAATGAATGTAAGAACAAATGGTGAACCTGTATGGCTTACCCTGAATGAGACTAGGGCAGATGTTTCACTGCCGAAATCCCGCTAGCTGAAGACTCCGTCTCCAACCCCAACTGCTGTGCGGCACACTGTGCTGCTATCCAAGAGCTCCCAAAATAATAATCATCAAAAGTGAAGTCTTCTTTCGCTTTATCCTTATTTTATAACTTTCAACTGTGAAAACCCTAATCTTTGACCTAATTAGGTCACTTTATCTTCTAATTTGTAGTTGACTTGCATGCATGCGGATGGAGACTTAATGAGTGCATGCACCATTAAATAATGCTTGGATGGCATGCATGAAGGTGGCCTTTGGCCTCGGTGGCCCTTCTTGACCTAATGATGATGCCCTAGATCTTCTATGGATGGCATCAGTCCTTAGCTAATTCCCTAGCTGTCAGTAACCGCTCGAACCCACAGGAATCACATAGGTTAGCGGTTTTGGGCCTCAAGGCCTAATCGGAAGAGGACATTATAGTCCTCCCCGCCTGAGATTGCTTGTCCTCAAGCAACTTCAAACTGGGATGCTGCAATACCTGTTCACCTTCCCATGTGGCATCCTCTGACGGTAGTTCTTTCCATTGAACCAAGTATTCTCTGATTACCTTGTTCTTGAGCTTCCTTTCTGTATGATCCGTTCGGGAATCATTATCAACAGTCCTTCATCATCTAAAGGAGGCAATTCTATAGATGGAGCAATGTGTTGCCCAAGGGTCTTTTTTAGATTAGATACATGGAACACATTGTGAATTTTGCTTTTCTGTGGTAGTTCTAGTTCATATGCCACCTCTCCCACCTTCCTGATTATTCTGTATGGTCCATAGAAGCGGGGTTTTAACTTCTCTGCTCCTTTCTTCTTATGTGAGGACTGTCTGTAAGGCTGGAGCCTTATGTATACTAAATCCCCTACCTTAAAGCTTCGCTCAATCCTGTGTTTGTCGGCATACATCTTCTGTTGATTCTGGGCTGTTTGTAAATTCTCCTTCAATATTTTCAGAATGTCCTGACTCCCCTGTATCCAATCCTCATCCTTAGGAGCCCTACTATCTCCAAATGCCAAATCTGCATAGTCCAAGGCCTCGTAACCATATAATGCCTTAAAAGGAGTCATTCTAATAGACATGTGATAGGTAGTATTGTAGCAATACTCCCCTAGGGGTAACCATTTGATCCAAGTTCGCTGCTGCCCTGCTACATAGTTCCTTAAATATCCTTCGATCCACTTGTTGACTATTTCCTTTTTCCCGTCGCTCTGGGGATGATAACTCGTACTAGTAGCCAGTTCGGTCCCCACCAATCTGAACAGTTCCTGCCAGAAGGCACCCGTGAATCTGCTATCCCGATCACTGACAATCGTCTTAGGTAACCCGTGTAACCTGAAGACCTCCCTGAAGAATAACTCAGCTACTTGAGCTGCCGAGTAGTCTGATGATATCGAGAAGAAATGTGCAATCTTGGTCAGTCTGTCAACTACTACATATAAACAATCTCGCCCTTGGACCTTGGGCAATCCTGAAATAAAGTCCATGGAGATGCTTTCCCACTTCTGTTCTGGAATCGGTAGTGGCTGGAGTAACCCTGCGAGATGGGTGTTCTCAATCTTGTTTTGCTGACAGATGCTACATTCCCGGACATGCTGCATAATTTCCCCCTTGAGGCCCTTCCATGAGAACCTCTCTCTGATCTGCCTGTAGGTCTTTAAGAAACCTTGATGCCCTGATAAAGGAGAATCATGGGCTGCCTGAATGATCTTTTTCCTCATTGTGGATTCCGGAACGAGGTATATCCTGTTTTTGTAATAGATGATGTCATCAACAATCCTGTACCTGTCATCTTGAATTTGCCCATCCAATAATTCGCAAGCGAATTTATTTTTGGAGTATTCTACTAAGAGAGGTGCCCTCCAATCTGTGGATATACTATTGAGAGATAATGGGGCGGGACGTCTGGATAATGCATCAGCTACTACATTATTCTTACCTTTTACATACTCGATCTCGAAATCGTAGGCTTGTACTTTGCTGACCCATTTCTGCTGTCGCTCATTCAGTTCCTTCTGCTCTAGGAAATACTTGAGGCTGTTATGATCGGTTTTGATTTTGAACTTACTGCCCACCAGGTACTGTCTGAATTTTGTGAGAGCATGCAGGATGGCTAGCATCTCTTTGTCATATATGGAGTAATGGTGCTCGTAGTTCTTCAGTTTACGGCTCTCAAATGCAATAGGGTGATGATTTTGCATCAACACTGCTCCTAACTCTTTTCTTGAGGCATCACATTCCACTACAAAGGGTTGTGAGAAGTCTGGTAATGCTAGAACTGGACAAGAACTCATAATAACCTTCATCTCCTCGAAAGTTTTCTATGCTAAGTTTGTCTAAGTGAACCCTCCCTTCTTGGTGAGATCTGTGAGGGGTGCTGCAAATTGGGAGAATCCCTTAACGTACCGTTGGTAATAAGTGCACAGACCTAAGAAACCTCTCAATTCTGTAACTGTTTTTGGCGCGGGCCAATCTCTGATAGCTCGGATTTTCTCCATATCAACCTGTACTCCTTCTGCATTGATTATGTGTCCTAAATACAACATTTCCTTCATGCCAAACTCACACTTGGACATTTTCGCATAAAGCGAATGTTCTTCTAAAATACTCAATACTTCGTCCAGGTGTTTCAGATGCTCTTCCCATGTTTTACTGTAAATCAGGATGTCATCAAAGAATACGAGCAAAAACTTACGTAGGTGTGCTCTGAAGGTGTGGTTCATGCATGACTGAAAAGTGGCTGGAGCATTGGTAAGTCCAAAGGGCATGACCAAAAACTCATAGTGACCATAGTGACAGCGAAAAGCTGTTTTGGAGATGTCCTGGTCCCTTACCCTGATCTGATGGTATCCCGAGCGAAGATCAATCTTGGAGAAGTATTGAGCTCCCCGAAGCTCATCCATGAGTTCATCAATTCTGGGAATGGGATACCTGTTCTTAATAGTCTTTTTGTTGAGTGCTCGATAATCGATGCACATTCGTAGTGTACCATCCTTCTTTTTTACCAGAACTACTGAGGATGCGAAGGGGCTAGAACTGGGCCGAATATATCCAAGCTCCAGTAATTCTTTGTCATTGTTTTCTCAATCTCATCCTTGTATATTGTGGGATGCCTGTAAGGAGTGGTGATGACTGCTTGTGTCCCCTCCTCTAGCTCGATGATGTGTTCAAAACCTTGATCTGGTGGTCTACCTGATGGAAGGTCCCGAAAAACCTTCTCATGTTTCTGTAGTAAGGTTTGAATGTCACTTGGGTGTTGTGTGCTGGTCTCTGGGGGTTTCCTGAAGGTGACCAAACATTCTGCAGCCCATTCTATATCATCCTGTCGGCGTATTGCCTCCATTCTCTGTGACGAGACCGGTTTTGGGGGATAAGTGTTCATGCCCCTCAAAACTACCCATTTGCCGTCTGGCCCCTGGAATTCCATTTCCATTGCCCTGTAGTCTATAGTGTATTTCCCTATAGAATAAAGCCACTGAACACCCAATACCACATGAGTATCTGCTACATCCACTACATAGAAAGAGTCTGTCATCTGATAGTTACCTAAAGCGACATTCAATTTTGGGATCCAGTAGTTGCACTCCATGCTGGAGTTCCCAGCTACTACTACAGTGAATCCTTCGAACTTCTCAGTCTGAATACCTCTCTTGGCTACCCAAGTGGAGTCAATGAAATTGTGGGTGACTCCCCCATCAATCAATACTCCTACTCTATGACCCTGTACTACTCCCTTGACCCTAAGAGTATAGAATCTTGGTACTCCAGATAATGTGGCAATGACTCCCTCTGGTGTATCACCCTGGTGTGATTCCTCCTCAGCTACCCGTAGTTCTTCTGTGGCTTCCTGCTCATAGTCGTCCTCATCACTATCTGAATATACCTCAATGTAGTGAGCCTTCGCCTTCCCTGCACACCTGTGTCCTGGTACCCATGGCTCCTGACAGGTGAAGCATAGTTTCTTCCTTCTCAAATCTTTCCTAGTGTCCTCGTCTAACCAGGTTTTCTTGAGCACATCCTGCTGGAAAGGTTTCCTGTACTTGTCCCTAACAGGAAAATTGGTTTTCAAAGGGAATTTGTTTTTTGGGACTGAATCCTGAAGATCTCTGGCTCTGCTAATGGCATCTTGCAGAGTGAGGGGTTTGTAGGCTTTCACCCATCCCCATAGTGGCTCTGTGAGGGCCTCAGTGAATAACATAGTCAATTTGCTCTCTGACACATCTGTTACCATGATGGCTACCCTCTGAAATTCTGAAATGAAAGCTTCTGCACTACTGTTTTGTTTGAGTTGAGCCAACTCCCTGAAATGTATCTCTGGATCCTTCCTGTCAAACCTCTCTATGAGCTTTTGAGTGAACTCACCGTAGGAATGTATGGTGTTGTGACCCAATGTCACCAATCCGTGGTACCACCACTTGTGAGCTTCTCCGTCCAGGTGAAGTGTAGCCAATTTAATGGCATCTGTCTCCGTCATGGGGTTGAGTTGGAAATAGGTATCCAACTTTTGAACCCATATCCTCGTTGATCCTCCTCGAGTCCCATCAAAGTTTGGGATGGTCAACCTGCCCAAGGTCTTCTGCAACTCATAGTTGTGATTGAAACCCTTGTTGAAATTTCTGGGCCTGTTCCTACTTTTCATGTTGCAGAAATCTGAAAAAGACATGGCAGCATGAAACTCATCCCCTAAGTCTCTATACTCCTGTAAATAAGCCCCAAAAGGCTCGCTAGGTTCTACCTACATGACCGGGCCCCCTACTGTATCTGCCAAGAAGTGAGGCATGGTAGGCCTGATAGAAGGTCGGTTGTATATGTGCGGAGTATTCTGAATGTTAGTGTACGCTATCTTTCCACTGCTGCTAGTAGATCCCCGATCTACTGGTGAGGGAGGTGTACTGTTGATACCTGTTTCCGGTTTCGCTGATAATCTGTTGATTGGATTGAGTACATCTTTTTGTCCTTTGGCTAAGTCTTGCAATGCAGAGACCAAGCTGCGAAACTCCATCCGATCCTCTTCTTCTCCCATTCCTTTTCCCCTATCCGAGTGTATACCTGTTTGTTCCATATCTGAATTGGTATCTTCTAGTTGGATATCCTCAAACTCCCCCGTGTATCTACTCTTCCTCCTCCTATAGGGTACAAAAGGGTCTCCTTCTGTATTCATCTAAGTTTCATTTCTTAAGCCCACAGTTGGCCAAGAAGATAGCTCTGATACCACTGTAATATCCCAAATCCCGATATTTTCTATTTCCAAGCAAATATGCTGGTACAACTGGGCATGCAAACTGCCATGCAAAAATCCCTATTTTATAGCAAAAATTAGGGTTAGGGTTTGTGAGATAGAATGAACACTTACCACTGATAAGCCGGCTAGACTGCTCCTGAGAGAGAATGCAAGCATCAAGAACTGGATCGGAGATGGACAGATATCTTCTGCTTCTGGTGAAACCCCCAGCAGCAAGAACCCAAGTCAGAAAAGGGTGACGCTTTCAGTGAAGGAGGTGTCCGATGACGCTGCCGATTTGCAGGACTGATAGCCTTCCCGTGTCGAAGAGAATGCTTGGTACATGCGGAGTTTCTGAGGTCTCTAGGCAGGATAGCGACTTGCTCCAAGAGGCAGCTGCTCATGCCCCCTTGATCCCGAAAATAGTTGGTAACTGCTTCGGATGAGCACGGATGGATCTGATAATCACCGAGTACCGGAGTATGATGCTGATGATGAGAATGGTACCTGAGTCCCGGAGTAAGCTGCGATCTGAAGGCCCAGCGACTGATTAGGGCTTTCTGGCTGAAAACCCCCTTTTACGGCTGCACCCTTGTCGCTGCAATGATCTATACCGTATACCGGATAACTATGAATGAATGTAAGAACAAATGGTGAACCTGTATGGCTTACCTTGAATGAGACTAGGGCAGATGTTTCACTGCCGAAATCCCGCTAGCTGAAGACTCCGTCTCCAACCCCAACTGCTGTGCGGCACACTGTGCTGCTATCCAAGAGCTCCCAAAATAATAATCATCAAAAGTGAAGTCTCCTTTCGCTTTATCCTCCTTTTATAACTTTCAACTGCGAAAACCCTAATCTTTGACCTAATTAGGTCACTTTATCTTCTAATTTGCAGTTGACTTGCATGCATGCGGATGGAGACTTAATGAGTGCATGCACCATTAAATAATGCTTGGATGGCATGCATGAAGGTGGCCTTTGGCCTTGGTGGCCCTTCTTGACCTAATGATGATGCCCTAGATCTTCTATGGATGGCATCAGTCCTTAGCTAATTCCCTAGCTGTTAGTAACCGCTCGAACCCACAGGAATCACATAGGTTAGCGGTTTTGGGCCTCAAGGCCTAATCAGAAGAGGACATTACACAATGGTAGTCAAAAGAACATCATCTCGGTCAAGGTTGTTAAAAGATTGAAGCTTCCGACAGTTCCCCATCCCCAACCTACAACATTGGTTGGATGAGCCATGGATGAGACATCCGCGTGAGTCAACAATGTCGCTTCTCCTACGACATCAAGCCCTTCAAAGATGAGGTAATGTGTTATGGTTCCCCACTTGATTTTTGTGATATTCTTTTAGGACAACCATATATGTGGAAATGTCATGATGTATAAGAGTCTATACCTCGTAGTGTCATTATTACTTTGGGAAAGAAACTCTACATGATACCAAAGACACTTTCTGCTACTATAGTGTCTCTCATCACAACGAAGCAGTGCAGGAAGGTAATCTCCCAGACAGGGAAATTTGTACTCTTCATGGTTCGTTCTGAGGGGGAATGAAAGATCACAAGAACATCCAACGCCTCCACACATAACCCCTCTACGCAGCAGAAACAGGTGGACAACATCGTGGAAGCATGCAAAGACATCTTCACCACACTTGTCATGGTTCCAGTACATTGTCAAGTCAAGCATTCCATTGATATGATGCCTGGTGCGCCTTTACATAATGGGTCAGTATACAGGCGTTCCCTCATGGAGAATGAAGAAATCAAATGCCAAATTCAAGAGTTAATTCAAAAGGGGCACATTCGACCTAGATCCTCACCTTGTGGGAGCCCAATTATGTTGGTATAGAAGAAAGATGGGACATGGCAACATTTTATTGACTATTGAGCTCTAAACAAGGTCACAGTCCGAAATCGATATCCCATTCCCTGGATCAACTACCTCCTCGATCAGCTCAAGGGGGCCAAGTATTTCAGCAAGATTGACCTGAAGTTCGGCTATGATCGAGTGCCAATTGAGTAGACCGATATGTGGCAGACTGCCTTCAAATCTCGAGAAGGCCTTTTTGAGTGGTTTTTCATGCCTTTCGGCTTGAATAATGCTCCAACAATCTTCATGAGGATGATGGATGACATTCTATGACCATTCACCAATTCCTTTGTGGTCGTATATCTAGATGATATCCTCATCTACAACAGAACATGGGCATAACATCTGCAACATATCCACCAGGTCCTTAGCACCCTGCGACAATACAAGTTATATGCCAATCTAAAGAAGTGCTCATTTGGCATGGAAAGGGTTTAGTATCTAGGATACATTATGGATGAACATGGTGTTCATCTAGATCTGGCCAAGATCCAATCCATTCGCGATTGGCCGACACCAACGACTCTCACAGAGCTTTGCAGCTTCCTAGGCCTTGCAAACTTCTATCGCAAATTTGTGTTGGGATTCTCTAGTATTGCTTGGTCCATTAGCCAGGTGACCAAAGGTGGATCTAAGGCCAAGTTCATCTGGTCCAAGCCACAACAACACGCATTTGAGGAGCTGAAGCAACGCTTATGTTCGGCTCCTGTCCTTACCTTATCATATCTACAACCACCCTTTGAGATCGAGACAGATGCGTCAGACTACGTTGTTGGTCCAGTCCTCACTCAGCATGGTCATCCAATGGCATATCATAGTGAGACACTTTCAGATACAATCCGCAAGTACCCCAACTATGACAAGGAAATGTATTCCATTGTCCAAGCCTGCCACCAATGGAAGCATTACATCCTTGGAAAAGGACCAGTCATCCACACTGATCACAAGCCCTTGCAGTTCATGCAAACCCAGGGAAAGTTACAGAATGACTGCCACCAGAAGTGGTCCACTTACTTGCAGCAGTTCCACTTGAACATTAAATATAAGAAGGGCAACACCAATCGAGTCGTTGATTGCCTCAGTCGACCTCCAATGGAATCATTAACCACGGTGCTCAACTCTTGCGGCCACGAGACCTCTAGGTGGCCTCAACTATATGACAATGATCCTAAGTTCGCTCCTATCTATCAATCCTTGTGTGCAGGTACACCAACGACAAACTTTCATCTTCAGGAAGGATTGTTATGCCACTTGGGCCATCTCTGTGTTCCTTCAAGTGAGCGTGTGAAGATGATTTGGGAAGCGCATTTCAGTCGGGTGGTAGGGCACTTTGGTATTGAGAAGATAGTGGGACTCTTGCAGAAGTATTTTTATTGACCCAAACTCCGACAAGATGTTGACCGCTATATCAGTTCCTGCATAGCTTGCGCCATCGCAAAACCAACCATTAAAAAGCAAGGGTTGTACACCCCCCTTCCCACTCCAAATGGGCCATGGGAATCCATCTCCATTGATTACATGTCAAGACTACCTTCAACTAAGCATGGTAATGACTGTGTGTTTGTGGTCGTGGATCGCTTCTCTAAGATGGCCATTTTTATAGCTTGCAAGAAGAGCATCTCTGCCGAGGCCATTGCTAAGATATTCTTCGAGCATGTTTGGGTTCATTTTGGGCTGCCACAGACTATCATTTCAGATTGAGACAGCAGGTTCCTGAGTACTTTTTGGTTTAGTCTATGGTCATTGATGGATACCAAGCTCACCAAATCAACTGCATTCCACCCCTAGACTGGGTAGTCAACTAGATGATTGCGCATATTTTGAGAATGTACAATTCTAAACATCCCCACACATGGGATGAGAGCCTTCCTTATGTTCAACATAGCTATAATCGAGCTCTTCATAGCTCTACCAGTCACATCCCTTTCCAGGCGTGCTTGGGTTTCCAACCACTGACCCCAATTGATGTAGCTCTGCCCCTTGCATCCACATATGAGGAATCTTCCCATGCTCAAGCTGAGGTTGATAAGGCCACCATATTTGTTGAACGAATCCAGCACATATGCCAACAAGTCCATGACATTTTGGAAAAGGCCAATACTAAATACAAGCAACGACATGACCAACATCCGGTTCCACACAAGTTCTAGGTTGGGGATAAGGTTTGCTTGCATTTGCAAAAAGAGAGGCTCATAGGACGCCATCGCAAGCTTCGTCCACTTCGATATGGGCCATACATCATCACCAAGGAAGTTGGTGACAATGCCTTCGAATTAAGCATTCCTCCATTGCTTGACCTGCACTCATATTCAATGTGGAGCTCCTTCGACCATATTTTGAACCATTGTTTCACACCTTGGAGGTGGCAAAACAATTGACACCTACAAAGCTTAATCCCAACTGCATGGAACGAGCAACCATTGATCAGATCATGGACACAAAGGTTAAGGGCACCTGCCAACAGAAGATCCAACTATATCGAGTTGTCAAAGCAGGGCAACTCCTCCACCAAAATAAGTGGTTCACTAGGAGTCAAGTTCAACGGAAGTTTCCCCATTTGATGGGGGCATTCAACGCAATGGAGACCATTACTTCCCAAGGGGGGAGGACTAGTCCAAATTGGTATAGGTGACCGCCCACCTATTCCACTGGCTCAAAACAGTTTCTCATGTTGACAATTTTCTTGTAATTTTCTACGGTTTTTTGGGTCCCAAACGTTTGGGGCAGTTTTGAGGCCCTAAACAACGTTTGTTGGCGATTCGGGGGGCCAAATGATTGCCCTTGACATGCATTTGGCTCCATTCGAAAGTTGTAAAGCTCGGATAGACCTTTCCAACGGGCTATCGAGCGCCCCAAACAAAGATCGTATGCAAACGTTATGACCCTGAGAAGTTGATTGTTCAACTAACCACCTTGGAGATGCAAACTTTATGACTATTCTTGTCCTAGGGTTAGGTTTAGGGTTTGCTGCCTCTCCAAGGCTTTATGATAAAAGACCCTTCAACCTTCTTTGTATTTAGCTTGTCATGAGTGAATGTAGTCGCCACATCTCTTCTCAGATATACAACTACCACCATTCTAGCTGCTTTTGTTTTACAGTTGTTCTATTTCATTCATTTAATAGAATCTGAGTTTACTATATCACTGTGTTTATTGCAATATATCTGTGTATGTGAATATATATATGTTCTTTCATTTTGTTCTCACATAAATCCGGATTAGACAATGCCTTGTAGTTTACATGAGCAAGTCTTTTATGCCATAGGTCACATGGACTAATAGTACTAGTTGTTAGGGCTGGATCTGAATGTCCCTTTAACTTGCAGAGTCCTCTTTCAACTCTAATTACAACTGCATCATCTATTGTCTTTCCTTTTGGCCACATGAGGACTTCTCCATCTACAAAAGCAACTGAGAAACCTTTCTTATGTAAGGCTAAGATAGAAAGGAGATTGTATTTCAAACTTGGGACATATAAGACTTCCTTCATCTTCATGGATTTTCCAGAATCCAACTTGTAAGAGGCTTCTCCCGTTCCTTTAATATGATACTGATAATCATCTCCAAGCTTTGCTTTGTATGGTGATTCTTTCTGGATAAGACATGGGAGGGAGTCTTTGTAACCTGTCATATGTTTGGAGGCACCACTGTCTACGAGCCAAGTATCACTTCCATGTGAGATTGAACCTGTGAGAGCTGATATTAAGACATATTCTTCACTAGAGCCTTCATCTTCATTGGTCTTCTCTTCAACTGGGTCATCATCTTCGATTGCATGGGCATGGAACTTCTTGTTTCTCTTCTTGAATTGTTCTTCTTTGAGGGGACAATTTCTTGAGATGTGTCCCATCTTGTGACAATTGAAACATTCAAAGGATGAGAAATCTCTCATGGGAGGGAGTCTTTGTAACTTGTCATATGTTTGGAGGCACCACTGTCTACGAGCCAAGTATCACTTCCATGTGAGATTGAACCTGTGAGAGCTGATATTAAGACATATTCTTCACTAGAGCCTTCATCTTCA
>LPNX010263689.1:293246-304352 GCA_001517045.1 Pseudotsuga menziesii
TCTCTCATGGCTCTTGTGTTCCTTTGAAACCTTTGATTTCTTTTGGGAGATTGATCACGGTCTTTTCTCTTATTTGTTCCTTTCTTTGCATGGGATGCCAAAGCTTGATCTTCATCATCATTTAGTTTATCTTCTCTGTTTGCTATCTTTTCTTCTTCTTGAACACATTTTTCCCATAATCTACTGAACTTGGTCAGCTTTCTTCTAGCACATATTCCTCTAATGAAAGATTCCCAATCCCTTGGGAGGCCATTCAAGGTTGTCATTACAACTTCCGCTTCTTTTACCATGTCACCAATAGCTTCGAGTTGTTCTTTGATATGAGATACTCTTGTGAAGTATGACTGCATAGTTTCTTCCTTTTAAATCTTCACACCCTTGAGTTGATTTCTCAAGGTCATACTTCTGTTGAAGTTCTTTCCTTCAAATAGACCAGACAGTGCATTGAACATTTCCTTTGGAGTCTTCTTTGAAGATACTTGAGGGATCAAATGATCCTTAATAGAATCAGCTATGATCCTCTTAGCCTTGACCATATCCTTCTTATGCTTTGTTTTTGCTTCATCTCCTACTGGTTCTTGAACCTCCTCTCTGAGATAGCCATCTAGGTCATGTTCTTCAAGGAAGAGCATGGCTCTATACTTCCATACTTTGAAATTCTCTACTCCTTCAAGGTTTTCATCAAGCTTGATATTGTTTGTCATCTTTAATGAATGAGCACCTCAGATGGAAATATAGGAAGTAGACGTTACCAATAAGAAGACTGCTTCTGGAACTTGCTTCAGGATGACCTAGGGTTTGACAGGGAAACCCTAATTTTCCAATTGTGGTCACTTGCAAATTTGATTGGAGGAAAAGATTCGCCTCCTCAAGGCAAGTTGAGTTGTGAGGTCCTTTCTCCAAATCTGTGGACAAATCTTCAAAAACTTTGATGCCCTAGTTTCTCCTGGCAGTAGTGGTAGGTCAAAAATTGAAAATCCACAGATTGAAAACTGCTTCAACAGAAGATGCGTCCTCCTAGGGTGTGTTGATTGGCCCTTCTTTTTCAGCTGATCTATGGAGAGAGTTGCTCAGAATAACAAGCCTTAGCTTGTTGAACTGCTGGAAAAGTTGTTGCACAATGACTTCTTTCAAGTTGGCTCTGATACCATGTGATATTTTTAAATGTTTTATTCCAAAAACAAAAGGATCGTTGAAAGAATGACAAGCACAGTAGCACAAAGAGAACACAAAGATTTATCCTGGAAAACCCTCGTGGGGGAGAAAACCTAGTAAAACTTCCTCGATATAGAATCTAACCAAGTACAGTGTAAGACCCCAAGAATAAAACTAACTGCTTCCTCTCTCTCATATTGAATGCTCCTTCTTTCTCTAGCGAGCTTGCTTGAGTTGTGAGTGTATCCAAATGACGGAGCCACCTCATCTATTTATACTAATCAGTTGAGTAGTCTAATAACCCAATAGGGCTGACTTCTCCTCTGAACCAGGGCCGACTTGCCTTGGGAGGCTCAAAACTACATTTAAATAATACTTTTGAGGGTATTATTGACCCAACTTACAATGGAGGTTTTACCTCAATACTTTTGCATGACCAAGTACATCAAAGGCATCTCTGCACAGAGGAATAACATCTTTGAAAGGAGGAATAATAATAAAACAATAAAAGTACAATAGAATATCTTTCG
Organism: Pseudotsuga menziesii; assembly: GCA_001517045.1. Lineage (NCBI taxonomy): Eukaryota > Viridiplantae > Streptophyta > Pinopsida > Pinales > Pinaceae > Pseudotsuga > Pseudotsuga menziesii. Next base: position 294,932 of record LPNX010263689.1, read on the forward strand.
AAGTTACATTTCTTTCAACACTCTTGGTTTTTATTTCAAGGATTATTGGCTTAGTGGCTATGCTAACTGCCCCTTGATATGGTGGAACTTTCACATCATGTTGGGTATTTATGCCTTGGGTTGGTGTTCGGTTCTTCTTGGGATGACTCCATTGGGATACATCGCTTAGGGGCTCCCAGCCACACTTTCTTTAATGCTTTGTAGAGGTGATTGCATGTGTAAGGGTTGTCATACCCATCTTAGCACAACCCATTGATGCCCACTTGGACCTATTTTCTCATATATTGATCCTCCTCTCGGCTTGATCATGTCAATATGATGATGATGCCATCCTTTTGAAGAGGTCATACTCCCTAAAGGAAGAGGGCATTAAGGGAAAAATCAAATTGTTGGGGTTGGTGCATGACACCCTCCTCCTACGCTCAACGTTTCATCAAGTTGCAACAATTCATCATTTTATTATTATTTAATGTCTTATGAGGTTTAGTCCTTGGCTTAGGTGACAAACCCTAAAAATTCATTGAAAAATCATTATAAGTTATTTTAGATAGTGTTCATAGGAGTGAAAATGTGTCTGTTTTAAAAGGGATGTCTTGTCACACATAAATAAAACACTCATTCATTTGTAACACAAGATCATGGGATCAAATAAAGGCTTATCTCTTTTTCTTCTTGTCTATCATGGCTAAGTGGTCCATACCTCTCTTCCTGGCATCTTGAAGCTTAAATTTGGTTATTTTTTTTGTTGATTGGAGGTTTTCACTAATTCTTGCAAGGCTTGTTAAAGGGAAATAATTCTTGAGAGGGTTACTCTCTTCTTCTGTGCTCTTCTTTTGTGGTAAGATCTTTGCTTCTCTTGTCTTGCATTATCGAAGACATTCAAGGTAAGAGCTAATTAGGGTTTTATGCATGATAACACTGTCTTGTAAGTGAGACATCCTTCTTTGTAATGCCCTCTTCTGCTTCAGCATTGAGGACCGACCCACTAACCTATGTGATTCCTGTAGGTTCGAGCGGGTACTGATAGTTAGGTAATCAGTTGAAGACTGATGCCATATAAAGAAGATATATGGCATCATTATTATATCATCATTGGGTAGAAGAGAGCCACCAGAGCCAAAGGCCACCTGCATGCATGACATCTGAGCATTATTTAATGATGCATGCACCCGATTAAGTCTCCATGCGCATGCATGCAAGTCAACTGCAAATTAGAAGTTAAAGTGATTGCATGCATGCAAGTCAACTGCAAATTAGAAGTTAAAGTGACCTAATTAGGTCAAAAGTTAGGTTATTCGCAGTTGAGAGTTATAATAGAAAGATAAAGTGAATGGAGAAGACACTTATGTGATTATTGATTTGTGGAGTCGAATTGGAGAGCTCGGCGAGCTAAGTTGGGGTTGAGTGCATGCTCAGCTAACTGGTGTATTTCGGCAGCGAAATCTATCTGCCCTAGTTCATCACCAGGTTGGATCATCCAGGTTCAGCACTAGTTCATCATCAGGTTACTTTCAGCAGTTATTTCGGGAGGTTGATTATTCATCCAGCCAGAGAGTTCCACCATCACACCGTGTCACCGTGGTCAGAGACCAAGCAATTCGTTTTCCTATCTACAGGGTTCAAAACTTTCGCATGTTACTTCCATTCATCCCAGAGCACCTCCATTACCCTTCCCCTGGAAGAAGGACCGTTCGGCTTGAGTATCAAGCAAGTTATCATCAGTGCTCCCTTTTCTGGAGGCGCTATTTTGCATGGGCGAATTGATTTGAGGAGGCATTCACGTTTTGGGCTCGTGTGCCTCTGTTCTTCCACATGCTGCTTCCACCACCATCAGAGGGGTATTATAACCTTAGTGCATATCATCTGGGCTTGCAGCAGCTGCTTATTTATTATTCTGGAGCATATACAGTTTGAGAGGAGGATGCATTCACTTGTGGAGGACGATTTGGTTTATCTCCCTATTCCTTCGGCAGAATCGTTGCATGCTGGGACCATCCTCTTCACCATCAGTTGATCTATATACTGGTATGTACATGCATTGACTTCTCCTATTTTATAGCATCTCAGTATTTTCTAGGGCACAAATCTGCATACAACTGCATGCATGCAAAGATCAGGGTTTGCTTTCCTATTTTATTGAGGCATAAGTCTATTAGCCATCTACAGTCCACACATAAAAAGAAAAATACCAGTTTGGGATATTACATTCTTGGAGACTCTCTCTTGTTAGGCCTGTTATCACCTAAGTTGTGGTTTCCACTAAGAGGTATCCCATTCGAGACGGTAGAGGAAAGGAAGCTAAATTGATGACACTTTAAGATTCACAATAACCTCTTGGATAAGATGGTTGTCACACCAAAAGGGATTCTTGTCACTTTAAGCTAATATATAGCGAAGGGGGAGACCCTTGCTAGCCCATGTAGACTAGTAGAAAGACAAGACACTCAAACAAGGTAAGAGATTATAGAACTAGAGTTACTTGATCTATAAACCATAGATCTTTGAGATGGATAGTAAGAGAGGCCTAGGCAACGAGATAATGTCTGAATGAAATAATAATGATCTCGAATAGTTATTTTCTCACTATCTAAATTAATTATAATGATCGGATTGAGAGTGTTAGGTGTAATATGGCCAAGTCAAGACCCTGGGGGGATTGAGATGGAAAGGTAGAAAATGCCCCAAGATACAAGCTAGACAACTAATAAAGAGTTACTAACACCTTGTTTAAATTGCTTGTATGCCAGATAGATCAATGAAAAAATCTCAAGTATAAAACCCATCAAAAACCAAAAAAATGGCTAAGTACCTAGGGAGTGGACTTGTTGAGAGGGACTCATGCCTTGCTAGGTTGGGCATGGGGTCTCTATTGGTGATGCCTTAGAAGCGTTTTGGTAGCCTAGGACACTATCAAAAATATGTAGAAGCAAAAATCCAAAATTCCAATTTATTTGACTAGGAGAATTTTTATATTTTATGTGAGGGTTTTGCTTATTAATTTTATTAAGCGACCAGTGGAATGAAAATCAAAACTAGAGGAACACAAGCAGAGAATACTTGGAAATCTTGTAGATTCCATGGGCAATGACGTTCTATCTCCTTTGTATCAATTCCATGCAAATTTGATGAAGTTCCATGCCAGATGGATTTTCCCAACTTGGGCCAATGTACCGGTTGAAATGGAAGGTCTAGCCACCGGTAAGCATATGTCGGAAAAGTGACCAATGTCACCTTAGTCACTTATCCTTAACTACTTTGGAAGTTGAAATCTCCTAGGGGAGAGCCCTAATTCGACTCTGGAAAAGACACTTGACACCAAGGAATACTTCTTTTGAGGTTGTTAGAGACCAGTGCCTAATTGGAGTCAGATCATAAGAGTGGGAGTGTGATGTTGATTATGGTTGAAACTAGTGATGATAAGAACTAGCAAAACCAACTATGTGTCATCAAACAATAATCAAGTATTCAAAGGTAAGTTTCACACGTAATAATGATAAGTGTATTAATCATAGCATAATTACGAACAACACGCAGCAACAAATAGTATCAATCATGGCCTAGTAATGCTTATGACAACGGTAATAAAACAACCATTTCATGAAATCCAACCAATTATGCCCAAGTTGAAGTCGCCCTCCTATAGACAAGACAAAGGTTCCCAAAAATATATAGATCTTGCAACAATTTATCACCATATAAGAACACCAGATACAAAGGAGATCCAAAAAATATCCACAAGAAAGTTTTTCTATTAATCAGATCTAAGAGCCAAAGACCCCTTACAAATGAGAAGCTCTCTCTTTTAAATGAAAATGAGAGAACCAACATCCTAACCACTTTCAAAAGTAGTGGCTAAGATTAAAAGACAGAAATGTTCTAATCAATGGTTGAGATGAGCCCAACATACAATACATGGATCAATATAACCTTAAAGTACCAAAGTGGACTAAATCACCCATAAAGAGGGTACCCCACTCAACAAGAAATAAATGAAGCACATGGTGGGTCCATGGAGTGTTAACTAACTCCCTCTGGGTGCCCCATGGGACAATAAAATAATATAATATTTTAATTTTTTTGACTTTGTGCCTCCTTGAGGAAATCGTGAGCCTTCCGAAAGCTCCAGAAAATAATATAAAAATGCCCAAAAAATAGGTGTGGGCCCAATCAGGTGCTGCAACTGCTGGAGAAGGTGCTGAGGACATCACTCTCATCAACATGACTCATCCCATGTCATTTCCTTGCCTCGGTAGCCCAAATTGATTTCTTCAATAGCCATTTAATCATTTTTTAATCTACCTCAAGAAATGTGAACCTGCCAAAAGAGCCTCCTAGGGTGCCTACGTTGTCTAACTGAGCCCACCAAGCTCTCTGGGATGGGGGTACTATGGTACAATCAAGTAGCTGCACCCCCTGTGCCCCATACAGTGCCCTAGGAGATCCCATAAAAACATCTTCCTGCTTAGTCACATCATCCTGTGAAGAAAAACTGCATCAGAAGGGTAAAATGAGCCTGATCATCTCTGTAAGTGCCCAAAACTGAAAATAAGCTATCTCACTAGACTCAGAGAGTCCAAATCCATCTGGGGTGCATACTCATACCCTTTCTAGGTTTCTGCCTGATCATCAACAATATCCAATAGACAATAAAATCACCTGTAAATGACCAGATACCAATAATATAACTCAGACCATCATCCATCTACTGCAAGTGTTACACGGCTAAGACATGCTCTACAAATCATTTAAGTAGCAGTGACGTCTCTAGCGGTTCATCAACCAAATACATAGATAGGGTTTTATTTATTATTACTTAGACCAGACTTTCATGGCTATACTCACTTCATAGTTGTAGTCAATTTGCTAGTGAAGGGTGAAGGCTGAACTTGACAAGGCTAGGGCAAAGGATGACTACCAACTTAACATCATGACACGTTGGATATGGAAAGGGAATACTCACTATAACCACATGCCGGACAAACAACAACACAAGGAATGGCGGTGGCTCACAAATGGTTAAGTTGTTCAGAGAGTGCTTTTTCAACTTAGGCATCATGTCTACATCAAGTTTAATCCAAATTTATTAGGACCATCAATTTTATTTCCATGGCCTTTTTGGCCTATATGAACTTTTGGGACTTCACCAGTGCTTAAAAGCACAGCAAATTGCATGTTTCATCCAGGACATATTCCAATTTATAAGGTCAACAATATTTGGATATAGCATATATTTAACCATTGCTTTTGGGACCTTTCTTATACCCTTCAAGAGGTATATTCGCATTTCATTGCTCTTTCCCTTTGCTCACATATGTTAAAAAACACATTTTAGAATTTACATTTTCCATGGGCGCATAAATACTTCCAATACAAGTAGTACATGAGCTTTCAGTTTTAGCCAACAACATCTCAAGCGACCAAGGGGAGTTTTGCACAGTGCCAAACATCAGGACAACCAACCAGAATGATTTAGGCATACAATCCAACTCACCAAAGGCAAGTTCTGTCACCAACTCAGAGCCGAGACATAGTATAAACAGGGAGGTTTTTCCAACAAAGGTTCTAGCGGGGAAAGGTCCTCCATGCCACAAGTCAAGTAGTAAGTCAGATTAAAACAAAACTGGAAGGTAATGGATGGGTGGGGACAATGAAAGATGAAGCCAACACCAGCAAGCCAAAGCAATGGTGGGAATGACTAACTCTATTCTCCCTCAGGAGGGTAGCAATGGTGGGAATGACTACCTCTATTCTCCCTAAGGAGGATACAACCAATGAGTATAGATCAGGAACTTCCAAGTCTAAGTAGGGACATCAATACATAATACAAAATACATCCAAGTCCATATATTTATGACCGCGAAATCATGACATTAAATGCTAGTATATGTCACAAAAATTAGTATAAAAGCAATGATAACCATAACACAATATAATAAATGTCGAGTCATAACCATGCAAATAATCTATCTAAACCATCATCTGTCCAATGAGAAAACACTAACACCAATCTGGGCATCACTAACTGCTCTGCAAATGACTAAATGGCTACATTAGTCCTCGAATCCGAGTGTCCTAAGACTCAATCCTGACATGCGAGAGTCTAATAGTCCACTAACAAAATAATGATCCGTCAAAACTTCTCATCTCTGCATCTCATATGTAAGAGATCTGGCTGAAAAATGTATTGTATCTAAAAAATAGAATATGGTAGCCTGGCTACTATATATGTGATAACAAGGATGCTGAGAGAGATGACTACAGGTTTGCTAGATTTCAGCATAGAGTCGAGTGGTGTATGTAGAGGGTGTGCTTTGGGAAAGTACACCAACACTGCTTTTCCAAGCAGTGAATCCAGATTTGAGGGAGTGCTTCAGTTGATTAATTCAGATCTGTGTGGTCCCATGTCATCTGCCTCTTTGACAGGATATGGGTATTACATCACTTTCATTGATGACTTTTTCAGGAAGACCTGGATCTATTTCCTTAGAAGCAAGAGATTAGAGGAAGTCTTGCTTCGGTTCCAAGAGTTCAAAGCTCTTATGGAGAACCAGACAGGAAAGAAGATCAAGCTACTTCGGTTAGACAACGGAGGTGAGTATACTTCTTGTGCTTTTGATGAGTATTGTCGACAGGAGGGGATAAGAGGCAGTTGACTGTTCCTTACACTCCACAGCAGAATGGAGTGGTTGAAAGGAAGAACCATTTTATAGTGGGTGCAACTAGAGCCATGTTGCATGATCAGAGTCTTCCTTTCTTTCTATGGGCAGAGGCTTATAGTACTGCTGTTTATGTTCTCAACAGGATTCTGCACCGTGCATTGGGGAGTAAAACTCCTGAGGAGACATTCACAGGGAAAGTGCTTGAGATAGGTCACTTTTGGATTTTTGGTCGCCTTACATACTCTCATGTCCCTTCTGAGAAGAGGACAAAGTTGGAGGCTACATGTGAGCGTGGTATTTTTGTTGGTTACGATGAGACATCGAAGGCTTTTGGCATATACCTTCCTGCATAGAGAAAAGTTGTGGTGAGAAGGGAGGTGAAGTTTGAGGAGGGGAAAGCCTTCAGGAGGTCTCTTGATTCCGAGATGGAGGATCAACAGGGTACTACACAGAGTTCAACGAGTCAGACCTCAGGGTCACTGGTTTCAGGTGTGACTGGGTCACAAGTTACAGGTTCTTCTGTTACAGGGGCTCAGTCTACAGGTACTTCTGGTACAGGGACAAGTTCATGGATCACAGATTCTCAGATGACACCTTCAAGTGATTCGGGTTCAAGTGGTACATGTATAGGTTCACTAGGGACAGGTTCTCAGGTTGTTGGGACTTCTTCAGGGAGACTAGTGTCTGATGAGGAGGTTGAGGAGATTTTGAGACAGGATGCTTCCTCCAGGAAGAGAAAGCCAAGTTGGCTTAAGGAGTTGATGAAGGAAGCAGAGGAGTCAGTTGGACCGCCCAAGAGGGAGGCCAGGGAGAGCAGGGCACCTGAGAGGTTTTCCAGCTACATGGCACAGGTGACCAGCTTACGTGATACTGTTCCTGATACTTATGAGGAGGCTTCTGCACACCAGGTATGGAGAGATGCCATGATGGAGGAGTACAACTCCATCATGAAAAATGGGGTGTGGGAAGTGGTTCCAAGACCAAAGGGGAAGTCAGTTGTGACTTCCAAATGGCTTTACAAGATAAAGCATGTTGCGGATGGCAGTATTGAGAAGTTCAAAGCTCGTTTTGTTGCACATGGTTTCTCATAGGTTGAGGGAGTTGACTATGATGAGACATTTGCACCAGTGGCTAGATTTTCTTCGATCAGGGCAGTGGTCTCCGTCGTTGCAGAGATGGGTTGGAAGATCCATCAGATGGATGTGAAAACCGCTTTCCTCAACGGTTTTCTACAGGAGGAGGTATATTTGGAGCATCCACAGGGCTTTGATGTATATGAGAGAGACACACATGTTTGCAGTTTGAAAAAGGCCTTGTATGGACTGAAGCAAGCCCCTCGGGCTTGGTATTCCAGGATCGACACCTACTTGCTTTTGATTGGGTTTCAGAAGAGTGAAGCGGATCCCAACCTATACTACATTGTGGTTGGTGGTGTTCCACTTATTTTTCTGCTGTATGTTGATGACTTGTTCATTACTGGGGGAGAGCACCTGATTGATGCGTGCAATAAGGATCTTGCTTCAGAGTTCGAGATGACAGACCTTGGACTGATGCATTATTATTTGGGGATGGAGGTTTGGCAGGAGGATGGACATGTTTTCCTGGGGCAAGGAAAATATGCTACAGATGTTCTGAAGAGATTTCAGATGACAAATTGCAGACCTATGTCAACACCCATGATCACCAACTGGGTGAAACTTCATGCTTCAGAGGGAGAGTTGGTGGACCCTACCTTATATCGTCAGTTGATTGGTTTGTTGATGTATTTGGTCAACACTAGACCAGATATGAGTTTTGCAGTGAACACTCTCAATCAATTCATGGTGGAGCCCAGGAGAGTGCATTGGACTACTGCAAAACACATCTTGAGGTATTTTGCAGGTACAGTTGATTATGGATTGGATTATAGGAGATCTGGTGGAGTGGGGTTGGTTGGCTATACAGATTCAGATTGGGCAGGTAGTGTTTCGGACTGGAAGAGCACTTCTGGTTGTTGCTTCAGCTTGGGATCGGCAGTTGTGTTGTGGTTCAGCAAGAAGCAAAAGTCCGTGGCATTGAGTTCTGCTGAGGCTGAGAATATGGCAGCTAGTCAGGCCAGTTGTGAGGCCTTGTGGTTTCGCAAGTTGATGGTGGATTTGTTTGATATGAAGTTGAGTCCCATAGTTATACAGTGTGATAATCAGAGTTGCATCAAGCTCTCTAAGAATCTGGTATTTCATGATAGGTTGAAGCACATTGAGATTAGATATCACTTCATCAGGGACTATGTTCAGAGAGGGGTTGTTCGTTTGCAGTATCTTCCAATAGATGAGCAGGTGGCTGACATTCTCACAAAGGCTTTGGGTAGAGGGAAGCATGTTTACTTCAAAGACAAGTTGGGAGTGGTGAAAAACACTTTCCTTGGTAAGAGGGAGTGTTGAAAAGTTACCTAGGAAGTGTTTGTTCACCTAGAGTTGCCTTGGGGTGGACAAGGACACTTAAATGTGACTCCTAGTCATTTTGTGCATTTAATGAAGTGAGATGCACTTTATATTTTTAAAGTGACTTTATTAAAAAGTTAAGTGGGTATTTTACTCAAAGTTACAGGACTCGCGAGTCAAATCGCAATAATCGCGATTTTGACTCGGCGCGGCAGGTAAACAATCCGTTCTGGATCGGGGGTGAGTTTAACTCGGGCGAAATGATTTCTAGGCCCCAAATACGCTGTTTCCATTGTCGTTTTCTATCTGTCCTCTCCTCTATCCGCGTCATTTCCAGCTCTC
>LPNX010263689.1:304426-321066 GCA_001517045.1 Pseudotsuga menziesii
TTTTCCCGATCCGATTCAAACTCTTCGCTCTTTTGCCTTGCCGATTTATTGCCGATTCCGAGTCTGGTAAGTATGATTTTACTAAGTTCACATTTAAAAAGTTAAGTGAGTGATTAAATACAAAAAAGGGTTGCTCAACTTTATTAAATGACATGAGTGCACTAAATGTCATTTAATTATTTTTTAATGGAGCTTTTAATATGAACCCTCCATCTAATCTAATCTTGACCGTTAGATTGACAAGGAAGTTACCAAGAACAAAAAGGCTAGGGAAAAGCAAAAGTTCATTCATTGTGTTCATCTTCAGGGGAGAATTTTGAAAAGAGAGAGAAAGAAGAAAAGTGAGGGTTTTGAAGAGAATTCATAACTAGGAGAGAGAAAGAAAAACCCAGCACAGAAATCAAGGGGAAGGCTCAGAAATCGAGAAGCTGACAAATTTCGAGAAGGGCACAGATTTCTAGAAAGCGTACAGTAGTACGGAACCGTACAGCAGTATGGCCTGGCACGAATTTCGAGATATCAGTCTACATAGTTTTTGAGGTACGGTCTGACAACATTTGATGCGTCCGTACAACACGGTTTTGGCACGAATTTCGAGGAGCAAGTATAGGAATTTATTGTTGTACGTACAACAGGGTTGAGGCATGTTTTTCGAGGAGATAATTACAGAATTTGAATTCTGTTTTTACAGGCAGAATTGGCACGGATTTCGAGGCAGCCTTTGGCACGATTTTTGAGGAGAAAAGTTCAGCAGTGGGGGTTCAAATTTCAAGATTGAAAATTGATAAGTACTGCTGATTTCATTTTTTGTAGTTTTACTGAAGAAAAATAAAATCTCTCACTCAGAAAATAGGTTTTCCCTTGGGGGTTTTGTCCTGGACCATTGGTAAAAAACAAGTGTGTTAATTTCATGTGTGAATGTCTGAAATTTTTTTGAGTATTTAAATTTTCCAGTCAAAAGAAAATTTCTGAATTGTTTGAAATTGAGAAAAATTTCACATGTGTCTCAGTCAATTTAAATTTGTGATAAAATTTATGCATTGAAGGGTTGGGCATTAAACCATGCAGAGAAGCCTAAATGCTTGAAACCGGGTTGGGGAAACTTTCAAAAACTTTCAAAAACTTTCAAATTTTATCTCTCTTTGACTTAGGGAATTAAGGTGTTTGTTACAAAGAAATTAACTATTATGGATGTCTACCCCAAGAAACTATTGACTTAGGGAATTAAGGTGTTTGTTACAAAGAAATTAACTATTATGGATGTCTACCCCAAGAAACTATCTCCTTCGATTAGAGAGAGAATGTTGGGTGCTCAACATGGGAACACAAGGTTCTGACCTAGCTCCACGGGTCAAACTCGAAACTTGCTGGGTTCTCAACTCATAAGTTGCCCTCAGGAACACACACAGCTGTTGGGAGACTTACCCGTGTCCAAGTATGTTTTAGGCGGCAACACCTTGCTACCATGGATGTGACAACAAGCCCTTTTCAAATTTGACCCTCTTACATGCACTTAAAATTAAAAGCACAACTATTTGCAACTTTCATCAAGGGTACTTTCAATTGAAGAGTTTCAATAGACTTTTGACTAGCATTTTATCATAGTATGATTCATGCTAATGCATGTAATGATGAAAGCAATACTTTCTTGAAGACTAAGGAAAACACTTCTAGTGGCTAGACTTCCACTTGACTGCACTCAAAGATCCTGAGCTAGAAGGCGAAAAAGATCAACAAGGCTAAAAGCTAGGCCACACATTCCAGATCCGAGACACAAGACACATGGAGTCCATCCAACATAAAGGTCTAAGCGGGGGAAAGTCTTTGATATTGCAAGTCTAGGTCTAAGTCAAAGGTCAAGTCTCAAAGATGGAGGAAATGGATGAGTGAAGACAATGAGAAGTGGTTCCAACATAGCAAAGGTATGGTTAAGTTTGCATAAGTGAGGCAATACTAGTGAACATAAGAAAAGGTCTTAACAGTCAAGACCAATAATCAACTCATAGCACAAGTCTATAATATCAGCCAGAACACAACATCACCATTGTACATCATCATGCCAAGTTAAAGTTATTAATATGAGCAAGACAGACAAAGAGTAGCACCCAAATGCAATATAGATACCTGCTTAGCCATATACTTGTCTCTAACAATAGCTTTGAATAACACCACTAACTACATGGGGGAAAAGGAGATATACCAGCTGCTTGCTCTACTACTCTGCTAAGTGAACCATGGCTAAACCAAAATCATCTCAATGGGATCATGCTGGGCTAAGCCCTGACAAGGAGCTCTGCAATGTTGCTCGGTAGGCTCTGGCTAGCTCAAAAGAAGGCTCTGCCACTGAAGATCATTGATAAACAGCTCACCACTGTAAAGGATTGACAGTGAACTGGGACAAAATATGATTTGTTGTGTTACTAGATGAAATGGCAGTCCAAACCACTAGCAAGCATATGCTAAGTCACCGGATTCGGCGATTTTTCGCCTTGAAAATCGAAAATCGCTGAATTTTTGAGGTTGCCGATTTTATTCGTTCATGTTCGCCGATTTTTAATGACGATTTCGAACTTTTAAGTCTGTCGATTTTCAAGTCGATTAAATTCGGCGAATTTAATAAAAAAACGTTGAAAATTCGATTTTTGTGGTTCGTTTTGTGTCCTTTGCGCTCGTGGTTAACCCTAGTCGTGTTTATTTCCCCTTCACGACCGCCATTGCTCATTCATCAGTGTTCATTCTGCGCGATTTGTAGTAGTGAAGATCGAAACTGCCGTGTGCTGGGTGAAACTGTGAAGTGTAGCAGGGTGTTTCATCAACGTTCCACACTGTGCATAGCAGAGTTGCAAACTCCAGATTGTAGAGGGTCGACGTTGTAGCTACTAGCCAGTAGTTGTTGACTAGTTCGTGGCTCCGTGAGCTGGAAATTTTAGCGCAGAGCAACGGATATCCAGACGGGCCACACTCCCGAGTGTTGTAGACGCAAGCAGTCTCTAGATGGGATGGAAACCAGAATCCCATGCGGCGTGCACTGTCGTAGATTGTAGATTGGGAGTGAAACCTGAAACTCAGAGAATGAGGGCTGATTGAGCAGTGAGGACTCTAGTGGACTGTGGGTCATGGCAAATAGAGTGAAAGTGTTCCACAAGAATCCGGCAAGCCAACTTCCAAGTTGAATTTTTGCCATGATTCAATGAATATCATGTTTATACTTCATTCAAGTTTGATGTATTCATTATTAATTTATTTCTATGATTCTATAATTATCATGTTCTTTGTTGATGTGTTTAGTGTTCATATTTTACTGAGCATAATGAATTTTATTGAAATTTTTCATATATTTTTTAATTTCCATATTTTATAGTCATTTAAACTTAATGCCGAATTTTATGTCGAATTTTATCGCCAAAATTTAAAGTGCCGACTTTTTGCCGAATTTCAAAGTTGCTGAATTCGAACACGAATGGAGAAAGTGACCACTGTCACCTTAGTCACGTCTCCTAACTTCTCTGGAAGTCTAAACCTCCTAGGGGAGAGACCTATTATAACTCTGCAAGGACACTAGAATACTACAAGGTAACTTCTTTAAAGGATGTTTGTGACTAGTGCCTTAATGGAGTCATGCAAAGATGAGGAAAAACATATTATCTGAATGAATATAAATTATGTGAGTATACCAACCATTAGCAACACATTCATCTAAGGACAAACAAATAAATAACCAATTTCAGTGTGTATGTTATGTAACAAGTGTGAAATGCAAGTGTTTGCCAAATTACAAGTATTCATTCACAATGCCCTATAAATCACACTTGTAACAACATGTATCCATCTATGTACTACAGTACAACAGAGATGCATTAGTATATCATCCAAAGTATGGCAGCATGACATGAATTATATGGTAATGTTAATCATTATGACAGTAGCAATTATACAACATTCGTTCAAGTATCCATCCCAGACTTTGTTTGAACAATAGTATGCATAACCAATCATTTAAATCAGGTCTGAAATAGATTATTATCAGTGGGATAATTGTATTCCAATTCCAATGATCATATTACAAACAGAAATTGCATATAATGTTGCTAACAGTCTATTTAATTCAAACCAGCAATTAATGTCACCAAGATTTACAAGATTGTAAGTATTTTGCAGACTGGTGAACACACTATACAGGACTAAAAGGGGGATCCTAATGGCTGTTATGAAAAAGGAGAGTAAGTAAGGGAGGGTAGCCACTGAAAGGGCTTCCCTTTTTGTCTCAGTTAGGGCTAGGATGAGGGCTTAGAAAGCGAGTTTAGGCAGTTGAAAAAGGGTAGCCGAGGTATAGGAAGGAGAGGAGAGGGGCAACCAAAATTTCAGGCCTGAGATTTAGGGCTCGAAAATCTCGGATCCTGGAATTTTAGGCCCTGAAATTATAGGAGCAGAAAATTCCGGGATGCCCTAAATTGGCCAAAAATTTGATTTTCATGAAATTTATAAATTTTAAGGCTTTTTTAGATGCAAAATGCAGAGCTAAAACTAACTTGGAACTAACCCTAGACTAGGTATTGAAGAAGGAAAAGAGGTGAAGACAAGGAGAACTAACCCAAGAAAAACCCTAACCTAACCTAGGGCGTCTAGGAGTAATTAACTTACTTCTAGAGAAGGTTGACCTAGGTTTAAAACTAACCCTAAAGTTCAAAGGTTCAACCCTAGAAGAACTCCTAGAAAATGACGCGCTTTTACACTAAGGTGACTAAGGAGTGACGAAGAGTTTGCCAAGACAAATACAACCTTAATAGCTACCATTCCGTCCATCAGCATAATCATTCATCAATCAATAACAAAGAGAGATCAAGAAAAAACATGGATACCTCCTTGTGCACATGTTTTACCAACAAATCATAGCATCACCTTTAGAGAAAGAGCCAAAACCAAGATACTTCAAGAACTCGTCATCAAACCTAGAAAAAGACCTTCCTCAAGAGGAGGCGCCTCGATTCAAATAGTCCTAGTAGGGTAGAACAAATGCATAGTGTTTTATCCCTTGAATCTTATGTTAAAATGAAATGAGGAGATCTATTTATATGATCTCACGCTCACTTTTATAAAAATTATCCAACCCGACATGCCTTTAAAATGTCAATTTGAAATTATAAAAATGTCAACTTAAAATTTTAACAAAATAATAATAAAAAAATGGCCTAATGTAGGCTCAATGTAGGCTACCTGGGGTATTTTTCCCCTAGGTTCCAAAAACTGCTAAAATTAGTGAATCACTCCGAACGAAAGGCTGGGGTGAGCTGGAGGGAGGGCGTTATACCCCATCTAACCCCAAGAATGTTGTAAAATCCCTCAACACCCTCCTCATAGCAATAAGAAGTCCTGGTGTGGAGGATAGCTTCCTCTGAGGAAATAAGACCAGGGAAAGAAGGCGCCAGTGTGTAGAAGGGCTAGGAGGGTGTCCTAAGTGGCTGTGAACGGAGACAAATGTCTCGCAGCTGAAGCAAAGGGCACCAGAGCAAGAAAACAAGATATGGGGCCATATGACCCAATGATCAACCCTTAGGAGCCTCGGACACCAACCCCGGGGTTGAAAACCCCAACAAAGGGAAGTCGGTAGTGCCATTAAGCCATAGTACTCCTAAAGGAAGGACCAAAGGGCCCAACCATGATCACCATTGCTCAATAATACCCCTCCTGGTCGAAAAAATTGGCTCTCTCTCCTTGGGGCACATTTGAAGGTGCGCTGGGTATAGATGTAACGTAACATGCTGCATCATGGAAACTCCATCTACTATATATGTGATAACATCTAGCTCTAGCTGGAACAAGTTCTCTAAGGGAGAGAGTGCTTGAGAACCCTAGAATCTCTGGTCCACAACACCCTTCTCAGCATCAAACAATCATGCACTTGGATCATCTATGTCAAACGATCATGCACCTAAAGGGGCAGCTACAGAATCAATGATAACATTTTTGGCGTCATTGCCGTGGAGGTAGAGGCTTACCTCTTGTGTTTGTGAGTGTACCTTTGCATACTATAGTAATCATATCGCATTTAGTTTTACTGTTGGTGGTTTTATTTCTCTTTGATAAATCTTATTTAACGATCATTCTTTCACTCATCTCACCTCTCCATCATGACATTATCCTTCGATAAACAAGGTTACACGTTTACTTGGCGACTTAATCACGCGACTCCACTGGAGGACCAACCCATTCTTATAATCTCTGCATCCATAATCATAAGAATCTGCAAGAGAGTCCGTTAACCTATACCTAAGATCCAAATCAAAAAAATCCTAAATCTCAATCATCTGATTTCTTTTGGAGAATTGTACATTCACCTACTTCACCAGGTCAATTCCTAGGCGATTTCCCCACCGTCCCATCTAATCAATATGTTCCTTAGTCTCTTCCTCAAATTAATCCTCCGATGGCCAATGGTAATCCACCTCCACCTAATCCTAGACCTTTCGGGAATCAGGCGAGAGATTCTCCTTTTGACTTCTCCCAAATACAGGGAGCTCATCTTGACATGTCGAATAAGTACTTTGAGAAAATTTCCAAATTTAGTGACAACTGTACAACCTTAGTTGAAGATCACATAGACTCTGTGTGGGCACACATGGAGGCTTGTGGGGATTCAAATGAGGATGTTTACATGAGAGGCCTCTTTGTTTCATTGGAAGGTGAGGCTCGTAGATGGTTTGATCGTTTTTCGGCACCATCCATTGATGGCTATGATGCCTTTGTCACTAAGAGAAAAGATTAATGTTCAGTCAAGTTAAATGGAAGATTTCTCTTGAATCAACTTTTTGAAATAAAAGGGAGAATGAAATTGTCCATGAATTCAATTTGAGGTTTGACAAGATAGTTGCTAGTAATCCTGAAACCATCAAACCGAAAGACCAAGTTGTGTTAATCCACTATCATAATTTATTTGACTGATTTCTTGCTATCATCTCAAAGATAAGAACCCTCTTGACCTGAAAGTGGCGCAAGATAATGCTTGAAAGGTTGAGGCTAATGCTACCTCCATGGTAAACACTTTTTTTTATTCCTATGCCCCTACCACATCTTGTATAGAGCCTCATTCATGAAAGGATAAGGAACCTATTATTGAACAAAAGGAGACGTTAGATAACATACATGAGATGATGAGAAATCTAACTCTCCTTACTCGGGATATGGCAAAAAGTAGGGAAGTTGAGTGTTACAGAAATCCATATGGCCCCAATCCTTACTGGAATAATAACAAGAGGTCTATAGGTGAAGAAAATAGATAGTCTCCCACAAAGCATGATACCCTCGAGCACAAGAATGTTAATTGGTGTGATGAACCTGAAGATGATCCAAACCATACCGGTTATTCATACTCTGACCCGGAAGATCAACTTGAGAATATTAATTTGGTCAATGATTTGGGCTTTGACAATGAATTTGAGAGGATCTTGTTGGATGAAGAGGAAGAAGAAGTGGGTATGGAAGAGGATAGCTCATGTTTCACAGCAGAACAACCCACAGATAAGGGCAAGCCACAGGTACAAATATACCAAAGGTGTTACCATGGCCCAGAATTACTTCCTTTTATGGATAAGTGCATTAATATTTAGGAGGAAAGAGAGAAGAATCTAGTGCATTAATATTTAGGAGGAAAGAGAGAAGAATCAACATTCAACTCTGTGTGATTACAATTTGAACATTGACATTGAAAAGGAATTAAATGAAAAGGTGCACAATGTCGCTATTACAGAGTTCATGAAAATTCGTTCTGTGAGAAGTCAAGTTAAAGAATTTCTTGAAGGCATTCCCCAGAGCAATAATCTTAAGGTAACCTTTGAGTCTTGTCACAGGGAGACATTTAGTGGAAATAAGATAGATGAAGTTGAATAGGATCCTTCAATACATATACAGTCTGTAATCTATGAAAGGAAGAGTGGGGGACACCCTCCATTCTACCTCGCCCTACATATTTAGAACCTTGTTCATAATTCCATGCTAGACTCTAGCACCGCCATGAATGTAATGCCTCTACAAATCATGAAAGAGATGGGGTTAGAGATCACAAGGCCATATGAAAATGTCTTTGGTATTGATTCTAGTTGGGTGCAAGCATACGGTTTGATAAAGAACTTAAGAGCTGATTTATTTGCTTGCCCGGATCTTTCCAACATGATGAATGTGGTAGTAATAGACTTGCCCTCAGTTTATGGAATGTTTCTTTCCAGGAAATGGGCTACAGGCTTGGGTGGATATCTCATGATGGATCTTTCATACACTTGCATTCCTAATTTTGATAGAGCTCTGGTAAGGGTTAATCAGGAGCCTTTCATTGATGGACATCTCGAAACATTTGATGATGGGATGTAGAACACATATGGGGAAGGTAGTATGAATTTTGGTAGGATTTACATGGATGCCAACGATGATGAACTACACAATGTTTATCCTACCTACTATTTGGGATTTAGTAGTTATGAACCACTTTCCTCAGATGAAGAGGAGGAAGAGGCCCAATATAGATAGGAGATCATTAGCCAGGAGCATTTGGGGTAGATCTTGCCATCAAATATTATCATTCCTTACGACCAAGTTGAGGAGCACACTCATATCGATCATGAACACTATTATAATGCCCCTAACCAACTCCCTCACCTATCCTTGGAAGATGCTAGGCCATGTTATCACACAACTTGTAGTTGCCCCACAAATGTATCCTATCTAGGATGGTAAAGGAAAAGGGTAACTAAAGAGGTGACCCTAATGTTGAAAAGTTACCTAGGAAGTGTTTGTCCACCTAGTTTTGCCTTGGGGTGGACAAGGACACTTAAATGTGACTCCTAGTCATTTTGTGCATTTAATGAAGTGAGAGGCACTTTATATTTTTGAAGCGACTTTATTAAAAATCTAAGTATTGGTATTTTCCTAAGTTCACATTAAAAAAGTTAAGTGATTAAATAGAAAAAGGGGTTGCTCAACTTTATTAAATGACATGAGTGCACTAAATGTCATTTAATTATTTTTAATGGAGCATTTAATGTGAACCCTTCATCTAATCTTATGTTGACCATTAGATTGACAGGGAAGTTACCAAGAACAAAAAGGCTAGGGCAAGCAAAAAGTTCATTCATTGTGCTCATCTTCAGAAGAGAATTTTGTTAAAATACTGAGAGGGGGGTGAATCAGTATTTGTACTAATTAAAATTTTAATCAAAAGCAGGTTGCTTATCACCAATCACAGCACAACATCAATGTGTATAAAAATAATGAGATGCACAGTACACAGTAGTTTTTAACGTGGAAACCCAAGTTCTGGGGGTAAAACCACGAAAGCCTTTTTAAAAATAGTTTTCCAGAAATAACTGGAAGGAGGGAACAACCCCCTTATTATATAGACTTCAATTTTCCAGCTTCAACTGGAAGGAGGCTACGACCCCCTGATTTACAGGCTACGACCTGAATGAAGCTGCCACTCCCTAGTTTTCTAGCTTCAATCGCAAGGAGGCTACGACCTCCTTTCCTTGCCCCGTCCTGCCACCTTGATAAGAAGAAGATTGTCAAACCTGTGGACCTGTCACACACCAAACTCTGCTGCTGATAACCTCTGCACTCTAGTCACTGTCAAATCATCCCTGTAGTTATTACTGTCACATCATCTTTCTGCCCATGTCATCACTGTCATATTAAACATCAAAGCTGCTGATCAAGCTGCTCATCAACACTGCTGGTTACTTGCTTGTCCCTTAAATAGATCGAGGCTGTGTACTGAACTTCCTGCTGCTGATAACCTCTGTTCTTTGTTTACTGCCAAGTCAGCCTTATCACTGCCACACACACTGCTCTATACACAATCATCAGACTTGCATCATCATAGTGAATAGCATCATCATAGGGTATGCATTCTTATCATCGTCATAACCAAGTGTTTATCATATAGAAGTACATCATCAATATAAGGTGTAGGAGTGCATCATTGAGTGTATCTCAAGCATCATCATAGCATGCACTGGATCACAACTTCATACTTCAACTAGCACATTCACTTGCATAAATACCCTACCACGTGTATGCTTAAACACTTGTACACTTACTCATACATATATATACACATCCCTATGCACATCACTGTACGCTATACACAGTATACAACTTTACATACTACTGTACATATATAGTATATACACATATTATTGTACACTACTGTTCACATCCTTGTTCACTTCAACATAGCTCACTGTTCATACTGTTCAACAATTTCATGCCAACATACCTGGAATGTACTGTCACCTTCCTTGAGGAAATTCGGAACTGTCATGTGTTTGAGAGACTGTGTTCTGCAAAAGAAGGGCTCGGATGAGGAGTAGTCAAAGACCATACTCAGCCTAGTGTTGCATCTTCCAGATAAACACATAAAATCCGCTGTAGCAAATTAGGGTCATCTCTTGTAGAAGATCCCAACCAAACCTTAGGATTTAATCACTGGTGAAATGGCTTCATAAACTTCAGGACTGTTTGTATACTTGTAGAAGACTTGGGTCTATTTGAAACTTTGACCCAAGAAACTCACTGCAACAGGCTTGGCTCTAATGGCAAGGAGGGCAGCAATAAAAACATTCAAACCACTGTCAAACTTTGACTGTTCAGACTTCAAATGCAGCAGTTTTGCATCAAACTTCAACCTTAGACTGTTCCTTTTCCAGAACTCGGGCTATGTGAAAAAGAGGACTGTTTTACTCTTTTCATCTTCTAAAACTCGGATCCTGCTCTACAAAAACAATTGAACTTTGTGGAAACTTGCTGCTAGATCAACCCACGAAAATCTCAGTCCATAACCAAAAAATCAGTTCTGTAAATTCGGATCTGTGGTTGTCTGCTCCAAAATATGTCTCTGTAAATTCCGGGTCTGCTACCCCTGCTGCTGTTAGACCAGCGAAAATCACAGTAAAAAACAGTCCATTCGTTTAATTAAAATGTGACAATAAGATTGTGTATTTATATGTGTTTTAAGGAAGAGTATGGGGCCGACATGTTAAAAGATTATTTTTGTTTTAAATAAATTTTAATTTAATTAAAAAAAAACTTTATGGGGCCGACTTCAAGGGCCATTTAGGTAATTTTATTAAAAAGAATTTTAAATTAAGTCACTTAAAGGGGGCCAACCTAGTGAAGGGTTTAAACATTAATTTAATTTAATTGAAAAACATTTTAATATTAAGATAATTGTTGGGGCTGACTTCTTGGAGGGTAACATCATTTTATTAGGCTTAAAAAAGTTTTATTAATTCTTTTTAAAAAGTTTTAACAACTATTTCTTGTCAACGTTGGAGGAAGTAAGGTGGTCAATTTTGAATTATGTTTTAGCACTTGATTTTTTTAATACTTTATTTCTTTTATTACTTTTTACAAGTTTTAGGGTTTTATATGTTAGGGCAACTTTGTATAAAGTTGGGGTAATACTAGGTTTTAAGGGCAAGGCATAGGGTAAGTTTTAGGTTTGGGGATCAAAGGTAAAGGGTTTTAGAAACTTTAGTTAGGTCAACAAGGTTGCCACATACTTTTAAAACATGACCATCAGGGTGTGGGGGTGCCTAGGTTTCTCCTAGGGTATCAGGACCTCTATAACACGCAAATGACCACTGAAAGGGTCATTCGGACTCTTCCAACTTCTTCAACCCACCAAGAACACATTCTAGGGTAATAGGGCATGGTTGTGGTGCTAGGGAACCAATGACACAACTGGGGAACCAACGAACAAACTTGGAAGTACTTAACCACTTTACAGAGTGTTCAGGGCTTTTGCCATTGCCCCAAGGGCTCCAAGGGCTTCAGACTTGGGCTTGAACAACGTCAAAAGGTCTCCTTTGACACTGACACTTACTCAACCCTCAGAGGCTCCTCAAGGGGCACCAAGACACACTAACACACACCTGTTGGCATCAATGACAATTTAGTCAACAAATTTTGGAGAGAGAAGAAAAAGACAATTGAGGGTTTGAAGAGTTTTCTAACCAAAAGAGAGAAATTTTCAGAGATTGAAGAAATAATTGCAGGGCACATTTTCCAAGGCCATGGCACAAATTTCGAGGAAGAGTTTATGCACAGAAATTGAGAAGAGTCTACACAGAAATTGAAGAAGGTTTGCAAAGATTTCGAGGGCACAGAAATCGAGGCAAACTGCAGCATGCTTTTCGAGTTCCGTACATCAGTACTGCAACACTATTTTCGAGGTGTACAAAACTGTCATAATCGTACAGTATGGCCTGCTTGCACAGAAATCGAGGAGTACAGCTGCATTAAATTCTGTCTGTATAGAAATTTTTGGGCACGTGTTTCGAGGTGAATGTGGCACAAAAATCAAGGAAAATCAACAATAAATGGGTTCAGAAATTGAGGCAGAATTCTGATAAGTATTGTTGAATGTATTTTTTATTTTTACCTGAAGAAAAATAAAATCTCTCACACTTAGAAAATAGGTTTTCCCTTAGGGGTTTTATCCTGGACCATTGGTAAAAAATAAGTGTCTTTATTCTTATGTGTGTAAATGTCTGAAATTTTCTGAGTTTTGAATTTCCAGTTTGAAAAGAAAATTTCTGAATTGTTTGAAATTGAGAAAAAGTTTCACATGTGTTTCAATCAGGCTAAATTTTGTTAAAATTTATGCATTGAAAGGGTTGGGCATTAAACCATGCAGAGAAGCCTAAAGGCTTGAAACCGGGTTGGAGAAACTTTCAAAAACTTTCACTTAGAGGATCCCGATCCCCAGATATTGATTGATTGTTGCTCCAATCAGGATTCTCTTCACTTTAAGGCAAATAGTTGTATGGCTAAAGAGGAGACCTTGGCCTAACCTTGTGGAAAAGATCAGAAGACAAAATGCCCTAACAAGCTATGCAAATGGAAAATAGAGATACCTTGACTATGAAACCCTAGATCAAATAGATAGCTAATAGAGAGAGGCTTAAGGTATTTATGAAAGATTAATGATGTTGAAGATGATTAATTCTCAATAGCTATATGAATTAAGACGAAGATCTAGGTTTGAATTGGTAGGCGAAAGTTGCCCAAATTGCTACCCTAGGAGATTTAAAGTATACAAATGAATAATGCCTAAAACAACAATTTGGTGAGAGATTAAAGCTTCCTAACACTTGTTTTATTGCTTGATTGAAAGGTAAAACGATGGAAAAGATCACAAGCAAAAGTACCAGTCACAAAACCATAAAACTGCCTTCCTTCAACAAGTGTGAATAGGTTGTTTGGATCAACGCCTTAAGCATTGATCTATGGGTCTCAAATGGTAATCCCTAGGAAATCTAGAGGTTCTTGGCACATATGAAAAATATCCAGGTGGCAGAAATTTAAAGTTTGAAGCATAGTGACGGGAGGATATTTCCTAGTTACTACGTTTTAGGGTTTTTCAATAAATTTTAGCTGACAATGAAATAGAGAGAAAAGACCAGAGAAAAGCTTTGTTGACTTACCCAGATCTTAAGAGATTCCAAGAATTTGATGATTTCCCCCAATGCTTCACAATTAAAAGAGTTCTTGATACCCAACTTGCTCTATTTTTGCCCAAGTGCACCACTCCTCCTGCAAAGACAAATAACTAGAGAATAATTTGAATCACAAGAAGAGAAATTTGTAAGTAAAGCTAAAATGGCTAGAGTGACAAGATACAGAGATCAAAGATCACTCCCTATTTTTCCAACGATTTGGAAGAGAGGAAAGAACCTCCCCTGCTATTGCGCCCTCTTACAAAACACCTTCCTTGCCTCAAGTTAGATACACCACTATTTTGCTAGAGAAAACCAAAATCCACTTTCAATGTTCCCCAAGAGACATTTACAATCAATATTCTCAAACTCTACTATAAGATCACAAGGTTTGCACAACAAAAGAATTTTCTATTATCTCTTCAATCCAAGAGCCAAAGTCACTTTACAATGAGGAGTCTTCTCTCTTAAATAGATTCAAGAGAGACCAAATCTCTAACCATCTTTTAAATGAGTGTTTTAGATTAAAAGACACATAAATGATAATAAAAGGTGGAGATTATATCTCTCACATATACATGGATCAACTAGACAAGAGGGGGGCGAGTTACCTCCTAATGCCCAAATATAAGATATAAAGTAATAATACATGGTATAACATGAAGGGGGGTCACCTAGGGGCCATATGTATAAAGTGCCTAGAATATTCCCATTAGACTCTAACAAGTATCCTTCAACTCACTTCCAAGCCTGAATCAAGCTCCATGAGGATCTTTTCTAGAACGATTGTGCTCAGTGCACACTTGGCTGTAGCTTTAAATACAGGTTCTAGGGGACTCTTAGAAATAGCAAGCCCTTACTCCATCTCATACCCATGCCCTTTTGGGCTCCATAAGGAATGATCATTACATTTTAATTTCATTTATTGGTTAGCAAACATTTTGATTTTGCATTTGTTCCACGTCTACTTTTATTTGACCCATTTCATTTCATTTCACATCAGCCTTTTGGCTTGCATTTCATTATATATAATATATAGCATGAGTCACAATGATGCTTGTATGGATGAAAGGAAAACTTGCTTTGAGGACTAGTGGGAAAACTTTAGGGACATATGCCATCCTAAACTGCACTCAAACATCCTAGGTGCAAGATGAATGAGATCATAGGTTTGATAGCATAGCCATACACAACTTCAGAGCCGAGACACAAAAACATGGAGTCTATCCAATACAGAGGTCTTAGTGGGGGGAATCTTTGATCTCACAAGTCTAGGTCTAATTCAAAGGCAAAGTTTCAAGGATGGAAGCAACAGATGGATGAAGACAATGAGAAGTGGTCCCTGTTGCCGCCTAATACACACTTTAGGGCACAGGAAAGTCAACAACCTGTTATGTGTGTCCTTGGGGGCAAGTGAAAGCTGGGGACCATTGTCACCACAGTCCACAAATCCTCCGTTTAGGCTAGATCCTAACGGAATCAAGGGGGGTAGTCCCTACAGAAGACTATATTCCTAAGTTTA
Source organism: Pseudotsuga menziesii (assembly GCA_001517045.1). Lineage (NCBI taxonomy): Eukaryota > Viridiplantae > Streptophyta > Pinopsida > Pinales > Pinaceae > Pseudotsuga > Pseudotsuga menziesii. The sequence goes on from LPNX010263689.1 coordinate 319,433, forward strand.
TTAACAGTTGAGTTAAAAGGATCTTTATTATTAGGTGAAAGGCTTAGGTTTTACTATTTACTAAGGATGACAATCAGCCAATGCAAATGCAATATTTCTCAAATGACAATCAAGTCGTTATTCAGATACAACCGGTGCCTAAAGAGTGGAGTCAAAGAATGCAACCTTTAATGAGATGCAATCTAGGTTAATTATTTCACAGGTTAAATGTTATCTAACAATGAGATGAATAAACAAATAGATGATACAATTCTAAACAGTAGTGAATCAAGATATCTAAGCAATGTACAGATGATCTAAATTTATCAGTATAAACAAATGAACAAGTAAAATAGTTACAATTTAGACAAATATGAACCAGATTTACAAGTTATAGACAAGAGATAGCAGAAGGAAAATGCCTTAAATGAAATTTATTAAACCAACAGTAAATAAAAATGGAAAGACTTTAAGTTGAATTATTTGAAGCAGTTAAACAAATGTTATTGAGTTATTAAGCATTCACCACATAAACAATTGCAGAACTGAAAGTAAATGAAACTGAAAGTAAAGTGCTGGAGTGTAATGCTGGAGCGAAAATGTACTGTAAATCCCTGCTAGAGTGTAGAGCCTGTTTTGCAATGCTTCTTGTTCTTTTTAGTAAATTTTATTACAGTTTTTCTTTTTGTATTAGGTTTTCAAATAGTGGTGTGTCTAACCCTACCACGTATCCCCTTAATCCAAAGGTGGAGTGTTGTTGCGCTCAAAACAATGGGAACAATCCCACCTGTAGCTCACAGATCAAACCCCCAGTGCCAGGCGCCCAACAAGGGAGGACGCGAACGCCGTCAGACCCCCCTCGGTCTCTCACCCTGCGTGGCTTTCAAAGGTCACCAGTTTTTAGTTGGATTAAAGCAATAATGTGATGGATGCCTATTACTAAAACTCCTCTACCCCCTATCGTATTTCGTGAGTACCCCGAAGGGTGATAACCGAGTAGAGGAACAGGGGCTAAATTCGTTGTTGGTTAATTTTATGGGTAAATTTTAAATTTTGTAGTGGTTAAGCATGCAAGTAAATTTTTAAAACTATCAACAGGGCTCAACCAAGCGGTATCCCTTATGGGAGGTGTTGGTACTTGAACCCTAGACTGGTAAAGCAAATGTGTTTGGTACAGAAATACGTAAACAAATAAGGCAGTGTTATCTAATTAAATCTAAGCTCCTGCCTTTCTGCTTTTCATACCCTGATCCGAGTTCCCTAAAGGGAGATAACCTAAGTAACAGGACACTTCCAAATAGGGCCCGTGTCCCGTATTCCACGTGTCGGACACGACACTTGCCCTAATACGTGTCCGACACCATAATTTTCGTGTCCCAAAATCTGGACACTTTCCAACACGTGTCGGACACTTGCTAGGAACGTGTCTTGATTTCTGGACATGTGTCCTGTCAAAAAGGGTATAAAGGAAGAGGAAGATAGAGGAAAGAGCTATGACAGTAATGTTAATTTTGACATGGAGGAGCAGGAAGACGATTGACAATGGCTAGTATCATTGATGAGCTATTATATTCTTACCTGTGGCTATTTATTATTTTCATTTTGTATCTAGTAGGACAGTAAATACTAGACTTAGTACTAAGTAGTATCTACTC
>LPNX010263689.1:321128-375636 GCA_001517045.1 Pseudotsuga menziesii
CGTCGGTGGCATTCTCTCGAAATACATTTTGATGTTTGTGGTTTATTGAGAAATATCAAATATGCAATTTATGGTTCAAAAGTTCATGATTCATTGATAATTTTATTACTGATTCATCATTATCAAATTTCAATTGAATGATATTATGATTGATGTACATTGTATATACTTCTAGTTTTTAAAAAATGTAGATCTTTATGTATTTTTTTAATATATATATAAAACGTGTCCCCCGTGTCCTATTTCTGGGGTTGTCGTGTCTCGTGTCGAATACTCGTATTTTCGTGTCCTCCATGTCCTGTGTCCTCGTGTCATGTGACTTAGGAGATAGCGAATAGGGACAGAGGATACATCGAAAGGCAAGTTGTAAAATTACTGCTTTGCAACAGAAAGTAAATCTAACTAAATGCTTGGAAATAAAAAAAACAGAAACAAAAGAACTACTCTAAACAATCAACCTAACCACACATCAATCCCTCTAACAGAGATGGTGGGTAAACAGAAAGCAAAAGACTAGATCTACTTGCAGAAAAGTAAATCTAACAACTAGTGTTCTACCCTATCACTACTCTTACTTCATATACAAGATTTACAAATGATTTTAAAGAACTTTGAAGAATTCCCCAAGAGTACTACTCTTTGGGGTTTACAAATGATAGAAAATAGAGGAAAAAATGGGGTTTTTGACTCCTTTTTGCAAGCAAAACTTTTAGGGGCCTTTTTTCTGATGAAATTTTGGCAGCACCTCCTCCTTCCCTGTGTAAAAACCTGCAAAAAACAGTGACCTACTTTGTTGGAATTTACAGCAGAAAACACTACAAAAAGTATGTTAGAAGTTAGCCCCAAAAACTCAGAAAAAACAGTGCAAAAATCTGAACTTAAAACTATGTAAAACTTGAACTTCGGGTGGCCTAAAAATGGGTTTTTAGGCCTTGAAATGACAAGTAAATTGCAGATTTATAATACCAAACTAATCTACTATGAATGAAAGCCCTAAAACAAGTGTTTTATTCACTATACAATGAATAAAACTTAGTTTAAAAACAATGACAAAAATATGAGCGAAAATGCAAAATACAAAATGAAACCCTGAATAAATGAATGGATCTTGAAGATAAAATGCAAGATAGGTGCTTGGCCTGGGAGGCCCTCTTCCAAACCCTTGGATCTGCAAAATAACTGTGAGAAATCTACAAAATACAGCAAGATGTGAGCAAAATAAAAAGATCTACAAAGACCTTTGTAGATCTAGCTAAAACTACTCACAAATAAATGTAAATAACCATTCACAACTAAATTCCCTTTGCAAAGACCTTTGCAAGAGGCATCTATGCATATATAATGAAAAATAAACTCACAAATGAAAATGTTATACCTCAGATTTGAAAATGGAAAGCCAACACCATGAGACAAGAGTTCCTCCAAAGATTTCACTTGATTATGGCCCAACTAGGGCAAAGCTTGATACAAAAGAGCCTCTTAGGGCTTGAGCAAAATGAGCAAGAGAAATGTGAGAGAAAAAGAGGAGAGAGGGAGAAGAGAGAGTATTTTGGCAGCATAACCATGCTCCAAAGAATGATCATAAAATGAGAGGAGGAGCCTCTCTTTTATAGTTGAAAAGATCCCAAACCCACTCCTAAACAAGGGTCCAAAACATAGATCTAAACTCTAGATCTCCTCCACCCTTAAATCTAGGTTTGTCGACTTTGCAAGCCATCCACCAATCATAACCAAGGGTGCCTCTTCAAATCGATAGTAAAAAAGATAGATCCATGTCACAATGAAGTTTAACCCTTAGATCTAGGGTTTCCATGACTCAAGTGGGGCCCCATTTGACTCAAATTTTAATTTTTAATCTTTTATTTTTTATATTTTATTTAATCTTTTATTTTAATATTTTATTTTATTTTTTATTTTTATCTTTTTATTCTTTTATTCTTTTATTTTTTATTTTATTTTTTATCTTTTATTCTTTTATTCTTTTATTTTTAATCTTTTATTCTTTTATTTTTAATCTTTTATTTTTTATTTTTATTTTTTTATTCTTTTGTTTTAATCTTTTATTTTTTATTTTTTTTATCTAGGGCCTCCTTTGATTCAAATTTTGATTTTTGATTTTGATTTTTTATCTTTTATTAAGATAAGAGGGGTGCCCCACTTAGGAGATCTTCAAAAATTTATTTTGACCATGGGGGGGGGTTATTTAAAATAAAAACTGACTATGCTTAGCCACCCCCTAAACTTAATTACCATGGTCTTATTTGATTTTTTCCTTCAAAATCAAATAATTTAATTTTTCATCCTAGGAAATTAAATTAATTAATTTAATTTCCTAGAAAAAAATACCTTGTCTTAACCAAAATTGGTCTAACTTCCTAACCCCTTGTCAGAATGACATGAGACTTGAACCAATGGCTTAGGAGGTGTCATAGAATTTTCATTTGCATTCATAGCCCCTATTACAAAGTTCCAAGGTTCAAGAGATTACATTATTACATCAAAAATGAATTAATTAACCACCAAATGGTAAAGTTAATTAATTAGAAAAAAATCAAAATAAAAATTAAAATCCTAATGAAATTCCGCAAGACCACAAGATACAGCTAGCATGGTCATGGACAACAACTTGAAACCTTAGCCACCTCATGGGCTTGATTATCAGAGCGCCAATTCACCACTTTGGAGGATTTGTGAGTGAAAAACCCAACCAATTAAAATTGTTAATTAACAAAATTAACTGGAAGGGGAAAAAAACACTCGGTGAAGAGGACTTCCCTGATAATAAAGTCCATGGTGACATCCTTAGAGGAATGACCTATGCTGACATATAAAGTTACATTAATTGTCCCACGTAGGGGAGCGAACATTTCGTGTACAAAAGGGGCAGAATTGCCCTGCTGAGTGAAAAATCCCTAAAATTTTTCCATGGTACAAACTGCACAGAATGTACATCTTCAATGTACATGAGGTTGCCACCTAGTCGAAATAGGTGGGAAACAGTGTCAAACATAGCAAAGATATGGTTAAGTCTGCATAAGCTACGCAATACTACTGAGCATCTGCAAAAGTCTAGCATCAAAATCCCTTAACCATTTAAACTCACAAATCCATAGACAATCAATAAACAATGATCACCAATGCTAACCACACATGCCAAGTCACATCTACTAAGATGACTAAGAAATACCATAAGCACAAACCTTATGCCATATACCTGCTCAGTCAACTGCGTTTGGATCAGGAATACCTCTGACAATCTGGAGGGCAAGGAAGACACATCAGTTGGCTGCTCTGCTGCTCTGATAAGTAAACCAATGGCCTAACTCTCCAATGATCATCACTATGGTACTGAATGCTCAATTCATGCAAAGGGTCGGCTCTGGCCTGGGACAACTAGTCTGGAAAATGGTAGTAGCCTAGCTACTATGAATGTTGCAACAAGCCAGTCACAGTATATGAAAATAATATGTTAGAAGGCCCTAGATCAAGGATTGAAAGAGGAAATGAACCAACTAATGTTCAACAATGACAAGATGATCCCATAGAAGTAATACGTTCCCCTGAGCAAAGAAGTTATCGTACTATAAGGGAGATCAGGGTGAGTATGGAAAATAATTTAGAAAGGAAGATGAAGAGTCTAGCTCCAAAACAATGGTGGGAGGATGCCATAAGTTACGATGCGTCAGAAGGAGAGTTTACCCTTAAGAACTTGACTATATTGTAAGGATCTTCTCCTCCCGAGTCCATAGTGAATGAGGCGAAACCTGCTTCACAATGTAATGATCATTCCAAGCCTAAGAAGAAAAAGTTGCTCCAGATGATGTAACTATTCTGCATGAGCCACCTATCCAGGCAAGCAATAATGATTATCTACAGCGTCATCCTCAGACGAGAAATTTTTTCGAGTTTCTTATTACCTCACAATTTACCTATTCCCACAGTAGAACGGACTAGTGCTCAGGTTGATTCGTCTCCCATTCCTACCCCTTCTCCAACGTTTTTGGAGTCTACCGCTCAAAGATTGAGATATGGATTTGAGAAGAAACGAAATACCAATTTCTTCAGGAGAAGTCACTAGCCAACAAAATGAATATTGTCATGTGCTTTCTCCTCTTTCAAGTGATGTAGAAAGGATTTTCGGAGATTTTTAGACTGTGGGTGAGATACCTAGTCATATCACATTCTCCCAACCTGGTGGGGCTATTGCAACACTTAATGAAGGGAGAAGTGAGATCAGAGAGTTTTGATCGAGAGAGTATCTCTTTTGATAAATGGAGATCCTATGCGTATTAATGTAGTAAATTTTGAGAGGGAACTAAGAGGTCAACATCCTCATCTCCAAGGGAATGCTTGTGTCATTTTTACCCAGTCGAGATATTGAAGTTATTTTGTCATTTGTAAATCGACATAGATTCACCTATGGTAATAGGGTCATGTTAAAAAATCACGTTTTTAATTTCAGATCGAGAAGATCAGGGATCCTTTGGGTAGGCCCCTTCACAGTGGAACGCTTTGATGGTAATATGTATTATTTATCCCCTCAGGATGGGTATCGCTTTGAAATACTTGTTAATCAATTTCACTTGCGGGACTGTGCCCTTGGTATGACATAGTGGTGGCCCTTTGCTTTCAACATTTAGAATAGGATGGAATAAGCTCACTTGAGCAGTAGTTGGTCTTTTATTTTTGCTTTAGCTTAGTTGTTCGCTTGCTTGCTTATGTGTGTATGCTTTTCTTTCCACAATTAATAAAATAAAATAAACTTTGCTTCAGTTATTAGATTAGCATTTTATTTCAGCATTTTGTTTCAACATTTCACTTTAGTATTATTTTTCTCTATAAATATGAGGGACGCTAACAATTGGTCTATAGAGATTGGAATAGTGTATGCACTGTGCAAGTAACAAGTGTATACTTAAAGATGATGTAGATCAATACATGTGCATGTCCATTGATGATGAGGGGGTTGTTGTGGACCAAAGTTTTTGGGTATTTCCCTTGGAGAACTTGTCCCATCTGGAGCCAGATGTTATCACACATATAGTAGCTAGAGCTACAATGACGCAACAGACCATTTTTGTCTCAGTCAGAGCCAGTCCTACATGCGTTGAGCATCTCATTGATCAGTGATAACCAGTGACGGAGTATTTTCAGAGCTAGCCAGAACCTACTAAGCAACACAACAATATCCCTTGTTAGGACTGTTATCACGAATCTTGTAGTTTCCCTGTGAGATGATCTTATTCAGGACGACAGAGGAAAGGAAACCAAAGTCGTGACCTACGATATCCAAGACTTCCAAAAGAACTTGGATGTCACACCAGTCAAGGATATTGACAATTTAGACTCAGTGAAAACACAGAGCCCAGGGGGTGTCCCTATGACCAAGAAACCCTAAAAAAAGGAAAATGAACATATAGCCGAGGGAGACTTGTTAGAATCTCTTAGTGGGATGGTTAATTAGAGTTTAAGATGATTCCCAAGAGATTTTGAGTATCCAAGTGAAAAGCCCCAATTTTTCCCTAGGGCTTTAAGCAAAAAAATAGTATTTAAGGCAAAATGGTCAAATTTAATGAAATTGGATACTCAAAGTGATTGTTGGATATAAGATTAAGCGAATAAAACTGAAACCAACAATACCTAGTTTGCGGTTTGTGAAATACCCACTCCCCCCAAGGGCGGCATTTTTCCCTAAGTAGTAGGCCAGTGCTTTGGATAGGCAAATGGAATCTAATTGTGATGAAAATTTAAACTTAGGGGTTTATGTTTATTCCAAAGTGGGTTTTAAGTTTTATAGCTCGCCGCAAGCTAGAACCTATAGATCTACGAAATGAGGGTTTTAATATAATAGAATGATGAGCAATGTAGATACAAAAAATAAAGGAAGAAGAACTTACCTACGAGGCATACCTGGATCTTGCAGATGATTTGAGAAATGGTGAAGAACACCACTTTCCCGTTGAAATGAACTTTTTCGAAGAAGATCTTGTTGTTATTGTGCAACAGCCAGTCACCCTAGCACCTCCTTCAACCTCCCAGATCAGAGAAAAATCAAATGATCAGACAAATGAATGAGATCTGCAGAATACAGAAAATAAAGGAAATAAAAATCATAAAGAACAAGATACTTCCTGATCTGAACACTAAGAGCTGAGATGAAGGTGAGTTGCCCCATAAAAACGTCCTCTCTCTCCTAGCGCGCCTCCTTTTCCTGCAGATGGGATGGGTAAAGGAAAAATGCAAGATGTATCCCGAATAAAACTCAGTATAGAAGAGTAGCAATGCTAAACATCAGATCATCAAACCATCCACAAGATACAGAGAAGAATAATCCCAGACAAAAAGCTCTTTATTAAATTCCGATGCCAAAGCTCATGAAATACAATGGGGGGGGTCGCCTCTCTTAAATAGTTTGATTTTCATCCAACGGTTGAGATTAAAACATCATCAATGATGGAGATCAACAATACATAACTCAACACATGGATTAAGTGACTAAGTCAAAAAGGGGGCGCACTTTGCTCAAGGACGCCTATCCTAAGTGAAAGTCACAATAAAGCATAAGATGTGACATGATAGTACATAGGAGGGGGTCACTAGGGGCTTAATTCACCCTAAGCCCCTTTACAACTTCATAATACAAGATATAACAATGAAATACATCAATGGCCAAGTTGAGGGGGCGCCCCTTGGGGGGATTTCCTCACTGGCTGAGCCAATACAAAATAATCCAGACATCTGCTGACTGAAAACTACTGGAGGACTGTCTGGGATGTTGAAAAGCATCATCTGCCAAAATTCCAAGCCATTTCCTTGATCCAGGAGGCCAAATTGTTTTTTTCAGTAATTTTCTAGTTCATTTTTGCTGGTACAATTCTCTGGAAAATGATAAATCCACCATAACTCTGTCTAGGGTGCAAACTGGGGAAAACTGACTGCTCTAGATGATCTGGAGACATAAAAGAATGGTATAAGTGACTACTCATACCCCCTGGAATACTACTTTTCTCTAGGAGAACCAATCATACTACCATTTGGAATAAAATTTGATTGTTTGGCCAATAATTAAGTGATAATAATCACTTATCAAGAGAATCAGGGCCAAACTCTCAAAAATGAAACTGCAGTACTGGTCCTGGAGATTCTGGAACAAATATAGATCGTGTTTCTTTTTTGAGTCACTGCCTTGGGAACCGTGATTGACTTGGTCAACTGAGTTGACCAGGTCAAAGTACCCAAAATCAAAGTGAGATATTGTATCAATCTGATCCTGAAACCATCAAAGGTAAGAAATGCTCCAATGGTGTATATCAAAACCAAACTTGAATCAGTTATTCATAATCATGGTGACACATAGTAATAATAAGAAGAAGATGTACATGTGCTTCTGAAGAATCTTGGAACTTTATGGAAGTCTGCTTGTTCATGCCATAATTACAAAGGGTAAACAATGTGCTATAGATGGGTGAGGATGGAAGAACAAGGTTTAGGCAAAGGGAAATGACTCTTAACCGACTTTAACTCAGTGATCTATCCGAATGATGCATAATACACTCTACCAAGGTGACATATGTATGACATATATCAATAGGGGATGAAGGTGTCTCACAAATGGATCAAGTACTTGGATATGCTTTCCTTAGACTCTAACAAGTTTTCCTTTGCACTTTAATTGCAATACAGGTCAACCTTCAAAGGTAGGTGCCTTGGAAGCCTTCTGGACTCCAGTACTAACAAAGACCCAGCCTTTGCAGGCTAATCTCACCCTGTGGACCTATGGGTCCAATGAGCCGAACACTATACAAAGAGTCGCTCATCCTTTGACCATTAACCTTTTTCAATAACTTTCACAATTTACATAAGATAGTAGCTAGGCTACAAGAGCAGGTGCCCTGGAAAGCCTTATGGGCTCCTATAAATGACTAAGGCCTAGCCCCGCTGCCAGCGAGCAGTCCATAGCCCCGACGGGTTTGCCTCTCCCTGCCGCCATTGTGGAGGGCAGATTGAGCCTTACATTATACAAGGAATGAGTGCTCAAACACTTGGCCACTAACTACCTTTTAGACATTTATACTTTTTGCATCTTTTAGATATAGCTTTTATGCATTCCGATGCTTTAGTGTTTAGCAACACTGTTATGGTGGAGTACTTGCTTTGAGGACTAAAGGAGAACTACCCTGTGGACCGAACCACACTAACCAAGCCACATACTTCATAGCCAAAGACACAAAGTAACATGCAGTCTATCATACATAGGGGTCACAATGGGGAAAAGGATCTTCAATCTCACAAGTCTTAATCAGTCTAAGTCATGGGGCAAAATTGAATGTGGATGAACTGGATGGACGGGGACAAATGACATGGAACCATCCTAGCACCAAGGTTTACAATTTGTACAGGCATGGCATGAGCAACAGTCTTCACATCAAATTCCTCAATTAATCATAACACAAGTTAAAGCACAATAGATATAGTCATAGGTCACCATAATTATCCTAACATGATAAGCATAGGTATCTGACATACATCATAGAGCAAAATCAAACCAAGGAGGCGTATACCTGATCTCACCAAATATACCTGTTTCCAACTGATAAGCCCCTCTATAACTGTGTGTACCAACTCTGATCTGTTGCTCTGCTACAATGAACTAGATCATCACCAAAAGCATCCCAATTGACTCTTGAATCTCAATCCTAGCAAGGAAAATCCGATGAATAAGGCTCTGAAATGAAATGAAGCTATAAAGATCCATGCTAATACCCCATGTAAAAGGTAGGCCGGAATAGAATAAGAGACAAGTCTACATGTTGCATCATGGAGGCCCAACTGCAAATGTATATGTGATAACAAGGATTGAACCCATCATGACTCCATTGAGATGACTTGGTTTAGTCATGGTTCACTTGGCAAAGTAGTAGAGCATGCAACTGATATATATTTCCTTTGCCCCTATGCAGTCAAAGGTGGTTCTCATTGTTATTGTCAGAGATAGGTATATGATCGAGCAGGTATATATGTTGCATTTGGGTGTTATTATTCGTTTTTCTTACTTATATTAATAACTTTGATTTGGCATGGTGACTAACAATGGTGGTGTTATATTTTTGGTTGCTATTATGGTCTTGTTACCACGAGTAGTTTAGTGGTCTCAAGTGTTGATACTTTTACGTATGCTATTGCTCACTAGTATAGCCTACCTTATGCAGACTTAACCATACTCTTGCTATGCTTAGCACCACCTGTCATTGTCTTCATCCATTCATTGCTTCCAACCTTGAGATTTTGCATTTGACTTAGACTTGGGATTGTGATATCAAAGACCTTTCCCCACTTAAACCTCTATGTTGGATAGACTCCATGTTGTTTGTGTCTCGGCTTCGAAGTTGTGTATGGCTATGCTATCAAACCTGGGATCTCATTCGTCTTGCACCCATGATGTTTGAGTGCACTATAGGATGGCATATGTCCCTGATGTTTTCCCACTAGTCCTCAAAGCAAGTCTTCCTTTCATCAAGACAAATGCCATGAGACCCCCTACACCCTTGGGCCAAGTTTGAAGTCATTCGGACAAGTATTACTATGGTTTTGGTCAATGTTACAAATATCATGTCGACGAATATATCACCGAGGGTCCAAAAAGAAATTATCGGATTTATTGACGAAAATGTCGGCAAACATTAGCAATATATCGACAACTTAAAAAAAATACAAAAATAATCATTTTTTTAAACATCTAAAGCAACAAGAACATCAAATAAACACACTGCTACATAAATATGGAAAGAAAACTGATATATAAGATGTCCAGTGATACATCACACATAAAAAATGAATCGTGTCTTGGATCTTGAGTCCCCGACTCATGAATCACCAAAAAAATACAATCAATGTATTGTGTATCTCATATGCAATGAAATCAACTAAATGAAGTAAACTATGGATTCCCTCTACCCCTTTTATGGACAAAGGTAATCTCTCTACTAATGGCTCTGCCTCTAGAGCTAGAAAGCCCAGGCGCTCGTGGGGGTCGTCGTGGACTATGTCGTCCTCTAGAAGTGCCTGGAAGCTGATGTACTCTAGAAGAACTGGAAGAATGATGAGGTACTGGACCCTCATCAAGTCCTCTACTACTGCTACTGCTATCACTGCCCATATATCTAGCTCCCTTTGACTAAGACTGTGGTTGTGAAACTAGTGGTTGTGAAACAGAAACTGGTGGTTGTGCAATCGGTGCTTGCGCAACTTGTGGATGTGCAACTGGTGGTTGTGCAATCGGTGCTTGCGCAACTTGTGGATGTGCAACTGGTGGATCCGGTGGTGGCACAATCTCAAACGAGTCTAACCACTCATCATTCCATGTCTCACTCTCCATGTCATGTGTATCATCCTCTAACCAATCAAGGGCTTCCTCCATAATAGGTTCCTCAATCTCCACTCTTCAAGCAGTAGTGGTGTCAATGGCATCCAATGAAATAGCCTCCACCGCAGGTTTTTTTTCAAGCTGCTTCACCCACAACCTGATATTGTAAGAGACGTACACTAGATCATTCAGGCGTTGGATATCCAACCTGTATGATGACTATAAATTTATCCAACTAGAATTTAGAATACATAAATTACCCATGGGACATAAATTACAAGTTATAATGAATTTAGAATTTGATTTCAAATTCTCAAACCTGTTGCGCTTCTTGGTGTGTATTTTTTCAAATACATTCCAGTTGCGCTCACAACCAGAAGAACTACATGTTTGGTTAAAGATCCGAACATCAAGCTTTTGGAGATGGGGTACTCGTCTTCCATAGGTTTCCCACCAAGTATCTACAATGAATTGGAGAAACATAAGAGAAGACATTGAAAATTTAAAATTTAAAACAAAGAAAGTAATGGAATTGAATTTTGAAACAAGGTGAAACTTACTTGGCATTATGTACTTCCTATCATTAATAGCCATATCAAAGCCAAATGTTCCCATGGCCCTCCTACAGACTTCCAACTCTTTAGAAATCTCCGAACGGTCAGGTGCACTTGGCACCATCCTCTAGACACACTCCAAGAACCCATCCATTACCTCTGCATCAAAGTTGAAGCCACAGGAGTAAGAGAATGGGAGGTTGAGGAATAGGCCTGCAGCATGAATGGGGCGATGAAGTGTTTTGCTCCATCGATGATCAATCACCTCCCATATCAATTGTTGTTTCGCTTGCCCCTCATCTCCCTTGTCCTCATAGTAGGCATGAATGGCCTCTTTGGCCCTATCCTTGGCCTCATACAAGTAGCCCATTGCAGGCTTTCCTCCATCAACCAAGCGTAGAACCTTTACCAAAGGTTCACATATAGTACACACTTCCTTCACCCCATCCCAGAAGCTCTCCTGATCCTAATATGACACTAGCTTGAATATGTCATGTCCCTCCAGTTTTGTGCTAATTGATAACGCACAGCACTCAGCTGAAAGGAACATAGTCTGTAAGTCCCACATAGAAGTAACGAGGGACTGAAGAGAGATGAAACAAGTGGCAAAACAAGTGATGGTAGGAGGGACCAAATCCCTATCATGAGTGAACTTCTTCATCAAGCTAAGCACATAAGCATGATTGTATATAAATTTGGTGATGCTTCTTGCTGAATTAATGACATCCTTGATAAATTGGATCTTCCCCATATCCTCTAAGATCAAGTCTGTACAATGTGTTGCACAAGGTGTCCAAAACAAAGTAGGATGCCTGTCCATAAGCATCCTACCAGCTGCCACATAATCCGCAGCATTGCTCGTTACTACTTGGACAACACGCTGCAGACCTATCTCTTGGATGAACTCATCCAACAACTGACATAGTAATGTTGCATCTTTGACCTGTGCAGATGCATCCACGGATTTTATAAACATTATGCCTCGAAGACAATGAACCAAGAAGTTGAGAAGGGTCCTACCCTTCGTCTCACTCCAACCATCTGACATCACGGTGCATCCTTTGGCCTCCCATAAACCTCGAAGATCCTCCAACCTAGAAGTGCAATCGTCCTTTTCATCATCAAGGATGGGCCCCCTCAACTCCTCATAAGTCGGGGCTTATACCCCGACCCAACAATAGCAACAGCTTCAAGCATAGGCACGTAGAATGGGTTCCTCACAAAGTGGAATGGAATATCACTCCACAGCAGGCATCGACCCACAAGTTTATCTGCTTCTTTTTTCTCTTTTATCTTGTACATTGACTTTATACCTGGTTGTCCACCAGGACCAGATCTCGACAAAAAGTGAGAAATAGAATGTGTCGTTGAAGTCATGGCGAAAGATGGGGATAAGGTCTTACTCCCCACTCCCCCTAAAGTGTGTCCAGTTGTTCCAGGTCCTAATGCCGTTCTCATTCCAAGTTCCTGCCTAAAAGCTTCCCTTTCATCTTTCCTCTTTCCAAAACCTTCAATTGCAAGTTTGGCCCTATGAACTATTTAAGGAGTGGATTTTTTGCAAATATCCACCTCATGCCTTGCAAGTTGTGCGAGGTGGTATTTGAGCCTACTTATCCCCCCCTCATATCCTTCCCACACATATTGCATCGAAGCTTTTGTCGATTATGTGGATCAACTGGCTCTGCATACTCCCAGAATGGATCCAAAGTCTTCGACTTGTTTGTAACTTTGTAGCTTTGCAATATGGAAACTAGCTTGAAACTTCAAAACCTGTAATGTTATCTCCCAAAATAATTTATTTTGATAGTATGAAGAATTTAACTCATGCAATGAAGGATATGAATATCATTGATAGTTTGAAAGCCTCTGTTTTTTATTTGGATGAAAATTTCACAAGTTATAGCTTTCGGTGGCTTAGGCGAGGACTATCATAGCTCATTAGCCACCGAAAGGCTATGTTTCAGCGACTAAACAGTTGAACGCGGACCAAAGGCAAACCACCGAAAGCGGTCTGAGCAAGCAGAGTCAAAGTAACACTTTCGGTGGCTTAGGCGAGACTACAGAAACTCATTAGCCATCGAAAAGGGTCGTTTTCGGCAGATTAGAAAGGGGTGCAACATATACACTAACCACCGAAAGCTGAAAGATAAATATCGGGTGGAAAACCCTTTTCGGCGATTTAGGCGAAAGCTATGACATCTGTGTTGACCACCGAAAGAACATTGTTGACAGTGGTTGGAGATTTAGTCCTCTACGACGCCGACGTTTCGGAGGTTTAGTCCTTTATGTTGCCGACACTACGAAGAGTCTAGTGGGTTGAGGTTTCGATTGTCGACGCATTAGTGGTTAGAGCTTCCGATCGCCGATGCTTAACCGTCGTGACGTTAGTGGTTTGAAATGTCGACACTGCGGCAGCGTTCAGGTTTAAAGTTCCGATGCATTAGTGGTTAGAGCTTCCGATCGCCGATGCTTAACTGTCGCGACATTAGTGGTTTGAAATGCCAACACTGCGGCAGCGTTCAGGTTTAAAGTTCGGATGCATTAGTGGTTAGAGCTTCCGATCGCCGACGGGTTCGTTAGTGGTTTGAATCGGTAGTTAAAAAAGGGTTTTTCAAAGTCGCTATCTGCCGAAAACGGAAATTCACCACGGCAATAGGGTAAAGATTCCGGTGGTTTAAGCAAGAAAGATCATGTTTAAATTAGCCGCCAAAAGCCAACGTTTCGGCGGTTAACTGACAAAATCATGGAGGATCTAAACCACTGAAAGGCTAAAATAGGGAAACGGTTGGGAACTGTCACATCCAACCTCGTCAGCAAGGCAAAAGGCTATTTTAAAGCATGATTACCCACCGAAAAGACCTGGAGCCGTGTGACTATGTGGGAAATTAATGAAAAGGGTCGTTAGGCAAGTAGCACAAATTGATTTGACTGCCAAGCCTCCAGTTTCCCTCCACCTGTCCCGAAGACCATCAAATAGCCTTCGAATGCTCTGGCTGAAGCAAGTTACGGAGATATGGGAAAAGAGATCTCAAGGATCGAGCTGTTGTCATCATTTTGGTGACCTCAGCTTCCATAAAAGACAAAAATCCCTCATAATCAATGCCTTGGGACCCCATCGAATTTCATTTTCAAAATTAGCATTGTTCTCACCAGAAAAACGAGCTCTGAAGGAGCAGCTTGCTGAAGCACACTGTATACAAAGTCTAAAGGCTGTTTTGCAGGTACCCAAGAGATACACCCTTCAGGATGAAGAAAAGTGGACCAGCTCTCAGACAGGAGCTAGGTGATGTCAGTTATTTAGAGACCCATCCAGAGGTTTGCAGACTGTTCCAGGAAGTAGGCTGCTACAAATATTGTGAAAAAATACAGGGTTTTCATCAGTAGGTGGTTGAAGCTTTTGCCCTGTCATTTGATGGTTCAAAAGCAGTCATAGGAAGGGAGGAATTTCTCATAGATGAAGCACTAATCTCAGAGGTGACTGAACTCCCTTGCACTGGAGAGAAGTGGTTCAAGACCACCATACCCAAAGATGTGGAGTTCAAGTCATATCTCAAGCCTGAGCATAGTGGAATGATATGGAAGAAGAGTGTGCCATCATCATGGCTGGAAGAGAGCTGGTAACAGCTGCTAAAAGCCATTGTGGTCTATTTGACCTGTGAAGGAAGATACAATAGAGCAATGATCTATCATTTCAAACTCATGAACCACTTCATAGGTAAGAACCCTCTTAATCTGCCCTTTTATTTACACAGGAGTCTAGGGAAGATGGCCCATCAAGTGAAAGCCCAGCCATCCAAAATTGCTGGCAGGTTGTGCCACCACGGTCTTATCCAGCTATTGATCCAGGAATCGTTGAAGAAAAGAAACATTGCTTGGCCCTATTTCCTGTTCTGGAATGGCTTTGAGACAGGCCTTCAGCCAGAGGAGAAAGGAAAATCTCCTGCAAAGAAATCTAGCACTCCAAGGAGTGGGAGAAGGAGGAGGGCCATTTCCCCAGCTGCAGCAACTGAACAACCTCCCTCCTCCTCCAAAGCCAAGAAGGCAAAAAGGAATTTGAATTTCGGTGAGAAAGGTTAGGGGGCAGAAGCACACCAGAAGAATGTCTTAAACCTACCTTATTCAGATTTTGAGGAAGAACAAGGAGAGGATGCAGCCCTAGCTCTGCAAATTGTTCCATTTACTGAAGCATTGCCATTTCCCACACCACAAAAACAAGAAGAACCAGCTGAAAGGGCTTCCTCCAGCAAACCTAAAAGTCAAAAGATCAATCAGCTACTAAGGCAGGTTTATGAAATGGAGGTCTTGGAAAGAGAACTGAAGAGAAACAAGGAAACATTGACTAGAAGAAACAAGCTATTGCACAAGTCCTACTTGGAGCAGAGAGAGAGATACATCTTCTTGAACAAGCTGAACACTAGGTACCTGAAGGACAATATTAGGTTACTCAGGATGGTGAGGCTCCAAAGGCTGCAGTTGAAAGAAGCAAAAGCAAACCCTAGCAGCCACCTTGCCTTATCAACCCTAGCTGAAGCAGCCATTAGTCTCCAACCTCCTGAAACAAGCCAGGGCCCAACAAACACTCCAAACACGAAGCCCTCAGAAGAAGAAGGTTGAGCAAACAGGCCTGGAAAGGCATTTTTGAGCGAAACCTAATAAATTTTGTGAAACAGGGATTTCGGTGGTTAAGGGGGCGCTGGAGTAGTCCGTTAGCCGCTGAAAGTTCCTCCTTTTGGCAGTTAAAAGTTCCAATAGACTAGCCGCTTAACCACCGAAAGCGAACAGAGGTTTAAAAGCAAGTTTTTGACAGACAGAACCGGATTTTGGCGACTGCAGATGGCTCAAGGGCGTAAGTTAAAGATAAAAGGTGCTAGCATAAGTATCAAAAAGGGTCTGTTAGATCTATTATGACAAAACAATGCCATAAAGTCATCAACCCAAATTGTCAAGGAGAAATCAGTGGGTTAACTAACAGTGGACCAGCATCAGTGATCATTAGCGACTACTTCAGTTATTTAATGTTCAGTCTAGTGTTGCAAACATCGACGTGGCGAAAAAATCGGCAGGGTCCAGGAAACATCGTTTCGGGATATCTCGACAAAACATCGGCAAACATCGGGAAAAAATTGGCAAACTTAAAAAATAAAAAAATATTCATTTTTTTTCAATTTTTTAAACATCTAAAGCAACAATAACATCAAATAAACACATTGCTACATGAATATGGAAAGAAAACCGATATATAAGATATATAAGATGTCTAGAGAATCGAGATACATCACACATACAAAATGGATCATGTCCTTGCATCTTAAGTCATAAAAAATATAACAAATGTATCTCATGATCATCATCATGACTCACGAGTCATCTACAATGAAATAAAGTAAATAAACTATTGATTCCCTCTACCCCTTTTACGGGAAAAGGTAATCGCTGTGCAAATGGCCTTTCCTCTAGAACTAGAAGTAGGTGCCCTTGAGGCTTGTGGGCCTCGTACTGGACTCTGACATCCTCTAGAAGAAGACCCTGCAAAATGACGTCCTCTAGAAACTGGAGAAGGTGGCCGAAATTGATGTCCTAAAGAATGAGAAGGTCGAGGAGGTAGTCCTGTAGCTCCTGCTCCTCTACCAGTACTAGTGCCTGTGCTACCACCGGGTCTATCTCCCTCTAGCTCTGACTGTGGCACACTCCCAGAATCGGTGTGAAACTCCTCTGGAACTGGAACATGCTCATCCAAATCCTTTGAGACTGTATGAGTCTCACCATGATCACTATCAGTAGCATGATCATCCTCTAGCCAATCAGGGGCTACCTCCATAACAGGCTCCTCACACTCTGCCCTCCATGCAGCGGTGGTGTCAATCTCATCCAATGAAATGGCCTGCGCATCAACTTTTCTCTGATACTGCTTCACCCACAACCTGAGATTGTAGTGGACGTAGACCAAATCATTAAGGCGCTGAATATCCAACCTGGAGGAGGATCATAAATATTAAATATTAAAGTGGCATAAATCTATAAATTAGAATTTAATAATTTATATTATATAATGAATTTGAAAATCTGAAATTCTCTAACTTGTTGCGCTTTTTGGAGTGTACTTTTTCAAATACACTCCAGTTGCGCTCGCAACCAGAAGAGCTACATGTTTGGCTGAGCACTCGAATGGCAAGCCTCTGTAGAATAGGTACACAACCACCATAATTCTCCCACCAAGTATCTACAATCAAATTATGAATAAAATAAACATGAAAAACGGAAAATAAAATTTAAAACAAAGAATTAGAAAGAGAAAATGAAATTTTAAATTTAAACTTTAAAGTTGAAAGTTTGAAACTAGGTGAAGCTTACTTGGCATCAGGTTGGTCCTATCATTTATTGCTATATCAAACCCAAATAATCCTGTAGCTCTCCTATACATTTCCAACTCTTGGGAAAGCTGTGTATGCTCAGCTGCATCAGGTACCATCCTTTGGACACACTCATAGAATCCAGACATAACCTCTCCATCAAATCTAAAGCCATAGGAGTAAGCAAACGAAGGGTTGAGGTATAGCCCTACAGCATGAATGGGGTGATGGAGTGTGTGGTTCCATCGCGCATCAATCACCGCCCATATCGTATGTCGTCTCTCCTGCCCCTGATCTCCCTTGTCCTCATAATAAGCACGGATGGATTCTTTGGCCCTATCCATGGCCTCATATAGGTAGCCCATTGTGGGCTTCTCTCCATCAACCAAGCGGAGAACCCTTACCAAAGGTTCGGTGATGGTGCACACCTCCTTCACCGCACCCCAAAAACTCTCATCATATGCAACTAGCCTAAATGTGGCTTGCCCCTCTGGTCTAGTGCTAAATGATAAAGCACGCCACTCTGGTGAAAAGAACATCGCCTGCAAGTCCCACATAGAATTCAAGAGTGATTGAAGAGAAATAAAGCTAGTGGCAAAGCGTGTGATGGCAGGACGCACCAACTCTTTGTCACCTGTGAACTTTCTCATCAAGCTAAGCACTGCTGCATGGCTATATATGAATTTTGTGATGCTCCATGCTGAATCAATAGTATCCTTGATCCAATCAATCTTGCCTAAATCCTCTAAGATCAAATCAAGGCAATGGGCAGCACAAGGAGTCCAGAATAGTGTAGGATCCCTGGCCATGAGCATCCTACCAGCAGCCACATAGTTCGTAGCGTTGTCCGTTATCACTTGGACAACATGCTGCGGCCCAATCTCTTGGATGAACTCATCCAACAAGCCACATAGTAAAACCGCATCTTTGACATGTGCAGATGCATCCACAAATCTCATGAAACATAGTCCCCCTGGGGCAATGAACCAAGAAGTTGAGAAGTGTCCTACCCCTCATATCGGTCCAACCATCCGACATCACACTGCATCCTATTAAGTCCCATGATCTTTGAAGCTCCTCTAATCTACGAGTGCAATCAGTCTTTTCATCCTAAAGGATGGGCCCTCTCAACTCCTCATAACTAGGGGGCTTAAACCCCGCTCCAACTATAGCAGCCGCCTCAAACATGGACACATAAAATGGGTTCTTTGCAAAGTTAAATGGAATAGCACTCCATAACAAGCATCGACCAATAAGTTTGTGTGCGTCTGCTTTTTCTTTTACTTTCACCATGGACCTTATAGAAGGTTGTCCACCATGGTTGCATCTTGAAGATACCATGAAAGGCGATGTGGACTGCTGTGTGGAGTGGGTATTGGTATCTGGGCTTGTCCCACTAGCCCCTACTCCTGCTGCGGACCCGGATCTTGAAGCAAGTTGATTCCTCACAGCCTCCCTGTATTGTTTCCTTAGCCTGGTGCCCTCAATCGCTTGTGTGGCCTTAGCAATGATTTCCGGAGTTGTTTCTTTGCAAGGACCCACATCATGCCCTGCTATTTGTGCAAGGTGGTATTTCAGCCTACTTATCCCTCCTGTCATTCTTTTCCCACATAGATTGCAAGTGAGAATTTGTCGATTGACTGGGTCAATAGGTGAGTCCCACTCCCAAAATGGATCCAAAGCCTTTGGCATCTTGTATATGGATTTATTATGGACAAAATGAAGCTTGAATCTTGATACTTTGAACTTGAAGTTTGAACCTAAGGCAAGAAAAAAAACGTTTTTTAGCATATGTGATTAATGAAAATGTAAAACACAAGAAGAATTCCATGAAATATTGAGCATTCAACCATTAATTTGATGAGGAAAAATACATAGACATTTTTATGAGGATTTATAAGGAATCTAGGGCAAGATAAAAAATGCCAAAACGTTTTTTGGCATGCAAACAACAAAATACATAACAGTTGAAAAAAAATGCTTAAAACCTTATAAAAATCATTTTTGAAGATAAAGAATTACATGGCAAAGTAAATCAACAACAATCCCTCTTGGAAAAGTGAGAAATGATGGGCAAATTTTTTACTTACCTTCAACTGTGATAATTGTGGAAAAAAACCCCAAATGGCAAGATCCAATCTTCAATTTGATGCTTGATAGCGAAGAAAATGTTGCCTAAATTCGTTGTTGGTCTCTTGAAACTCTCTTCACTTGCCCTCTCAGACCCTTAGCTCACCTCCTAGTGGACTGTTTGAGTCAAAATGAGAAAAAAAATGAAAAAAAACCAACTTAAAGACAACTTTTTTCGGCCCTGTCCACGCGGCCGATTTTCGGAAAAAATCGGGGGCGATTTTTTCGGCGATTTTTTGTTTAAATTTCGGCTTGGCGAAAAAATCGCGATTTATCGGACATTGGCGATAAATCGGCCGATGTTGGTAACACCGGTTCAGTCACTGAACTAAATCTTCATTATAGTTAGACAAGTAGTTAGGTAGGGTTTCAAACCCTAATTTGCAAAAATTGTTACTTTTGATTATTTTTGTAAAAAACAGATCCAAGTTTTAGGATCTGTCCATTTTGTAAAAGGCTATAAAGCCTAAGATCGATTTTATAATAAAGGTTCAACTTCGGGGATTTATAAGCCTATAATGCTTTCATACTTCTCATTTTACTTATTCATGAATATAAGCTCTTTTGTTATGATCTGTTCAACCATCATCTCTTTCTTTACTGTACTTATGCCTGAATGTGTATTTAGGTCATTTTCAGATTGATTAAAAAGCTGATAGCTGTCATCCTATTGGTTTGTTAGTGCAATTTGATTTATAAGTGCCATCCTTATCATGATTTAGCCATTTATATGCATGTGTTTTGTATGTAAATCTGCCAACCTGATGAGTTCTTCATCCCTGCACTTTATTGTCAATTTCTGAGCAATTGTAACTAAAAGCCTAGTAATTGAGTGAGTTTTATGCATGCCTTGAGAGTGAAAAGGTTATATAGGTCAACTGACTTGATCCATATCAGAAAACCCTAAAAACATTGTAAGTTGCCAGGCATCCTTGAGCTACAACCTAGAGGAGTTTCTTGGAGTAATAACATGTAACATTAAAAAAAAATAGCAAATTTCATTGCAAATAATTGCAAATCAGACATACAAGCATAATTAATTTACAACATACATTTCTAAATTTAAACAGTGAATAAAATGATAAAGTTATAAACTACCAATTTTCTAGGGTTGTTTTTAAATTTTCATAAATCAATGCTTTAAACTTAGCATTGAAACATTCCTTAGCCACCTCCCATGAGATATTTTTAATTATCCAAGGTTGAAAATTGAAATGCACTCTCCGTCTCAGATTTTAGACAAGTGGCAACGGTGGAGGTTTGTGGAGTCAAGTTTACGGTTCTTTTGAATTATTTGCAGCAAAGAATCTCATGTCAAATTATATATTGTTAATCTCCTGTCAAATTATTTGCAGCAGAGAATCTCATGTCAAATTATATATTGTCAATCTCCTGTCAAATTATTTGCAGCAGAGAATCTCATGTCAAATAATTTGCAGCAAAGATGATCATCATGAGACATTACAATTTTCATTGTTTAACTTTAAAATTTAAAATTTTAAAATACAAAGGTTAAAAACTTACCTTGAAGCTTGGAGTTTGGGTTAATTTTTCCTCCATGGCGCGTGACTGCAGTGCTAGCAGCTAGATTCTAGACAGACCAACGGCCTCTCTGAATCCCCTCTGAATCTCTGAATCTCCTCCATGCACCTGAGATCTCCTTCTCCTTCCTCCAGGCTCCACCAAACACCAACTGCCCAGCGTTCTCCTCCACACTACACGTAGCTCTACTTCTCCTCCACATTGTAATCCAGACCTCCGAGTCTCCACACTACATGCAAGCGCATTCGAAAAAAGGTTAAAAACGCCCAAAAAAACGTGAGTTTTAAACCTCTGACAGACCGACGATTTGACCCTATCGACTCGTGATTTTCACTGCAAAAATCGCGATTTTTTCTTAGGAGAAATCACCGATATATTGCACAATTTTTCCCAATAATATTGCCGCTGAGAAAATATCGCGATTTTGGCAATATATCGCCGATATTTGTAACACTGATTTAAACAATAAACATTCACATTGAAAATTTGAAACGTAAAATTTAATAAATCATAGACTCGGTAGATATCAATTGGAAGACTGGAAGTTACATGAAATTTGATAAATCATTGTACCAAGCAGTTTTAACAAATAGTCAAACTCAGACCTGAAGGTACACTTGAAAACTTATTTTAAACACCTTTTTGTACTGCTGTTACAAGCAATAAAAAATTGCAAATTGCCAAATATATTCATGGGTTGATGTGAGTGTATTTCTCAATCTTAAATACATATGTATATTTTTAGTGTGCACATTTGGTAGTCAAATTGTGTTCCATGAGTGCTGAACACAAAACCATAAACACATTCATTGTAAATCAATGCAAAATCAGTCTACCAGATTTGGACAATATTTAGTGGAATTTGAAGAGTGTTGCAAAGTGTTTGACATAAGTCTTGAACTAGACTCCATACGCAGTTAGCAAAAAAATAGTTCAGATTTAGTTGGGGGTCATTACATTTCCCCAACGGAATGCATTTTACTGAGTCGGCCATACACCCGGCGGAGTACCCAAACATGGGGTACGGCGTACCATTTTTCCTACAAGTACCCTTTTTTAATAATGGTGTCTCGGGCATGTGGAGATGTACCAGGGTACGCAGGAGATGTACCTTACGAGTACCCAAATACCCGGTATGGGTACCCTGGCTACATAGCCATGTGCTATCTTCTAGTTCACTTGATCGGGGCACTTTTATAACCACTTGTAAAGATGAGGAATTAGAGAGACTGCGGCAAGCCTTGACTTTTTTTTCAAAAGCAGAAAAAACTTGAGGGTTTCAAATAACTAGACAATATGGCTTATAGCAGCTCTTTGTAGTTTGGTTGTGGAAAGTCTTTTTTTCTTCCTATTTCTGTTGGCACTAGCATCACTCAAAGTCCTATAGCTGTAAAGGAGAGGAATGAAAATGGAAGAACCTTCCATAAGAAGCTTTTTTTTGGAATTAGAAAACTTCCGGCAACGATATCCCTCATTACCTTTGCTTTGAGGGCAAAGCAATTCAAAAGGGGGAGACAATGTTATGTATTTAAAATAACATTGACAATAACACATATATATATATATATGACTTGGAACTTTAATATATTAAAGCTGCATTTGTAAAGATATGACTTTACATTAATGGTCACCACAAGGCCTATAAATGCAAGGTCATTCATCATTGTAAATCAACCTTCATTGTTTATTTCAACATTTTAAATATACACTTGATTTTATCAAATGAGGTTTTAAGCTTCCGCTACAATAACTCACAATATCTCAGAAAATTGCTATTATTGCCCAGTTACGAAATGGAGTCAAAGTTTTGCATTTGATGGGCACAGGTTTGATTGTAATCAACCACACCACTGAAAAGATATTCCAATAGCAATCTTTTGTTGGCTGAAGGGAGTACACCCAATGGAGGTTAAGAAGTAAAAACCCTCTAGGAGACTAGATTTAGGTAGCAGGGCCTTGATGATAGGAACCCTAATGGTGTTAGCTATAGCAAGGGTGTGAGGTGAAAACCCTAGAGGTGAATAGATCTAGAAACCATGATCTTGTCTTTGATATCAATTGATTTGTACTCAATACCAATGATAGAAGGAAGATACACAAGAAAAACACAGAGTAGCAGTATGCAACTATGAGAGAAGATTGTTGGAACTGTGCACATACATATATATACATTTTTGTATTTAAGACATATATATAGAGTACAAAACTATGGGAGAGTTTGAATACGTATTTAATAAAATATTATAAAGAGAGTGAGTGATCCATTTAGATTCATTCACCTAAAAGAGATGAGGATAAAATACAACATAGAAAATAAGCATATAATACATGTTTAATATACCAAGTCTCATCATTCATAGAGCATTGTAACCATAAATATGTCATGTATTTCAATAATTCATTTTTTTCCTCTAATTTGTCATTCAATGGAGAACCATCATCTTTCTCCCTATTTCTACATGAAAAATACCTTTTTGGATTGCTTAGGAATATGCTAAAGAAGTTGTTTGTCCTAGGTCTGTTAGCTATCCTCCCTTGGCTTATTATTTACCTTAGACTTTTTATCCTTGGATTTATTTTTCCTTTTTCCTAAAATTTTAGGTTGCTTTGATTTCATTTCTGAATATTGTATGCATTTACCAATATTTTAGTTTTTAACCTAAGCTCCTATAGATCATTTAAAGTTTGTTCATAAATTCATGTATAATCTAAGATTTAATAAGGCATTGCTTATGTTTTAACATAGGCTGACAGCGCATGTCATTTGTTCAAATGCATGTACACTTCCAACTTGCCGAGGTTAGGTTTTTGTGCAGGCCGTCCTCTTCAAAGTTCATTATTCCTCATTTTCTCCAGAGATTTTGAAGGAAGAGGGTCACATTGAGTAAAATTACACAACACATTGAACTCTGTTCCAGAATGCTTTCGAAGTTGCGTTTTTTTGTCTCATATGATGGGTTTAAATATAAAGAAGGCACATGCTCTTGATGGATGGTTGTGCTGGAAGAAACAGGCAGGAGGCTTTGATTCGATGATTCAGTTCAGTTAGAAGAGACACCTGTCATAATCAAGTTGTTTTAGACTTTAATTTTAGTTAGCTTGAAATTGCCTATTTTTGTACAATTCGATCCTAGGAAAGTGGATCTAGAAAAAAATCTGTTTTGGGTTACTGTTCCTATATATTGTAAAGCTTTGCTAAAGTTCAGAGAGGAGACACACATGGAAGTCGATATGCTTGGAGCTTGTGCAGTCATGCAATGCTTATCTATGTAAGAGCCTCTTTGTTTTATGAATGACTTAATATATCTATATGGAGCTAGGTTTTTGAACTTATATTGTGTGAATATTCTCTGGTTCAGTTTGAACTCTTGTTTACATTGTTGTTTATGTAGATGTTTTTTATGTAGATACTGTGTATGCAAGTGGATATTGATGCCTACTGATGTTTGAAATGTTATTTCAAGTACCTGTACCTTTAACATATGCTGCAATGATAAACTATCTGTTTATTACTTGTATTTATATGACTTGAAACCTATCTCCTGGACTTTAATTTGTACTGTCATTCATTCTGCAAAATCTTGTCTTTACACTTGTATCTTCTGATGTTTTCAGATTATTGTGTCTCTGTATATTGTCTTTACCTTATCTGATTTTTACATTGTTGTCCAAAAACCCTAAAAACTGTCTTTGATTGTTGAGGTGCTTGAACACTGCCATCCCGTAGTCTAGTTAGCAAACTTTAGGATAAACAGAAGCTTTGAGGTTTCTTCATTCATTATGAGAAACTGCCTTGGGAATCATGATATGTGTGACCTTAAATATTTATTATTTGAATTTCTGCAATTTAGAATGCTTGTCGGCTTTGGTTCAGATTAGAATCTGACATTCCTATGGAAAGGATTTCTTATGATCATGGATAGGACCAGGCAACCT
This sequence comes from Pseudotsuga menziesii, assembly GCA_001517045.1. NCBI lineage: Eukaryota > Viridiplantae > Streptophyta > Pinopsida > Pinales > Pinaceae > Pseudotsuga > Pseudotsuga menziesii. The sequence continues at coordinate 346,004 of LPNX010263689.1, forward strand.
AGTTACCACCTTTGTTGGATGTGCTTAAAGCCCTGTTTTGATAAAAGTTTTATCTACAGGGCAACTGGGACTTCTGTTAATTTGCATTATGTATATGTATGTCAAACTTTGAAGTAAAAAGTATACCTCGTAATCCTTTGCTCCAGTTTGAACATTGTTACAGGAACGATATATAGGGGTGTTTTCATTATTGATCAGAAGCATCCCTTTTGTATTGCATTTTCTGTTACAGATCATCTTTTTCCAGAAGGAAAATGTGGACTGTACTAAACTTTTCTTGGAACCTAATTGTAAATTTTCTGCACAGCCCTTCAAATTGATCATATTTGGAGTGATCTCTGATGTCGTTTAAAGAAAAAGATATCAAGGAACATTGGAATGCATGAGTGGATTTTATTTTGTTGTTTCTTTATTCTGTGCTCATTATCTTCTACTCTCTTACAGAGAAGAGGAGTCCCAACAACTGTGGGAGAAGAACTTAATCATAAAGGAGGAAGCTCTTGGAAAGGATCATCCTGCTTTGGCAGTGCACCTTCAGAACCTAGCAACATCTTATGCCTTATCCAAAAAATTCGACAAATGCGAATATCTTCTTAGGAGGAGTCTAAGAATACTTTCAGCCAGCTTGGTTCCTGATGCTCCAGAGGTTTCATTTCCTATGCTGAGTCTTGCAACAACTTTATATCATCTGGGGAGGCATAAGGAAGCAGAGGATTTAGCTCAGGAATCCTTGAGGATACGTGAAGCATCCTTCAATAAAAAAAGTCCTTCGGTCGGTGAGTTTTTCTTTCTTCTTGGTAATTGATGTATGGGAAACTCATTAAATATGTCTTTTCAATTCTATGTCATGAGATCCACACTCTTGGTTACAAAGTCCGTTTTCTGTTTGATTCTATGCTTATTTCTTGAATCTTTGTATTCTGAACAGGAGAGGCTTGTGATTGTTTAGCTTTGATACGACATGCATTGGGTAAGGAAGATGAAGCTGAGCCCCTCATGTGGAGGGTCTTACAGATCCAAGAAAAGGAGTTTGGCTATGAGAGTCCGGAAGTGATGTCTACATTAAAAATGCTCATTGTCTTTCTTGGCAACTTAGGAAAGAATACTGAGAAATCACTTCTCCTTCGAAGATTAATGAAGCTACAAGCAAAATACAAAGATTGACTTTCAACCTAGGTGTCATTACAGTCATGTTTTTTTTGTCTTGTATTTATTATTTAACTTGTTTCTTTATAATGTCAAAAAAGCTGTGCCATTATTTTGGCTAGAAGCCATCTTCAATGTACTCGGTACTTAAACTTCCATTGTACGGATAGTCAATTGTGCAGTAACACGTGAATAATGAATTGATAGGGTTGACCATATATTCTTGAGCTCATGATCTTTATTCATTCATTTTCCAACATTCTTCTGTCCTATATGCAAAGGATCTATGCAGATTTTTTCTTATGGTGGAAAGACAACAAGAAACAATTTCTAGGTTGAATTGTAAAAGCAGTGGTTTTTTTCTTTTGTTTTCAGTTAAAATATTTTCTCAGCTTGCAAATACATATACTAGAACAACTTGGATTTGTAAGGATTTTCTTATGAAAGTCTCGAAACTCCCTGATGTTGGTATCCAAAGACCTTGCAATCATTTGTTATTTTGTAGTACTTGTCTAGATTATGCAATCCATACGATAATTGCATCGATAGAAGAAAGGTGAATTCTAATGCCCAAGTGGGAGTTGGGGTGATCCATCAACTCTTTGTGTGTTTGTGTAACGATGCATTGGGTGCATTAAATATGGATACTTGCCAACCATCCCTAGATTTGTAACGAACTTCCACATGTTGCAATCTCTCATTTCCTAAAAAACAACTCGAGGAAGATGTTTTCCCTTGATGAGTGAATTGCATCTCGGTGTAGCACCAACATTGATGGATGACACATTGTTGACATTTCATCAAACATCTTTCAACGCAAATTCATAGATTTCACCTGAACCTTGAGCTTCCCAAATCTATTTCTTGTAAACTTTCATCCTTGGCATTGATTGTTAAATATAAATTATATTAATATATATTTCACTTTTGTTCAAACAAATGCACGAGGCAGCCAAAGAAAATAAACCCCAAACAATGATACCTTAAGGAAATATTTGTTGAGCCCTTAGGGCACACTTCTCAACACCATAACAGATCTGAAAAGTACTTGTTATAGCAGATTTATTACAACCAGAAATTTGTCCACTTAGCTTCTATATGATTGTCAAATCACTTGCAAAATCTGCTCACTATTATGTCAAATTAGCATTCCTAACCAATACTAAAAACTACTCGATCATAATGAGAACATACCATTAGAGGAATTGAGGTAAAAATGGTCCTCAAAACAAAAAATGTACGAATAAAATCAGCTTTATAAGGACCAATAGGATTCAAGATGATGATGTCAACCATATGGGTAAACACCTTTGGAAAGAAAAGGAAAAATTGTTGTTTCTATCATATTTTCAACTTATATTATTGTAGGTTTATTCAAATTTCGAGTGTGAGCATTTGTTGGATGCATAATCATTCTGCATCCATCGAGTATCCACTTGGCAGACTTCAGACAGACCTTGATAGATTAAAAAAACATCTAAATACACATTAAAAAAATGTATTTTGTTAAAACAAAATACATTTATATAATGTGTATGTAGAAGTATTTTTACAAAATACTTTTTTAAATGTGTATTTAGAGACTTTTTTTTATCTAGCAGGGGTCTGTCAGAAGTCTACCTAGAGGGTACTCAGTGGATGTGAAAGTTGATTTTGTATCCAACGAGTGCTCGCACTCGAAATTTGAGTAAACCTACTAGGAAATAAGTTGAAAATACGATAGAAAAAAAAGTAGTATTTTCTTTCATCAAAAAATTAATAACTTCTATTTTAACTATTATTTCACGATTTTTCTCATGAGGCTCATTTTAGACCTCAAAATTGCTCAAATGATTGCAAATCAAATCTGCAAGTACACAATTTTATATATTAAGGAACTCTTCATATATATATATATGTAAGAGGAAGTTATAAGCACATAACATTCAAAAGTTGGTAAACGGAAGTCCTTCAAACTTATCACAGGCTAGGACTTTTCCAATGCTCTCCAAACCCTAGTTAGGGAAACCATAACAAAACCCTAACCACCATTACCTCCTAGCTAGAAATCACACCCAACTAGAGTTGGTTGCTCCACCAAAGATCCACAACAAGCATACACACTAACACGTTTTCTTTAGCCCTTACACTTGCATCACACAAATGTACAATAGACAACAAAATAATTTCCCTTTGTTTTCTTCACATCAAGCACTCCATGTTGCACTAGGGTTTTTAAATGCCACAAAACTTAGTCTTCTTCTTTCACAAGAACCAACAGTCGAGTGTTCCCTTTGCTCCTTTAGGATTTCTCTTAAACTTTAGCTTCCCTATCTTCTTAAGCGAAACCCTAATTCTAACACCTAGCTTGCATCAACATAAGAACCTTGGCACTCAAAACAAGAAAACAAATTACAAAGACTAAGAATATAAGTGAAAGAGACATGTTTTCCCTAGCTTTCTCGTCTCTAACACATGATGTGATAGATATGGATGAATGAAAGGACTCTCTCCTCCCTTTATATATATGGTAAGAGATGGAGGACAACAATAAAAAAGTGGATAAAATCCACAAATAATCAACCTAACCAATCATTAGGTAGGTTCACATGTGAATTGCTCCAACTCTAAGTGACATGTGAGAAGCTCCAAGGTAGGCATGTTCATGAAACAAGGGTCTCACAGTGAGCACTTCATCATAAATGTCCAACACTCCAAAGTTCTCCAATGCTCCAATGCTACCTCCTAAGCCATGTGCTCCTCCAAGCCCATTGCATCTCCATAAACACTCCCAAACCCAAGCATCCTGAAGTCAAGTACAAGGATCCATGTAAGTGACTAAGTGTCCTAGTGCTACCTATGGCTCAATGCCCTCTTCCTAGATTCCCAATGCTCCTCAAAATGGGTCATCCTCCCAAGCAATCAACCAAACTGTACATGTGCACCTCGTGAATAATGTCACTGTGCCACATAGGTCCAACCTACTATGGAAATGTGCCACATAAGCATCAAGTCAACGTTTAGCAATCGATGAGTAGGTAATTTACAATATGTATGTTTGTAATAGTTCAACCAAGGGTGGCCAAAAGATCATGCACTCCACATCACATGAAACACCTTCAAGCATGATGTAAACACTCTCGGAGTAACTCCAAATGCTAAGACAAATCTATGGGAAAGTTCATGCCACAAAGTTTTGGTCTAAAGCATAAGAGGTTGTCAAAATTGTTGATCCCCTTGTTAAGGTGCTCTTAATGGTGGATGGGGATAAAATGGCCATGGGTTATATCTATGAGGCCATAGATTCCAAATATAAAATATGGGCAGCATACGGCGATAAAATAAAAAATTATCTTTTCTTTTGGCACAGATGATTGATAATGCATAGAACAAGCAACTTCATTGTCCTATACATTTTGGATATTCCCTGAACTCAAGGTGCCATTGCACATTGAACATTGAACCATATGGGGAGATCAAACATGGCTTGTACTCATGCATAGAGAGCATAGCCCCCAATCTTAATGTTTAGGATGAAATACATAAGCAACATAGTGATTTTAGGAAAAGTAATAGGTATCTTTTGAAAACATTTGGTTAACCAAGCAATCAATTCCAAGGTTCTTGAGGTATATTATTCATTGATCTAGACATGAAAAAATTTCTAAGGGAAGTTTCAAACTCATTTTTTGAATTTTCTAATGTTTATTATGACTCTTATTGTAATTCATGACTTATTGGTGCAATTTGTTTGGCAACTAGTATTTCCCTACACTTAAAAAGTTTACAATTAGGATATTTAGCCAAATATGTAGCACTTCCAGGTGTGAACACAGTTGGTTTGTCTTTGAGTACATACATAAAGAAGTGTCTGTTTGGAACAATTATGGTTGAATGAGCTTTGCCTCCACACAATACATCCTTTAACTAAGGTGCAACCAATTGTTGAACATAATACTTGTTATAGATTTCATTGTCTTGAACTGTTAGGTTAATCTTGACTCAGTTAAAGAGTGATAAGATTACCTTGATTTGGTCAATAATGGGTTTATTGTTGAGAGAAAAATGTCACAAGAGTGAGAAATCGTCCCTGTTATCTTTACAAGTTGCAACCAAGGAAACAATTGTAAGTGTTGATTAGTAGACCATACACAAATAGGCTAAAAAAAGCTCATTAAATAACAATAAAATGAAAGATTGCTAATTGCTCTAGCATAAAAAGACAAAAAGTGAGTTAGCTTCAACCATATAGTATTTTCCCAATGGAAAAGCTTGTTTACAATGGTGTCACATAGAAAGATGCATCTCCAATGGAAGCCAACAATCTTTCTTACGGATGGTTCCTTTTGAACTCTCTCAATTGCTTGATAACTAACTTGGAATGATGAGGGTAAACACTTTCTCTTTGAGGAAGAAGGTAAGGGAGCTTTGAATGTCAAATGATGTTGAGGATGAAATATGATCTCTCAAACCAATTCTTGTAGTATAACCTTGCTCTAAATTTCTCTTGTTGAATGCATGCTCATGGCTTCCTTTTATTGGTCAAATGGAGGTCTTGAAACATCCTAGTTCCCAATGTGAATGCTTTATCTCATGTAGTGGTCCTCCAGGTACAAGAAGGGGGCTATTAAATGCTCCCAAACATGTGAGGAGGCTCATTCAAATTTTTGGAGCCAAGGAATGATGTTGTAGGCCTAATGCACCGCAGAGGGACAATGCTTTCGAGAAAATAGCCATGTGGATCTATACGAGTTTCAAAACAAAAGTTGCTCGATTGTCCAAAATAATTGACTTAATCATTTGAAGGCTCAATTCTCATTGTTGGACCATGACTTTGATGAGGATGGTGCTAATGAGCTGCATGTATGTTGATGATGTCTTTCTGCAATATTGACCAAAATAGTGCATGTGTGTGAGATTTAGGAGACAACAAATGCCCTTTGATGTGTGAGGCTAGGAATGATTTGTATAGTTGAAATAAATCATTGTCTACTTCCCTTATGTTGATATTTCGATGGTGAAAGTAACCTACAAGTGTTGAGAGTGAAGGGGCACCCATATGGAGGGTGTTGGTGATGAAACAAGCATTCCTATGCTCATGAAATTCTATTAAGTTGGATCACAATAAGGTGAGATTGAGGGTTTATCTCTATGAACTACTAGACATGGGGATGAAGGTGACTTCAGTCCCTACTTGAGTAAATGTGTTTTAGGTTGTTGATGATGGTGATGGTGCCGAAGAAGAAAAACTGTTGATGATTAGGAACAACCAACTGGGGTGGGTGACTTGAACAATAATGAAGTTGTCAAGTGGGTAACTTGCTTGTGTCAAATGAGTAATTGTGTTTAATCATAAATGTGAACATTGTTATCGTGGGAATGTACAACTCCCCCTAATGTGATAAACTTGTTGGTGTCGAGCATAGGGGATACTACTGAGTTAGAAAACATTGATGCCTCTCTCTACTTAGTACAAGGTGAACCCTTATTTTGATGAGAAGGGATCCCAAGGTACAATCATAATACTTCAACTCTCGGAATGTAGTGATATGATGTCAATTAGAGTTAAAGTAAGTGGTAAGATGAGGGTCTTATCATGACAACCAAGATAATTTTGTAACAAACTGAAAAAACTTTAACAAGATAGGTTGGTAAGCATGGGGATCATGACTTCTCTTGATCAACATAAATTGGGTGGCTAGTGTACATCATAATTCTTCAAGTGGTGATGCAGGGTGTAATGGAGGGGAAAAAACTACAGGTGGACTATTGACATGGTATGATGGGAGATGATGGGGTAGGCGATCTGGACAACAAAAATGAAGGTGTCAATGGGGTATGGATACAAGTACTTCAATCAAGGATGACTAGGGGTTGTTGCCAAAAGAATGATGCGAAGGGGCTCCCTCAATTTTGGGTGAGTTGGGGAACCAATTTATACAAAAAAAATTGTGGTTGTTTTGTACGAATGAGAAGACGAGTGTGCAATGAATAAGTACCATGTAGAGTGTCCTTGCAGGGATGATTGAATGATATTGATGTGTTCAAAGGGTGGGCTTGCTTTACTGTCCTCTTGAGGGTTGATAATATAAAGAGAAACTTAGATGGTGCATTAGAGGAAATTTCAACTCAAAATGGGCCTTTTAACTTTAACTCAAATTCCATGTCACCATGTGTTAGCCAATGAAATTGCTTTAAATTTGAAATACCGTATAGGTCTTAAAGACTTTTTTAATATAAAGTTGGGGATAGGTATCATAGAAAAACTACTTTTTTGTTTGTATTTTCGACATATCTCCCCGTTTTTTTACTCAAATTTCAATCGAGAGAGCTCGTTGGATGCGGAATTAAATTCCGCATCCAACGAGTACCCACTCGGCATACTTTTGACAGACCCCGCTACCCAAAAAAAAGAAATACCTGAAAAAACGTGATGATGACATCATCATCACATTTTTTTTCTAGGTATTTCTTGTTTTTGGGGTAGCAGAGTCCATCAAAAGCATGCCAAGTGGGTACTTGTTGGATGCGGAATTTAATTCCACATCCAAAGAGCTCTCTCGATCAAAATTTGAGTAAAAACACGGGGAGATATGTCGAAAATACAAACAAAAAAATAGTTTTTTCTTTTCTTCCTCCAAAATTAATAAATATTATTTTATTATTTTAACTATTATTTTATTAATTTTTTTAGGAGGCCCATTTTGAGGTGAAATTTACTCTAATGTATTGATCATGATGGGGATGAGATGTTATCTTTGAATCATAATCGTAACTATTTGCCAAGGAATTTGAGGGGGTATCAATAAGATGGAAGGTGCTGAATTGTGGTTTCGACTTGGTAATCTTGGTGAATGATTAGATTCCATGAACTTAGTGGTTTGACATCGTGGGTGCAAACCAAGAGGGGGTCGTAATGATGTGCACACCCATGGGGAAATTATTCTATCGCTCGATGACAACATTGGTGATTGTTTTTACCGAGGAATAAGAGCCTTATGGATATCAGTGGGATATTGGACAAGTGCAATGTAAACATAGGGGGTACATTGCCTATATGCAAGGTTGAGATGATATTCCAGTGAGTGGGGCCACCATTGGATGAGGAGGGGGATTTGGTTCTTGATGAAAATCATACAAACATGATGCAAATACCAAAGCAAAACAATGTTCATGATAATAAAAAAATTGACAGTCCAAAAATAATTGACAATAAACTAAATGCACTTGGGGAAATGGCCGAAAAATGGTTCCTAGATAAAGTTTTAAGGGAAATAAAAACAGGTAGTACCATTCTGAAGAGCTCGTGATGTTAATCACAGTTGTGCTGACTATTTGTCAAATAGAGCTACAAATCTCCTAAATGAGGCTGTTGAAAATTGGGCAAGTTTCCTATAAATAGGGATGGGGCCTTCATTTCAAAATCATTTGTTATGTATGTGGTTGGATTCCCTTGGATCTCTTTTGTGTTTTCTGGGAGATTGGACCAACGTATTTTGATTCTACGAGCTTCAGTTCAACCCTTGATCCATTCTCTTCATTTTTCAGCTGATAATTTTTTTGATTTGGTGGTTAAATGATCCGTGTGGCTGGTCGGAAGGGTTTTCAGTTGATTGAATGGGTTTCGAACGAATAGCTATGTAGAGATGCATGGGAGTTCCTTCAATAACCACTAGTTTCACGATGTATACATTGTTCAACTACACGTTGTTATCACCAACCTTGTAGTTGCCTGTGTGAGGTGGATCCAGGATGGATGGTAGAGGGGCAAGCAACTAAGGGGTGGAACCACGATTGCCTAGACTCCCAAATGGATGGTTGTTATGCCAATCAAGGCAGCCTTCACTTTATGTTATCCTAGTCCAAGATAACAATGGGGGAGACCCTTATTTGCTCCCGACAGGAGAGATCAGACCTAGACACCATAACAGATCAAATGGGGCTTTAAGGTATGTAGGGTGCAAGGTAAATGGAAACCCTAGCTCTAGGGTTTAGGTACTAGCAACTGATGGAGATGACCACTATCTTGGGAAACGTAACTGTGACAGAGTAAGCAAGGACAGAGTTGGGATTGTCTAGTACCAAGGAGACAGACTCAGTGAAAGATAGGTAACTTGATTTGTAAATGAATGTTGGCAAAGGGAATGGGAGTGAGGTCAAGTTAGGGCTAGCGCTAGCTAGAATATCAGTGCCTTATGTGTATTGGGAAATCAAGTCAGAATCAACCCAACGTTTCAGTGAACCCACCTAGGATATACCCTGATCTATGGACCCAGAAAAGGATTTGGCCTGGTAAACTTAGGTTACAGGAAATCCAGCAGGAGGAGGGTTAGCGCTAGGGCTTGGAGAAGCAGATCTACAGATCTATAACCACCAAGAGACTATCAGCTCAGCGTTGAAGGAGAAATGAGGTCAGGGTAGCCTGATCTACAAACCCAAATCAGAAAATCACAAGAAAAATCAGATCTAGAAAAGTCAAAACCTGATGAGGGGCGCTAGGGGGTTGAAAACCAATTTTTCAGATCTAGAGCAACCTGGAAGGAACTAGCTCAGCGTTGGGGTTGTTCTGGAGTGCTTAAGCCCTGATCTATCAGCCTAGCTTGTCAAACTTCAAAAAAAAGTCAATTCTGGAAAAGTCCAGTTTTCAGTGATGGCGCTAGGGTTGTTTCAGTCAAAAACTCAGATCTAGGTCAAACTGCCAAGAATCTAGACAACGTTAAGGGTGATTTGGACTGTGTGGGACCTGATCTATCCGTCTATGAAGTCAGAATTCAGAAAAAATTCAAAACCCTAGCAGGTCAAATTTTCAGTGGGGGGTTATGTAGTTTTTTGGCTAAAAATCAGATCTAGGTCAAACCAGCAGGAGTTTGACTAGAGTTGCAGTAGATTTAGTGAAGGGGAGACCCGATCTATGAAACCTAGAAATGGTTTGGCCAAAGATCGGACGATTCCCAGATTTAGTGCTTTTTAGGGTTTTTAGTATTTTAGGAGTTTTCCAGAAAAATTGAAGTAAAGAAAGGTACTGTAATGTCCTCATCTGATTAGGAATTGAGGACCAAAACCGCTAACCTATGTGATTCCTGTGGGTTCGAGCGGTTACCGATAGTTAGGGAATCATCTAAAACTGATGCCATCTATAGAAAATCTAGGGCATCATCATGTTATCACCATTAGGTCAAGAAGGGCCACTAGGGCCAAAGGCCACCATCATGCATGCCATCTAAGAATTATTTAATGATGCATGCACTCATTTAAGTCTCCATGTGCATGCATGCAAGTCAAATGCAAATTAGAAAATTAAGTGACCTAATTAGGTCAAAGATTAGGGTTTTCACAGTTGAAAGTTATAAAAGGAAGATAAAGTGAAAGGAGACTCACTTTTGATGATTATTATTTTGGAGCTCTTGAATAGCAGCACAGCGTGCAGCACAGCAGTTAGGGTTGGAGACGGCGTCTTCAGCTAGCGAGGTTTCGGCAGTGAGATATCTGCACTAGTCTCATTCAGGGTAAGCCATACAAGTTCACCATTTGCTCTTCCATTCATTCATAGTTATCCAGTATACTACAGAGATTGTTGCAGAGGCACATGTGCAGCCATAAGGGGTTTTCAACCAGAAAGTCCTAATCATTCACTAGGTATTTAGATCTCAGTTTTACTTCGTAAGCTAGGCACCATTCTCATCACTGACATCTTACTCCAGTACCCGGTGAATATCATATCCGATCATGCTCATCCTGAGCAGTTATCAGCCATTTCAGGATTAGGGGGGCGTGAGCAGCTGCACCTCTAGAACAATTCACTAGCCTGCCTAGAGACCTCATAACTTCCGCATGTACCAGGCATTCTCTCTGGCAGGGGAAGGCTATCAATCCTGCAAATCAACAGCTTCATTGGACACCTCCTTCACTGAAAACGTCACCCTTAGCTGATCTAGGGTTCGTGCTGTTGAGGTTTCACCGGAAGCAGAAGATATCAGTTTATCTCCGATTCAGCTCTTGATGCATGCATACTCTCTCAGAAGCAGTCCAGCCAGCTTATCAGTGGCAAGTGTTCATTCTATCCCACAAACCCTAACCCTAATTTTTGCAATAAAATAGGGATTTTTGTATGGTCGTTTCCATGCCCAATTGTATTAGCGTATTTTCTTACAATTAGAAAATATCGGGATTTGGGATATTACAGTGGTATCAGAGCTATCTTCTTGGCCAGCTGTGGGCTTAAGAAATGAGACATAGATGAATACAAAAGGAGACCCTTTTGTAACCTATAGGAGAAGAAAGAGTAGATACACGGGGGAATTTGAGGATATCCAACTAGGGGATATCGGCTCAGACATGGAACAAACAGGTATACACTCTGAGAAGGGAAAAGGAACGGGAGAAGAGGAAGATAGGATGGAGTTTCACAACTTAGTATTTGCATTGCAAGACTTAGCCAAAGGGAAAAAATATGTACTCAATGCAATCAATAGATTATCTGCAAAACCAGAAATAGGTATCAACAATACACCTCCCTCACCGGTAGATCAAGGATCTACAAGCAGCAGTGGAAAGGTTGTGTACACTAATATACAGAATACACCGCACATATATAGCAGACCTTCCAACAGGCCTACCATGTCTCACTTCTTGGCAGATACAGTAGGTGGTGTAGTCATGCAGGTAGAACCTAGCGAACCTTTTGGGACTTATTTGCAGGAATATAGAGACTTAGGGGATGAGTTTCATGCTGCCATGTCTTTTTCGGATTTCTGCAACATGAAGAGTAGGAACAGGCCCAGGAATTTCAACAAGGGATTCAATCACAACTATGACTTGCAGAAGACCTTGGGCAGGTTGACCGTCCCAAACTTTGATGGGACTCGCGAAGGTTCAGCGAGGATATGGGTTCAAAAGTTGGATACCTATTTCCAACTCAATCCCATGACAGAGACAGATGCCATTAAATTGGCTACACTCCACCTGGACAGAGACGCTCACGAGTGGTGGTACCATGAATTGGTGACATTGGGTCACAACACCATACACTCCTACGGTGAGTTCACTCAGAAGCTCATGAAACGGTTTGACAGTAAGGATCTAGAGATACATTTCAGGGAGTTGGATCAACTCAAACAGACAGATAGTGTAGAAGCCTTCATCTCAGAATTCCAGAGGATAACGGTCATGGTAATAGATGTGTCAAAGAGCAGGTTGACTATGTTATTCACTGAGGCCCTAACAGAGCCACTACGAGGATGGGTGAAATCCTACAAACCCCTCACTCTACAGGATGCCATTAGAAGATCCAAAGATCTACAGGATTCAGTCCCCAAGAATAGGTTCCCACTCAAAACCAACTTTCCTGTTAGGGACAAGGACAGGAAACCTTTCTAGTAGGATGTTCCCAAGAAAACATGGTTATACGAGGACACTAGGAAAGACTTGAGGAGGAAGAAACTATGTTTCACTTGTCAGGAACCATGGGTACCAGGACACAGGTGTGCAGGGAAGGAGAAGGCTCACTACATCAAGGTATATTCGGATAGTGATGAGGATGACTATGAGCAGGAGGCCATAGAAGAACTACGGGAAACTGAGGAAGAATCACACCAGGGTGATACACCAGAGGGAGTCATTGCTACATTATCTAGAGTACCAAGATTCCATACTCTCAGGGTCAGAGGAGTAGTACAGGGTCACAGAGTAGGAGTATTGATTGATGGGGGAGAAACCCACAATTTCATTGACTCCGCTTGGGTAGCCAAGAGAGGTATTCAGACCGAGAAGTTCGAAGGATTCACTGTAGCAATAGCTGGGAACTCCAGGATGGAGTGCAACTACTGGATTCCAAAATTGAATGTCACCTTAGGTAACTATCAGATGATAGATTCCTTCTATGTAGTAGATGTATCGGATACTCATGTAGTATTGGGTGTTCAGTGGTTTTATTCCATAGGGAAATACACTACAAACTACAGGGCAATGGAAATGGAATTCCAAGGGCCAGACGGCAAACGAGTAGTTTTGAGGGGCATGAACACTTATCCCCCAAAACCGGTCTTGTCACTAAGAATGGAGGCAGTACTCCGACAGGATGATATAGAATGGGCGGTAGAATTTTTGGTCATCTTTAGGAAACCCCTAGAAACCAGCACACAACACCCAAGTGACATTCAGGCCTTGCTACAGAATCATGAAAAGGTTTTTCGGGACCTTCCATCAGGTAGACCACTAGACCGAGGATTTGAACACATTATTGAGCTAGAGGAGGGGACACAAGCAGTCATCACCACTCCTTACCGGCATCCCAAAAGATACAAGGATGAGATCGAGAAAACAATCAAAGAATTACTGGAGCTTGGATACATTCGGCCCAGTTCTAGTCCCTTCGCATCCTCAGTAGTATTGGTCAAGAAGAAGGATGGTACACTGCGAATGTGCATTGACTATCGAACACTCAACAAAAAGACCATTAAGAATAGGTATCCCATCCCTAGAATTGATGAACTCATGGATGAACTTCGGAGAGCCAAATACTTCTCCAAGATTGATCTTCGCTTGGGGTAGCATCAGATCCGAGTAAGGGACCAAGACATCTCCAAAACAAATTTTCGTTGTCACTATGGTCACTATGATTTTTTGGTCATGCCTTTTGGACTTACCAATGCTCCATCCACTTTTCAGTCATGCATGAACCATACCTTCCAAGTTCAGCTACGTAAGTTTCTGCTAGTATTCTTTGATGACATCCTGATTTACAGCAAAACATGGGTGGAGCATCTGAAACACCTGGATGAAGTATTGAGCATTCTAGAAGAACACTCACTTTACACGAAAATGTCCAAGTGTGAATTTGGCATGAAGGAAATGTTGTACCTAGGGCACATAATCAATGAGGAAGGAGTATAGTTTGACATGGAGAAAATTCGAGCTATCAGAGATTGGCCTGCACCAAAAACAGTCACAGAATTGAGTGGTTTCTTAGGACTATGCACCTATTACCGATGGTACGTTAAGGGATTCTCCCAATTTGTAGCACCCCTCACAGATCTCACAAAGAAGGGAGCATTCACTTGGATAGACTTGGCACAAAAAACTTTCGAGGAGATGAAAGTTATTATGAGTTCCTGTCCAGTTTTAGCATTACCAGACTTCTCACAACCCTTTGTAGTGGAATGTGATGCCTCAGGGGAAGGGTTAGGAGCAGTATTGATGCAAAATCATCACCCTATTGCATTTGAGAGCCATAAATCGAAGAACTACGAGCGCCACTACTCCATATATGACAAAGAGATGCTAGCCATCTTACATGCTCTCATGAAATTCAGACAGTACCTAGTGGGCAGTAAGTTCAAAATCAAAACAGATCATAACAGCCTCAAGTATTTCTTGGAGCAGAAGGAACTGAATGAGCGCCAGCGAAAATGGGTTAGAAAGGTACAAGCCTACGATTTCAAGATCGAGTATGTAAAGGGTAAGAATAATGTAGTAGCTGATGCATTATCTAGGCATCCTGCCTCATTATCTCTCAGGAGTATATCCACAGATTGGAGGGCACTTCTCTTAGTAGAATACTCCAAAAATAAATTCGCTTGCGAATTATTGGATGGAAAAATTCAGGATGACAGGTACAGGATTGTTGATGACATCATCTATTACAAGAACAAGATATACCTCATCCTAGAATCCACGTTAAGGAAAAAGATCATTTAGGCAGCACATGACTCTCCATTATCAGGACATCAGGGTTTCTTGAAGACCTACAGATAGATCCGAGAGAGGTTCTCATGGAAGGGCCTCAAGGGGGAAGTTATGCAGCATGTACGGGAATGTAGCATCTGTCAACAGAATAAGATTGAGAACATTCATCCAGCAGGGTTGCTTCAGCCACTAGCAATTCCAGAACAGAAGTGGGAAAGCGTCTCTATGGACTTCATTATAGGGTTTCCCAAGGTCCAAGGGCAAGATTGTTTATATGTAGTAATTGACAGACTGACCAAGTTTGCACATTTCTTTTCTATATCATCATATTACTCTGTAGCTAAAGTAGCTGAGTTATTCTTCAGGGAGGTCTTCAAGTTACATGGGTTACCTAAGACCATTATCAGTGATCGGGACAGCAGATTCATAGGTGCCTTCTGGCAGGAACTATTCAGATTAGTGGGGATCGAACTGGCTACCACCACGAGTTATCATCCTCGGAGTGATGGACAAACTGAAATAGTCAACAAGTGGATTGAAGGATATCTGAGGAACTATGTAACAGGTCAGTAGCGAACCTAGATCAAATGGATACACTTAGGGGAGTATTGCTACAATACTACCTATCACATGTCTAGTAGGATGACTCCTTTTAAGGAATTATATGGCTATGCGGCCTTGGACTATGCAGATTTGGCATTTGGAGATAGTAGGGCTCTTAAGGCAAAGGATTGGATACAAGACAGTCAATATATTCTTAAAATCTTGAAGGAAAACTTACAGACAAGCCAGAATCAGCAGAAGTTATATGCAGACAAACAAATGATTGAGCGGATCTTTGAGGTAGGGGATTTGGTATACTTAAGGCTCCAACCTTACAGACAATCTTCACTTAAGAAGAAAGGAGTGGAAAAGTTAAAACCTCGCTTCTATGGACCCTACAGAATAATCAGGAAGGTGGGAGAGGTGGCATATGAACTAGAACTACCACAGGAAAGTAAAATTCACAATGTGTTCCATGTGTCCAACCTGAAAAAGACCCTTGGGAAACACATTGCTCCATCAACAAAATTACCTCCTTTAGATGATGAAGGACTGCTGACACTGATTCCTGAATGGATCATATAGACTAGAGAAAGGAAACTCATGAACAGGGTAATTAGGGAATTCTTGGTTCAGTGGAAGGAACTACCACCAGAGGATGCCACATGGGAAGGTGAACAGGTATTGTAGCATCCCAGTTTGCAGTTGCTTGAGGACAAGCAATCTCAAGCGGGGAGGACTGTAATGTCCTCATCTGATTAGGCATTGAGGACCAAAACCGCTAACCTATGTGATTCCTGTGGGTTTGAGCAGTTACTGATAGTTAGGAAATCATCTAAAGACTGATGCCATCTATAGAAAATCTAGGGCATCATCATGTTATCACCATTAGGTCAAGAAGGGCCACCAGGGCCAAAGGCCACCATCATGCATGCCATCTAAGCATTATTTAATGATGCATGCACTCATTTAATTCTCCATGCGCATTCATGCAAGTCAAATGCAAATTAGAAAATAAAGTGACCTAATTAGGTCAAAGATTAGGGTTTTTGTAGTTGAAAGTTATAAAAGGAAGATAAAGTGAAAGGAGACTCACTTTTGATGATTATTATTTTGGAGCTCTTGAATAGCAGCACAACAGTTGGGGTTGGAGATGACGTCTTCATCTAGTGGGGTTTCAGCAGTGAGATATCTGCCCTAGTCTCATTTAGGGTAAGCCATACAGGTTCACCATTTGCTCTTCCATTCATTCATAGTTATCCAGGATACTATAGAGATTGTTGCAGGGGCACTTGTGCAGCCGTAAGGGGTTTTCAGCCAGAAAGCCCTAATCATTCACTGGGTCTTCAGATCTCAGTTTTACTTCGCAACCCAGGCACCATTCTCATCATCGACATCTTACTCCAGTACCTGGTGATTATTAGATCCAATCGTGCTCATCCTAAGCTGTTATCATCCATTTCGGGATTAGGGGGGCGTGAGCAGCTGCACCTCTAGAACAATTCGCTAGCCTGCCTAGAGACCTCAGAACTTTCGCATGTGCCAGAAATTCTCTCCGGCACGGGAAGGCTATTAGTCCTGCAAATCAGCAGCTTCATCGGACACCTCCTTCACTAAAAATGTCACCCTTAGCTGATCTGGGGTTCATGCTGCTGAGGTTTCACCAGAAGCAGAAGATATCAGTTCATCTCCGATTCAGCTCTTGATGCATGCATACTCTCTCAAGAGCAATCCAGCCAGCTTATCAATAGTAAGTGTTCATTCTATCCCACAAACCCCAACCCTAATTTTTGCTATAAAATAGGGATTTTTGTATGGCAGTTTGCATGCCTGGTTGTATCAACGTATTTGCTTAGAATTAGAAGATATCGGGATTTGGGATATTATAGGTACAATGGAATAAGATCTGAAGAGAAGAGACTTACCTGTTAGATCTTACCTGGAAATGCTTGTAGAATTCTTTAACAGTGATGATCTTTGCTATCCCGATCAATTTTGGAAGATCCCAATGATTTCTATGAAGGATGTAAGCCACAAGCCACCAATGTGCCCCCTATCTTGCATGAGCAAATGTCAACAATATCATATTTTCCAATATGAGATAAAGAAATCAAATGCTACAAGAAAGTAAAAAGAAGTAATCATAGATCACAATGAAACTACTGAAAACCCCCTGATCCAAGACGAAGAAAACCAAGTGAGTTGAGGTCCCCCTGCAAAAACACTCCAGCCAAAACTCCCTCCTGTAGGCAAAACAATGATAGCAGAAAAATATAGATCTCACAAGAATTTCCACAATACTAAGAAGCAGAAGATTATCTGATCACCATTTGAGAACATCAGATGTAAAGCAGATCCAGAAAATTTCCAAAAAAGAAGTCTTTCTACTATTCAGATCCAAGAGCCAAAGACCCCTTACAAATGAGAAGCTTTCTCCTTTAAATAGAAATGAGAGAACCTCAATCATAACCGAATCTTAACCACTTTCAAAATGAGTGGCTAAGATTAAAAGATAAAATGTTCTAATCAATGGTTGAGATGAGCTCAACATACAATACATGGATCAATATAACCATAAATTACCAAAGTGGACTAAATCACCCATAAAAAAGGTAACCCACTCAACAAGAAATAAATGAAGCACATGGTGGGTCCAAGGAGTGTTTGACTAACCCCCTCTGGGTGTCCCCATGGCACAATAAAACAATATAATAATTTAATTCTTTGACTTTGTGCCTCCTTGAGGAAATCATGAGCCTCCCGAAAGCTCCAGAAAATAATATAAAAATGCCCAAAAATAGGTGTGGGCCCAATCAGGTGCTATAACTGCTGGAGGACATCACTCTCATCATTATGACTCATCCCATGTCATTTTCTTGCCTCAGTAGCCCAAATCGATTTCTTCAATAGCTTTTTAATCATTTTTTAATCTGCCTCGAGAAACGTGATCCTGCCAAAACAACCTCCTAAGATGTCTGCATTGTCAAACTAAGCCTACCAGGCTCTCTGGGATGGGGGCACTATGGTACAAACAAGTGGATGCACCCCCTATGCCCATACAACTCCCTAGGAGATCCAACTAAAACGTTTCCCTGCTCAGACATATCAACCTGTGAAGAAAAACTGCATCAGAAAGGCAAAATGAGCCTGATCATATATGCAAGAGCCCGGAACTAGAAATAAACTGTCTCATTAGACTTAGAGAGTCCAAATCTATCTAAGGTGTATACTCATACCCCTCACAGGTCTATCTGATCATCAATCATATCCAATAAACCATATAACCATCTATAACTAATCAGACACCAATAATAACTCAGACTGCCATCCATCTGCTGCAAGTGTAAAAGGCTAAGACATGCTCTACAACTCATTCAAGTAACAATCACAACAAGTAGCATTCATTTCACTGGCGGTACATCAACCAATACATATATAAGGCTTTATTTATTATTACTCACACTTAAACTTTCAAGACTATACTCACTTCATAGTTGCAATTTGCTAGTGAAGGGTGAAGGATGAAATAGAAAAGGATAAAGCAAAGGATGACTTCCTACTCAACATCATGACACTTTGGATAATGGAAAGGGAAAACTCATTATAACCAATGTCGGACAAACAACAACACAAGGAATGGCAGTGCCTCACAAATGGGTGAGTTGTTTAGAGAGTGCTTATTCAACTTAGGCATCATGACTATATCAAGCTTGATCCAAGTTCATTAGGATCATCATTTTATTCCATGGCCTTTTTGGCCTATATGACCCTTTGGGACTTCACCAATTCTTAAAAGCACAGCTAATCGTAGCTTTCATCTGGGACATATTTATTTTATAAGGTTAGCAATATTTGGATATAGCATATTTTTAACCATTTGTTTTTTTGGACCTTTTCTTATACTCTTCAAGGAGTATTTTAGCATTTCATTGCTCTTGCCCTCTTTACATATGTTAAGAAACATAGTTTTATAATTTTCATTTTCCATGGGTGCATATTCAATATTTTCAATACAGGTAGTACATGAGCTTTCAGTTTTAGCCAACAACATCTCAGGTGACTAGGGGGAGTTTTGCACAGTGCCAAACATCGGGACAACTGACCTGAATGATTTAGGCATACAATCCAACTTACCAAAGGCAAGTTTTGTCACCAACCTAGAGCCGAGACACAATATAAACAGGGAGGCTTGTCCAACAAAAGTTCTAGCAGGGAAAAAGATCCTCCATGCCATAAGTCAAGAAGTCAGTCGGGTTGAAAACAAAACTGGAAGGTAATGGATGGGTGAGACCATGAATGATGGAGCCAACACTAGCAAGCCAAAACAATGGTGGGAATGACTACCTCTATTCTCCCTAATGAGGGTAAAACCAATCAGTATAGATCAGGAACTTCCAAGTCTAAGTAGGGACATCAATACATAGTACAAAATACATCCAAGTCCATATAATTATGACCGCCAGATCATGATATGACAAGTTACTACATGTCACAAAAATCAGTATAAGAGCAATAATAACCATAACACAATATAAAAAGCTGAGTCATAATCATGCAATATAATCCATCAGAGACACCATCTGTCCAATGAGAAAGAACTAATATAAAACTGGGCATCAATGACTGCTCTGTAATGACATAAATGGCTACATCGGTCCTCAAATCTGAGTGTCTTGAGACTCAATTCTGACATGGGAGAGCACAATAGTCCACTAATATAAACATGATCCATCAAAAATGCTCATCTCAGCATCTCATACATAAGAGATCTGGCTGAAAAATGTACTGTGTCTAAAAAATAGAATATGGTATCATGGCTACTATATATGTGATAACACACGTTTAATACATGTAGTTGTTCATTGAACAATCACGCAGTAGTGCAACTAAGCCATGTATGTCCAATGCAGCTTGTGTGTGTGATTGCGCAATCTGAATTTGCATAGTTGCACACCAAGGGCTGCATTGGTCTCACATAGGAAAAGTGTGTTAGTTTCATCTCTAGATTCACGTGGTTTGCGTGGCTTTCTAAGGAAATGTTGCGATGTTTTTATGATGATTCCTCTTTTGTTTTGAGACTGAGAACTAACAGTTTCTTTCATTTGTTATTGTGGTTGCAGGTGTCAACATGACAGCCATTGAGTGGAGTGAACACCACTAAATTAGTTTTTGGTCAATGTATGAGGTGATTTATTACCTCAATAGTGCTTGTAAGAGGTAGGGTTGTTGAATTTCTTCTTATGCCCAATGATGAGGTCTAATGAGGACCTCATGCAGGAGTTGTAGGGGGTGTGGGATCACCAACGAGAGTGCTTCAGGGTTGGTGAGGATATAATGACCCTTGATGGCCATTATATCTACTTCATGATGGGTTTACCCATCAAGGGGATTCGTGAGCAAAGTCATCTGTCCCCGGGTAGGTAGAGGACTATTGACTAACTCGTCACTCAGTATTGTGGTGGGAAGCAAGTCCCCAAGAATTCTAGGTAGATTTTGGTTTCCTATTTGTAGGATTTGGTTGTTAGGGTGGTGGAAACCATCTTATTGAGGGTGTTAGGGTTTTTTGGGACCCACATAATTTCCAAGAGAGCAACTCCTATTGGATCATGTGTTGGGTGGGGCCCAAGTTTTCCAGGAACATATGTTGTTGAGTAACATGCCTTCCTTGATGACCAAGGTCATCATGGAGTGGCATAGGGAGTTTACTGGTGGGAGTATCTTATGTTCCTACTTCTTCGAGTGGGTCCCCTCTCTTCGACCTCTTATAGTGGCTCATACGAGGTCACCAAGATAACCTTAGATGGTTTTCTGGGGAACAATGATTCCTAGAGCAGGTGGTGAGGAGGTGGGTCACATCTTCACGCCTTACTACGTGATGGTTTGGAGGTAGCACATCGAGGCTATTGAGCAGTATCCCTGGAGATGCATGGACTATTGTGGAGAACCCTAGTTTCCCTCGTCTAGTCCTAGAGGTTGGAATCCTATAGGTGAGTATCATGGTTTTGTCTATACACACTTTGCTTCCATTTTTGCATTTTCATATTTATATGGTTAATAATAACTTGTATTGTGTTTGGTACAAATGTTGGACTTTTGAGGCCTCCTAGGATGTCTACAACAATTTATGTTCCCCCTTCTCAGGGACCTCGCTAACATTGCCACTAGGAAGGTGAGTTTTATGTAGGGGGGCATGGTGTGGCATGTAATGTCCCCATTTTAAAATAATTGCATAGTGGGAAAATTCCATCAATCCTACTAGTTCCCTAGGTTGGGTGGAATCATTGGGAAGTTAATGAGGGAGCTAATAAATTATGTTTATAGGTTAGAAGGAATAAAATATTTTTTTTAAAAGGTTAATTAAATGAATGCAAGTGAAGAATGAAATGGCTAGCAAAAATGGAGACATATGGAGACTATGGGGCCCACTCAAGCTAGAATTCCTATGTTAAATGGCATCCACCACTTGCAATCTCAAATCTATGGAAAGCCTAATGTTTTGGATGGATTATAAGGTCAATATACTTGTCCTTATACTTCATAGGTCGAATTTGGGATGAAGTGTAACTTACATGAGCAAGGAAGAGCCAAATGGGGAGTTTCATGGACACTTGGCTAGATTCCCCTTACACTTATGCCATCTATGACACCAATGATGGAGATTCTATGACAGTTCTGACACAAGTCAGATATGAAGGCTGACAACTGACATCTCTGACATATTAGGTCAAAATAGAGCTCTCATGTGATTTGGAGAATCCCAATGGGTTCTTACTCAATTTGGGAGAAGATGGAAGGTGAAGAGAGAGGCCACATGGCATAGCATGAGAAGCCACACCAATTCAAGTTGGCTTTGGTTTATGGATGTATTTGGAATCTAAGGAGACCATTAATGTTTATAAAATATAGGGAGCATCCATGAGAAAGAGATTTTTGATCAATTGTGAAATTTGTTGTTGTGAAGAGAGAGAGCTAGTGAGTGACTAGTTCATGCTTGAGTCAATTTCGAGGGTGAAAGATTCACATCCTAATTGGTGATTGGAGAGGCCACTCAGGTATTTCAAGGAGCTTCAATGGAGTTATAATATACAGGTGTAGCTACAACATCTTGTGGACACTTCAAGATTCAGCTCATTCCCCCTCCCATCTCACATTCTTTCACCATATTTCAGCCTGGTGGACTAAGGCACACTTGGTGAGCCATTTATCTTTTTGAGGGAGCTCCTCTTTCTCCAGAATTTTGTATTTTGATGTAAATAATCTGCTCTCTGTTCAGAAATTTATCAGGTCGAAAGGCCAAGAGATTTTATGTATTATTGATCAGTAATAAAGAAATAATGCCATTTCCCACTTCTTTGTTGCAAACACTTATAATATTGGTAGATTTGAATGGCTATGTAAAATATTGATTATTCATGCATGAATGGAATTTCACTGAAGCATATTTGAGGTTTTATATTCATCAACTAAGAGTTTTTGGCCATTGGATCGAATTCCATAACCATTGGATTAAATTGCATCTCATTTCCCTAAGGGTTCAATACTAGTTTTTATATATCTGATTGAAGGAAGTGACAATAACCATGGGAGTTCAATTGGTTCAGCATATGAGTCCTTGTTGATGTCCTCTACACATCCCCTACCTCAATTTTAAAATTTGAGTGGGTTTCTGTACATTTGGGAGGCCATTTCGGCAATTACGCAGGGGGGATTTGAGCCCCAAAATTGCTAATCAAATCATCTATCTTCTTCAGAATTTAGTACAAACTTCCAGAAGTGATTGGAGGGACATAATACATCCCTGAAAATAATAATTAATTTATTATATCATTCATACAACTTCTTTGAATATTTGGGAGCAATTGGGCCAATTTGGAGACCAAGACACTAAGACTAGTCAAGAGCAAAAATTGTGAAAAAATGGAAAATTGGGCATTTTAGTGAAAATTTAAAAAGGGGACATTACAAGTGGTATCATAGCATGTAATTGGTACTTGATGGTGTTAAATAGGAGTCAAAGTAATAAACCATCATCCTTAGAATCTGAATTGGAAGGTGCTCGTCTTGTAGAAGAAGAATTGGGAAAAAAATGGCACCTTGGACTAAAACTATGGCTCATGAGGGAGAAGACCGCACGAAGGATAAAATGGAGTATCTCCAACTTATAAGACCTTTGTTTGAAGAAATGAACCAAAATTTAGTAGTCATGTCCCAACAAATAACAAAAGGATTCAAATTGATGGCCAGTCAAATGGGAAGCAAAGGGATAACGGGAGATAGTGGTAGTTCAAAATCAATAGAAAAGAAGACAATGGGTGAGCACATTTTCTCACAAAAAAGACCTCATAATAGAACCCATGAGTTACAGAGCACACCAAGGCCTATTGCACCTAAATTTATTACTCCCGAAGAAGATACTAACATTCAATTTGAAATTGATACAATAACAAAAGATTGGACTAAATTGGATGAAGAGTGTAGGAGGAGTATAACATTTGAACAGTACTTCACTATGGAAAACAAATTCAGAAAGAAGGAGGGAAATAAGTATCTGTACCAAAATAAAGAATTGAACTGTTCCATAGGTAAAATGCCACTTCCTACTTTTGATGGTTCATCTCGAAGCTCTGCTAACACTTGGGTGCAGAAATTGGATGTGTATTTCTAGTTGAATCCAATGGTGGAAGAAGATGCTTTAAAAATGGCTATTTTGCACTTGGAGGGAGATGCCAATGAATGGTGGTTCCATGGATTGAAAATATTGGGTCATTATCAGGTCAAAACATATGGGGAATTTGTTGATAGGGTATTATAAAGGTTTGAGCAAAAAGATCCAGAATTGTCTTTCAAAGAACTAGCACAATTGAAGCAGGTAGGGACTCCTATTGAGTATATGTTGGAATTCCAAAGATTATCAGTTAAGGTGGCTGATGTATCTATGGAAAGGTTAGTATTTTTGTTTACTGAAGTTTTGGAAGAGCCCTTAAAAGGTTTGGTCAAATTCCACAATCCTCCTAACTTAAATGATGCAATGAGCTTGACTAGAGACCTTCAAAATGTGCTCCCTAGAACAAGATTTCGTCCCAAGCCTAACTCCAAATTTGAAAGAAAGCCTTGGAAAAAGGATGCACCTGATAAGAAGAGTTGGAAAAGAGATACATATGAAAAGAATAAGAAATAAGGGAAAAACATGGTTGAACTTCGAAGGAAAATATTGTGCTTTACATGCTTCCAACCATGGACACCAGGGCATAAATGTGCTAAAGGAAAAGCTCAATGCATAGAAGTATTTTCTGATAATGATGAGTATGAGGGGGGTACGGATGAAGAAGAGCACATTTCATATCAGGAGGAGACATATGAGATAGCATCTAAAGAAGAAAAATAATAAGAAAATTAGCCCTCACCAGACAAAGCAATAATGGTAGTACTTTCAGCAGTGCCTCGCTATCACACTATTCGATGCAAGGGGATGGTATTGGGACAAAGAGATTCAGTTTTGGTAGATGGAGGAGCTACACATAATTTCATTGATGTAGAGATGGTGGAGAAAAGAAAAATACCACGTGAACCATTTGATGGCTTCATAGTTGTCATCCTAGGTCACAACACAATGCAATGCAACACCTGGATTCCAAAGCTGCAAGTCACCATAGGTAACTATACTTTTGTTGATAGTTTTTATGTGATTGATGTTGTTGATACTAATATAGTCTTGGGAGTGAAATGGTTGTATTCTATAGGAGAGCATTCAGTAAATTATCAAATTCCTGAAATGAAATTTCAAGATTCAACAGGTGCACTTAAGGGTTGTGAGAGGGTAGCACACTTACCCAAAACATGTAGTAAATTGAAAAAGTATGAGATCTATATTGAGGCATGGTGATGTAGAATGTACTTATAAATGTTATGTCACCTCTCCCAAGCCAAAAATCAGAGTTGTTAAACACCCAAAAGAGATACACTTCTGCACAAATATGAAAAAAAATTCAGAGATCTTCCACATGGTAGACCACTTGATAGGGGGGTTGAGCATAACATTGTTTTTGAGGAGGGTATGTCACCCATTCAGATACCACCTTATAGACATCCCAAGAATTTCAGAGATGAGATTAAGAAGGCCATTCAAGAACTCTTATATTTGGGACTCATTAGACCAAGCTCTAGCCCTTAGAAATTCTTCAATAGTATTGGTAAAGAAAAAAGATGGAACTTTGAGGATGTGTATAGACTTTAGAGCTTTAAACAAGAAGACCATCAAGAATAGATATCCTATTCCTAGGATTGATGAGCTCATGGATTAGCTATTTGGAGCTAATTACTTTTCCAAGATTGGCCTTAGATCTAGTTATCACCAAATTCAGATGAAGAAGGAAGATGTGCAAAAGACTTCTTTTCGATGTCATTATGGTCACTTTGAGTTTCTTGTTATGCCATTTGGGTTGACTAATGCTCCAGCCACATTTCAATCATGTATGAATAGAATATTTTTCAAGAAGCTTAGAAGGTTTGTTTTAGTCTTCTTTGATGATATTCTCATTTACAGTAAAACTTGGGAAGAGCACTTGCAACACCTAGAGGTGGTGTTGAAAACTTTGCAAGAACAATATTTGTATGCTAAGATGTCTAAATGTGAATTTGGGATGAAAGAACTATTATATATTTGGCACATTATTGGGAAATATGGAGTGAAAGTGCACATGGAAAATATCAGAGCCATCTTAGAATGGCCATCACCAAAAAAAATCACAGAATTAAGAGGTTTCATTGGAATATGTACTTACTACAAGAAGTTTGTGAAAGGATTCTCCAAGCTGACTTCTCCACTCACTGACTTGACTAAGAAGGATGCTTTCAAGTGGAATGAAGAGGCTAAAAATGCCTTCCAAAATATGAAATAGGTAATAAGTAGTTGTCCCATACTTGCATTACCTATTTTTTCTAAGCCTTTCGTTGTTGAATATGATGCCTCAGGTGGAGGAGTAGGGTCTGTCCTAAAGCAAGGCCAACACCCTATAGCCTTTGAGAGCATAAAGTTGTAGCCTCATGAAAATATTTACTCCATATATGACAAAGATATGTTGGCCATCATGCATGCCTTGGACAAATTCCGACAATACTTGGTAGGCAACAAGTTTGTGGTGAAAACAGACCACAATAGTCTAAGACACTTCCTTACCCAAAGGGATCTAAATGAAAGGCAACAAAAGTGGGTAATAAAGATCCAAGATTATGATTTTGATATTGAATATGTGAAAGGAAAGAATAACATTGTAGTAGATGCATTATCTCGAAAACCTTCTTTTTCTCTCATGGCCATTGCTAAAAATTGGAAGGACATGCTACTAGTTGAATATGCCAAAGATAAGTTTGCATGTGATGTATTAGATGGATTCATGGGAGATGACAACTACAGAATTTTGGAGGAGCTGATATACTATAAGGGAAGAATTTATTTGGTTCGAGATTCAGAGCGCTTAAGTACAAAGTTTTGTAGGAAGCACATGATTCCCCACTAGCAGGCTATCCGTGGATCTTCAAAACCTATAGGCAACTATGGAAAAGGTTCTATTGGAAGGGGCTGAAGGAATATGTTCAAAAGTATGTGAATGAATGTAAGGTATGTCAGCAAAACAAATCATAACTCACATATCCATCTGGGTTACTACAACCTTTTCCCATTCCAAAGCAAGAATGGGACAGTATATCGATGGATTTCATCACTGGTTTGCTCAAATCTTTGGGCAAGGATTGCATATATGTGGTAGTAGATAGATTGAATAAGTTTTCTCATTTATTTATTGTTACATCCTCTTTTAGTTCTGCACAAGTGGCTGACCTTTTTTTCAGAGAAATCTTCAGATTACATGGGCTCCCCAAGAGCATTGTGAGTGATAGAGATGGTAGATTCATGAGTTTTTTTGGCAAGAAATTTTCATATTGGTGGGCGCTCAGTTGACTTCAAGTACAAGCTACCATCCCCAAACTGATGGACAAACAGAGAGGGTGAACAAATGGTTGGAAGGGTACCTCCGAAACTATGTGGGAGAACAACAGAAAGCTTGGACAAAATGGCTACATTTGGGTGAGTTTTGCTACAACACCGTCTTTCACATGTCAATAGGAATGTCTCCTTTCAAAGCATTATATGGTTATGATGAACTTACATTTTATGATATGGAATTTGGTGATAGTAGAGCTCCAAAAGCTAAAGATTGGGTGGAAGAAAGCCAAGAAATTTTAAAGCTTTTAAAATACAATTTGCAGGTTGCCCAAAATCAGCAAAAACAATATGCAAATAAACACACAAAGGAAAGGACTTTCCAAGTTGATGATTTAGTGTATTTGAGGTTGTATCCATACAAACAAGCATCTATCAAAAATAATGGAGCAAAAAAGTTAAATCCAAGATACTATGGGCCCTACAAGGCGATCCGGAAAATTGGAGAAGTAGCATATGAGTTGGAACTTTCAGAAGGGAGTAAAATTCATAATGTATTTCATGTTTCTTGTCTCAATAAATATATTGGTAAACAAATTGTCATTTCAGATACACTCTCTTCTTTGGATTATGAAGGACAACTCACACTTATTCCGGAAAAGGTTTTGAAGACAAGGGAGAGAAGATTGAGGAGCAGGACAATCAAAGAATACTTGGTGCAATGGAAGGATCTACCGAGTGAAGATGCCACATGGGAAGAGGAGAATATTTTGCAGCATCCAAATCTGAAATTGCTTGAGGACAAGCAATATTGGGTGGGGAGGACTATAATGTCCCCATTTTAAATTAATAGCATAGTAAGAAAATTCCATCAATCCTACTAGTTCCCTAGGTTGGGCGGAAACATTGGGAAGTTAATAAGGGGGCTAATAAATGATGTTTAGACATTAGAAGGAATAAAATATTTATTTAGTAATTTCAATTAAATGAATGCAAGTGAAGAATGAAATGGCTAGGAAAAATGAGACATGGATACTATGGGGCCCACTCAAGCTAGAATTCCTATGTTAAATGGCATCCACCTCTTGTAATCTCAAATCTATGGAAATACTAATGTTTTGGATGGATTATAAGGTCAATATACTTTTCCATATACTTCATAGGTCGATTTTGGTATGAATTTTAACTTACATGAGCAAGGAAGAGCCAAATGGGGAGTTTCATGGACACTTGGCTAGATTCCCCTTACACTTATGACATCTATGACACCAATGATGGAGATTCTATGATAGTTATGACACAAGTCAGATCTGAAGGATCACAACTAACATATCTGACATATCAAGTCGAAATAGAGCATCCAATAGAGCTCTCATGTGATTTGGAGAAGCCCAATGGGTTCC
The DNA here is from genome assembly GCA_001517045.1 of Pseudotsuga menziesii. Lineage (NCBI taxonomy): Eukaryota > Viridiplantae > Streptophyta > Pinopsida > Pinales > Pinaceae > Pseudotsuga > Pseudotsuga menziesii. Next base: position 374,696 of record LPNX010263689.1, read on the forward strand.
TACTCAATTTGGGAGAAGATGGAAGGTGAAGATAGAGGCCACATGGCATAGCATGATCAGCCACACCAATTCGACTTGGATTTGGTTTATGGATGTATTTGGAAGTTGAGGAGACCATTATTGTTTATAAAATACAGGGAGCATCCTTGAGAAGGATATTTTTGGTCAGTTGTGAAATTTGTTGTTGTGAAGAGAGAGAGCTAGTGAGTGACTAGTTCATGCTTGAGCCAATTTCGAGGGTGAAAGATTTCCATCCTAATTGGTGATTGGAGAGGCCACTCAGGTATTTAAAGGAGCTTCAATGGAGTTATAATATACAGGTGCATCTACAACAGACTGTGGACACTTCAGGATTCATCTCATTCCCCCTCCCATCTCACATTCTTTCACCATATTTCAGCCCGTTGGAGTGCGGCACACTTGGTGAGCCATTTATCTTTTTCAGGGAGATCCTCTTGCTCCAGCATTTTATATTATGATGTAAATACTTTGATCTCTCTGTTCATAAAGTTATCAGGTCGAAAGGCCAAGATATTTTATGTATTATTGATCAGTAATAAAGAAATAGTGCCATTTCCCACTTCTTTGTTGCAAACTCTTATAATATTGGTAGATTTGAATGGCTGTGTAAACTAATGATTATTCATTCATGAATGGACTGTCACTGAAGAATATTTGAGGTTTCATATTCATTAACTAATATTTTGTGGCCATTGGGTTGGATTCCATAACCATTGGATTAAATTGCATCTCATTTCCCCAAGGGTTCAAGACTAGTTTTTATATATATGATTGAAGGAAGTGACAATAACCATGGGAGTTTGATTGGTTCAGCATATGAGTCCCTATTTATGTCCTCTACACATCCCTTACCTCAATTTGAGAATTCGAGTGGGTTTCTATACATTTGGGAGGCCATTCCGACAATTACCTGGGGGGGG
>LPNX010263689.1:383171-619443 GCA_001517045.1 Pseudotsuga menziesii
TATATGTATGTATGTATGTATGTATGTATATATGTATGTATGTATGTATACCATTTTTGTGGTTTTATCAACTTACTTGCTTTTTTTTGAGGTATACATGATGATGTATGTCATGGTAATATGCTTTGAGTTAATGTTTAGTTGGTGACTATAACACTACTGTATGGTAAACATGTATCCTTTATTTGGTTTTATTGATCGGATAGATTGTCAATTTAATAAGTGTCAATCTAGGACTTCATTAGCATAATGATCTGCAAATGCATTAACGCTCCTAGAGACATGTATGCACGTGAGGTTTCAAATAGTCGGACCTAGAGCTGCACTAGTAGGAACTTGAAAAAGAAGCATGGATTTGTACTCAAAAAATATTGTTGAGCTGCGCGATGAGAACCTGAGAATCTAGATGGATGTGAAGGTGTTGAATATCAACATGGATGGCATCACCCAATAATCCTATGACCACATCATGTTATTCTTGGTTATTAGTGGTTGGACCGAGGCATACTCCACTTGTGTGATAACCAGAAAAGGTACTAAGTTTGGTGGTGATAATCAAAATATTAGTAAAAATCTAAATAAAACAAATGATTTCCCTAACCCTAATAAGAAGAAATAATTATTTATTGATGCTCCAAAAATATTTGAAGATCTTGCTAAAGAAGAAGATACTCATTAAATAAGAAACAAAACACTCAATGAATTACTACAATTTCTTATGAAAAAAGATGTTGTTTCTCATTTAATTGATTTAATGTACATGGTAATAAATAACTAAGTAGATAGTAGAATACCTAAGAATTTATGTTGACCAAACCAAGCAGATAAAAGTGACATTGACCCTTTAGTAAACCTTGAAGTCGAAGGGTTTACTATCCCATAGCTTGTTCTCTATTATGGATAGCAAGTAAACATAATTAATCCAAGAAGAACTTGGACATAAATGGGTCGACCACAACTTTTAGAATCCAGAATTTACCTTAAACTGCTAGATCAAGTCCCAATTGAACCCATAGTATTATGGAAAAATGAAGACACTGCAATCATGGGCATATCCATGCAATTCGTCTTCCAATTATTGATCCCGAGGAAGGATCTAAATCATTCCCAACATTAGTCAGTTGGCCCTGGGGAAGGAAAATCAAAGCCTCCATATCCCTGGAAAAATATAGGATAAAACTAAAAGAGTAAGGAAAAAAGGATTATCATACCCTTTGACCCAACTAAAGGAAAACCTTGGTCCAAACCTGAAAATAATGAAGCCAATTTAAGATGATTGTACCAAGTCATGCAAAATAATGAAGATTCAATTGAACAAAATAAAAATGGAGAACTATACTTTTGTTCTCCTATTCCAATCGACCAAAACTCACATTTTGAGCTTTACGATTGGTATATTGAGAATTATGAGGCTAGATCCAAAATATTTTGGACAATTGAATCCATCCCTCACCGCCTTATCTGCATATTCTTTGTTATCACAACCATTCCTAAAGTGTTTGAGAATAAATCTCGGGCAACCCACCCTTGTGTTAACTAGTAATGAATCGACCAAACTACCTTCACTTCGATATAAAGAACACAAATCATCATCAATACATATCAACAAAGTCTAAAAAATCACAGGAGAAAAATGACGATTGCAGAGTCTAGTAGAAAAATTCATAGGTCAAGTTGCTCATTAGTGCTATATGCATCAATCTTGACCACAAACATGGATGACATCCTCCACATACTTTATCGAACACTTTGGTGGAAATAAATTAACAATTAAAGCACAAATCCAAAATTTATTCAAGGGAAGGATCTTGCTAGCGACATCAACCACTGTGAAAAAGAATGGAAAATACTAGGATATCACGATGAATGCGCATGGACACACATGATACCAAACAAGTTAGATGACCTACCTAATAAATGGTACAAATTTAAAGAAGATTAGGGTGATACATTTAATTGGAAATATCTGAAAGAGAACTTCATGAGAGACTTATATTTTGTTCCTAATTATGATCACATGAAAGAAGCCATAAAATAACTACAAAACTTTATTTATCAACCAGGACAACAAGACAATATCAATGAAATACCAGTCGACCACTGACTAATCTCAATTTCAACAATATAGTGAATGACAAAAAAAACCATCTTGGTTGTTGAACAACCTAGAATTAGAAAATAGAAATATCCCATGTAAGAGCTTCATATGGAAAATTGATCATCATATTATTATACATCTAGTAAAGGCAATCATGAAAGTTTCTATGAAAGATAAAGAAGAGAATACAAAGCTAGGAGAAAAATATTTCCCTTCATCCTTTATAGAATTCAAAGAAGGAGAACAGCAAATTGATGAATCACAACCATCCGAATGGATGGATGCAGAAATCAAAATAAAAGAAGTGGATAGTTCCGTAGATGAGAGACCCAAGCTAGACAAAATAGGATATTGCTAGTATGAACAACAAACTGTAGAAATAACAATTCTTCTCAGAGAATACCAGGATGTCTTTGTTAGAGATACAAAGAACTAAAAGGCCTGGAACAAGAAATTATATAAATGAAAATAGATCTCTTACCATATGCAAAACCAATTAATAAGAGACCCTCTAAGTTATCCCACAAGTAAAAGTACATCTTTAAGAAAGAAATAGAAATCATGGCATCCATAGGAATTATATATCTAGTCAATCAATACAAATGGTCTAGTCCAATGGTCCTTCAACCTAAAAATAATGATCCCAAAAATATTTGCATTTGTATAAACCTTAGATGGCTAAATAGAGTCACCATTACATATCTCTTTCCCACGCATTTTGTTGAAAAAATAATCAATGAATTTGCATGCCATGGATGCTACTCATGTACAGATGGATTCTCAGGATACAACCAAGTACCCTATCTGAGAAAGACCATGACAAAACAACCTTTATTTGTGAATATGGATCCTTTTTATATAAAGTTATTGCCTTTGGTTTAAAAAATTTACCTACATCCTTTTCTAGATTAGTCATCAAATCCTTTTAGGAATACCTATATAAAACCATGGGTATCTACTTCAACAATTGGACCATATACAATTTATAAAGAGATCATGTCAAATGGTTGTGTCTAATGCTAGAATATGTAGATAAATAAAATTATCCTTAAATATAAATAAAATTTATCTTTTCCACTCCTATTGGGATCCTCTTAGGCCATGTCGATTGTAAATAAAGAATCAAAGTCAACTTAGCCATGATAAAAGTTATAATCGACTTGATAAAAGTTATCACTGACTTAAAACCCCCCATAAACCCAAAGAAAATTAAGATATTTTTAGGACATACATGGTACTATAGAAAATTTATCTAAAATTATTCATACACTACATTCCCTTTGGATGAATTGCTCAAAGAAAATGTTGAATTCAAATGGATTCAAGAATGCACAAAATCCTTTGAGTTATTTAAAAGGAAGTTTGTTAAAGCACCTATATTACACTTTCCCAACTAGTCTAAGAAATCTCATGTACACATCAACACATCGACCATTGTAGTTGATGTAATACTAACACAACCAATCAATGATGGGATCAACTACCCAAATGCCTATGCCAGTCAAAAATTGAACAAAGCTGAGAGGAACTACTTGACCAAAGAATGTGAAGGAATTGGTATGATATTCACTTTACAGAATTTTCATCATTATTTGTTTGCTAACCCTTTTGTTTTCTTTATATATCATCAATCCTTAAAATAATTTGTCAGTAAGCCTTTACACCTTAGACAAATATGTCGATAGATGTTATTATTACAAGAATTTGTATTTGAAATCACAATCCACCTAGGAAAGGTTAATGTCAGACTAGGCCACTTATCCAAGATAAAAATAGGAGAAGATCCCATAGAAATAGATGAATACCTTCCTAACACACATCTCTTCGGATTCAAAGTAGTCCCTAAAGAATTAACTGACATATTTCAATTCATGAAAAATGGGAAAGCAACGAAGGGAACATTTGAGAAAAAGAGGAAAATTAGCCATGAAAGCTACTTCGTATACATTAATCAATAGATTTATATGTAAGCTAGGACAAGATGACATCTTGTGTCAATGCATATTTGACCATGAAAGAGAGTCGATTATAGATGAAGCACATTCTAGAATAGTTGGAATACATCTCCAAACCGACACATCTATTAAAATTATTCTTCAGGATGGATTATGGTGGCCAACACTCAACAAAGACCATAAAAATTGTCATCATTAATAGTGACACATGCCAGATAATGGGATTATCATTAAGGCAAAATAAAATGTCATTAGTCTTGGTTAATCCAAGCCTCGCATTTAAAATTTGGGCAACAACTTCGTCAAACCATTACCGACACTTAATCAACGAATAGCTGCAATATACATAATCATCACAGTCAAATATGTAACTAGATGGGAAGAAGTCATATCGATTGAGGCTTGTACTAGTGAAGGCACAGTGAAATGCATATATGAAAACATAATCACAAGGTTCGGATGCCCCTTCTCCTTAATTAGCGATAGATAGACACATTTCATCAACAAAACCATAGTATTACTCCTAAATAATTCATGATAAACCACCACAAGAATTCAACATACCATCCACAATCAAACGATGCTATAGACTCTTTCAATAAAACACTTACCAAGGGATTAACAAAAGTATGCAATATTTACAAAGATGATTGGGATGACAAGATTCCAGCTATTCTATTGTTATCAACCCCAATGGCACTTCTTCGTCTGAGTGTCGACATTTCCTACGTTGGCACACAAAAGGACATTTATGGATTGAAGGTTGCCTAAAACACTATAGATGGGCATGTTATGAAATACATTCATTATCCATCCAGCTTGCCATTTTTACCTTTGAATATGTCAATTGATGTACGTGCCTTTTCCTATATGCAACCCGCGTACATACGCGACTTTTCCTATAGCATGTCGCGTACTGTACGCGAGTATTTGTAATTGCAACCCGCGTACAGATCTGTACGTGGGTTTCCCTTAGAGAAATTCGCATGTCATACGCGGGTTGCCAGTATCAATACCTTCGTACGCTTTCCTTTGACATTAAAAATAATAAATCACGATTATTTGAGATTTGTTAAGCCCTTAACTATAACCATCTTAACTGTCTCAACCTCCTCAACCCTCGAAACTGCCTTATTTCACTAAGTATAAATAAAGGCCTTGGGGAGGGTATTAATTAATCATACTTGGAGAGCAACGTTATGCTGGTGGTGTCTATTCAGAAGTCTTTGGAGTAGTAGAACTCAGAATCCTTTGGTTGCAGAGGAGTCCTTGTCTCAGGCGTTGGGTTGTAATCTTAACTCATTCACTATTGTTAATAAAGAGAATCCTTTTTCCAAATGTGTTTTGAATGTCTTTCATGTATCATGGTTTGATGAATATTTATGATTAAGAACTCTATATACTGTTTATATAACCTATCCTATATACATGTATAAGCTTGCATTTGGAGGATTTTCTCTTTACAGGTGAAGGAGAAACATCCCTGAAAGCTTTGGAGGAGAAGCAGAGCGGAAGAAGATAAAGCTAGGATCAACCTTCGTGAATCGGGTGAGTCTATCCTATCTTCTTGTTTCCGTTCTGTACTTTAAAGTTGATTTCCTGCAAGTCTTAAGAGTATGTTGGTAACCCCAGACCTTTGGTTATAAGGTGTTTATTCCTATACAACAGAACTGGCGACTTTGTTGGGGAGCCCAGACTGCTGTAGGTTAATTTTGTCACCCTTGACCAGTATTTGCCTTGAGTTTGTGTGTGGTATTTTATCCTGGTTCATGCTTACCATAGTGTTTGAAGGCCTTGTGGATTTTCCTTATTTTTGAGAAAATTTTGTACCTGTACATGGGTTTCTCTCATACACAGTCACATACAGAGGCCTACATACGCAGGTTGCTCTCTAGGACAGTCGTGTACAGTACACGAGTTCCCCTTATACACAGTCGCATACAAGCCTGGAAATAGGGATTTTTGGGCTAGGGTTTGCTTGTCCTTGTCTTTTTGTGATTCTTGTTTGTTAGTTGGCTCTCTTTATAAACATTGTACAGTCAGTCTGATGACCTTGGTGGCCTCACCTTGTGCTTTCCTGTAAAGCCCCTTGGGTTTCTTTTGTTTGGATTGTCTTCTGTTTGCATTCTGAAGTAGGTTGGCCTGTTTGGGTTATAGGTTGAAGTTTTTTGCCTGAATCAGTGATCAGGGTTTTGGGCAATGTTTTTCTAGTCTATCTTTAGATAGTGATTGGTTTGTCACTTACCTTCATGAGTTTGCAGTGATTTCTTGTCATTGTACCCACCCAAGCTAAGGTTCCCGGTCTTCCCTTGTTGGTTGATTCTTGGTTTTATTAACCTGTTTACTTCAGTTTGCTTATTTTATACAGTTGATTTGATCCAAGTATACTCAAGTTTTAGTGCATTTTAGGTGCATAGTAGTGTTTGAGCATTTTAAAAAGTGAAAAGAAAAACATTTTAAAGCTTTTGCATTTGCTTTTGCATAAGTAGTTTTTATTTCAGTTTTAAAATATAATCTCAAAACTACAAAAACATAGTCTTAGTTTCTCTTTATCGTTGCATTTGTTCATCAATTTATATTTACAAAAAGAAAAGATGTTTGCTTTAGTAGTGGTAATTTGCTTTGAAATAAATACACCTTTACTTTTTTATTTCTTATCGAGTCAAAAACACCATAGTTCATCACTCCATTTCCTTCTGAGTAAGAAATAGCCCTTTAAAATGAACGCAATAATTAAAATTTACTAGTAATTTTTATTTTTTAGGGGCCGTTCACCTACTAGCTTAGGCTAGACTTGTGGGATATGAAGTGTAAACTTCCCATAAGTTTTAAAATTCAGACATAGTGGACCATTCAATAGGTAAATCCTTGTCTTTATCAATTATATCTGGGAAGCTCCTCTCAAAAGGGAGTCAAGCACAAGGCCGCGTGGAGGCATTGGACTGAGGAGATAACCCTCCGATTCCTTGTCAAAACGTAAATCAGGACTTTTACGCATATGGGGATTCTATCCTAGACAGAGTTTCGGGCTCAGCTACCCTGCCCATGCATACAAGTCAGGCTTGCGACTATCCCCCTAGACTGTTGGTATAGCTAAGGTAGCCTTTAGTCTCTTGACATTTAGGGTTCATACCTAGGTAAACCGGAAGGCTATTTCTGGTTCACCTTGGACAGGCTTGGAAGGTAACCCTTGTTGTAAGTGTGGGAGGGTGGTGGGTGATTCCTCCGCTTGTGCCTAAGAACCACTTCAAGGACGCCAAGTAATCATTCTTTATCTTTCTTCGGGAAAGCATATATTTCACCCTTGTTGACTATTTGAAGCTTTAGGAATTTTTATAAGTATGCTTTGTGGTTTTGTCTGTGTTTAGTTGGCCTTAGGGTTTGATTTGTTAAATTTTCAATCATGGAGGACCACCCTATAAGAAGGTCAAGAAGGTTGCAAAACCTTCCTTCTCTCGTCACATTGGAACCTCCACCTCCACCCCAAAGGCGGAGATTGGACACAGACAATTCATTTGAACCAGTAGGACTAAGTGAAGTTCCAGGTGAACCATCACTTATAGCTAAGTGAAGTTCCAGGTGAACCATCACTTATAGCTAACCGTCTTAATCTTGATACAGTTGAGATAGAAGACTTGCAGACTAATGAGTTTGCAAGGAATTTTAACACACCCTTGACTAATTTAAATGATCCTGTGATCGTCCAGGTTAGACCTTTTGATTCACCTGTTTTAGGTTTCCCTATGGGTAGAATTATGTCTACTGCGGGAGAAAGTTCTTTTGTTTTCACCTCAGCCATTCCGGCTGAAGGGGTACTACCTCCCCCAGTAAGTGCCCCTAGATCTAGTATACCTTCTACGCCTTTGACTCCAACGAGCCGAGTGGTGCAACCGCCGGTTCACTCAAACTTAGCAGGTACTTCTGGTGATATGGTTACTAGGATTCCTAGTATACCTATTGTTCCTTCCTCCTTCACATACACTACCCAGAGTGGTCTGGTAGGATCCTCAGCTTTCGTCCAAGGATTTCCTTGGAATGGGGGGCACATTCCCCCATCCACTCCGTACGTAGGCCCATCACCTTTTTATGTAGGAGTGTAGTTTGGAAACAATACCTCTTATGGGAAAAGTTTTCAAACTCCGATTTCGGCCCCGTTTACGAGATCTCCCTTTTCGTTATTTAGCGGGGGGATACCTGCTCCTTTTTTTCAGACCCCAGTTTCGATTGGGATGGCTCGAACTTCTTATACTGCACCTCCCACTCACAACCCTATGGCTTACGGATGGAATCCGTTTCAGAGTAATCCACCTGCTTCGCAACCGGTGGCAGGGGGCAAACCCACCTTTACTTATGGGCATTCGAGGGAAAGTCGCCCTGATCCCCAGATTGGAACTTTTAGTGCCCCAGTTCGACCCAAGATTTCGTTCCTGGCAACATTAAACTTGCCAGATTTGTCTAAGTTGATGAATGACCCGGTGAGGCATGACCCCTCGTGGCCACCTGTTCCCACCAAATTGCCATCGGACATCCCTAAATTCGAGGGCAAAGTTGGTGAAGATCCTAGGGCTCATGCCACCACATTTCATTTATGGTGTTCTTCAAATTCACTGAATGAATATTTAGTCAGGTTGAGGCTGTTCCAGAGAACCTTAACAAGTACCGCGGCAAAATGGTACATTGAGTTACCTTCTGCTGCTTTCAGTATTTTCTGGGACTTGGCTAGTGCATTCCTTAGTCACTTTCAGCTTCTGGTCCGATATGATTTCGGAACGGACTTGTTATCTACCTTTAGGCAGAACAAGGCTACCCACATCTTGGATCATATCCAAGAGTGGAGGAGGCGAAAGAGCCTTATAAAAGCCACCATCCCTATTGAGTTCTTACTAGAGTGGTTCCTTAAATCCCTATTGCCCTACATATCTAAGGACGTGTCCACCTCAGGAGTGACGAATGAAGAAGAAGCCATTCTCAGGGCCCAGCAATTGGATTTAATTTATTCACAATCTGGGATCTTGTATGAGATTATCCCTGAAGCACTGAGGCTTACCCACGATGCAGAGAAGCCTAATCCTGGACCCCATGCTGATGGTGTGGTTGGGTCCATAAAGTCTCCCACCATAGAGTCTTTGGCTAAGCAACTTCATCAGTTGTCTGTCAAGCAGTCTATGGCAGAGACAGCAAAGGCTACCCCCTCCCCCAAGAGTGCAAATGTCTTTGCATAGACCTCTCAAAAGGGAAATCAGCAGCCCAGTGGGAAGAAAAAGAGAGGAAAGAAAGGAGAGGGAAACCAAAACAAGCAGAAACCCGTGAATAGTGCTGATGGGGGTAAGAAAGAAAAGAAGAAGGTTAAATTCTTGTGTAATTTATGCCATGAGGATCACCTTACTCACCTTTGTCCCCTTATGGAACAATCCCAGAAGTTGATTAAAGCTCAACAACCGGCTGTCCTGAAGGATCCTTTTCCCCAAGGGCAGAACTCTGCTTCAGCTTCTAATGTAGCAGGGGGCACTCAAAATGCCCCTAACCCAAAACATATCAACATGGTTCGATCTTCGACTTTGTTACAGACGAGGAATAAAAACTATGAGAAAGAGACTTCTGAGAAAGGTAAAGCTATAGGTGAAACTTCTAACCCTCTCACGATAGAGAAGCCTGTTGAAACTATGTCGAAGATACCAAAAGGTGTCTTCAAGAAGACCTTGCATAACCCTAACACTAGGGTTGCTTCAAACTACTCCGTGGTTGAAGATCTAGCCCAAACCCCGTGTGCAATGTCATCTTTAGAGGTGTTACATAGTTGTTCCGCCCAATGGGATGCCCTTTTAACAGCTTTAGGCAGCATGGACTCATCGAGTCTCATGGCAAAATTTCATTTGTCTGATGTTAAAATTCGCCTACCTTACCATGTAGCCTTATCAATAGATGTCATCCATGGTGGAAAAACCATTGGAAGGGAAGTTGTTGATGAGGGTGCTTCTACATGTGTTATGTCCTTGTCCTGTTGGAAAGCTCTCGGATCCCCAGAGCTGGTCCCATCAAACACTCTACTTACTGCTTTCGATGGAAGGTCCTTCCATTCGCATGGTATCCTACCGGCTTTTGAAATTAAGCTAGCAGGGAAAGCAGTGTTTGTTGAGGTGGAAGTGATTGATGCACCTTTAGACTATAATTTGCTTCTAGGAAGAAACTGGACTTATGCTATGTCTGCTATTGCGTCGGTCGTCTTTCATGTAGTGGTTTTTCCACATGAAGGAAATTTGGTTACTGTTGACCAAATTGATTTTACTCAAAAAGGCTGTTTAGAGTCTAATGAGTCCACTGTGCCATTGGTTGATCAGGTCAAACCTGCTGCACAGAGCTTGGGGGATGGAATGTACACATCACTGATGGGCACATTTGATATTCCAGCCCCGATTAACTATATTGGTTCTACTAGTGTGGGGAATTCCATAGCCAAGGTTGTTGATAGGACTGATCCTTGTGTTCTCCCTTCCCCCCACGATCCAGAGCTGCCCTTATCGGTAGTGGAAGTAGCTTACAAAGATATCATTCAAACCACTGTTGACCCCATTTCGGATCCTCTCACAGTCTCGGAGGACCTGGAAGAATTCTATTTTCCTGCATGGGTAGAAAACTCTTCACACTCTACGGACTGTTTAGATATGGTTTTACCTTCTGATGAAGCCATTTTGGAAGCCATGAGTGGAGGTGGTAAGATCTGTGAGGATATTCACCATCAATCCTATTTTCTTCCAGAACTAAGAAGAATAGAAAATCAAGAGTTTCATATGAGAGTGTCAGAAGATGCTGATACACCCATCAATCCCTTACCTAGGGAAGGAATGTTTGCCGAGGGGAATATGGAAAATATTTCCGCCACTATACCTATTAACATCTCTGTAAATTTTGATGTCGTGGAAAACATATATATAGGTGCAAACTGCTCTCCTGAAGAGATTGCTATCTATACTGCCTTGTTTAAGGAATTCCATGATGTCTTTGCCTGGTCTTATGAGGAGATGCCAGGCATTGATCCATCGATTGTTGAACACGAAATATGAACATATATTGATGCCAAACCTGTTCGACAAAAGTTAAGACCTGTTAACCCACGCAAAGCGGTGGCTGTGAAGGTCGAAGTTGAAAAACTGTTGAAAGTTGGTTTTATTTATCCCATAGCTTTGATAGAATGGGTATCCAACCCTATTCCTGTTGATAAGAAGCAAGGGACCATACGCGTCTGTACTGAATTCAGAGATTTGAATAAAGCCTGTCCTAAGGACAACTATCCCACACCATTTATAGACCATATTATAGATGCTTGTGTGGGAAGTGAATTGTTCTCGTTTATGGATGGTTTATATGGATATAATCAAATTCAAATAAAACCGGAAGACCAACATAAAACTGCTTTCATTTGTCCTTGGGGTACCTTTGTGTACAAAAAAATTCCCTTTGGATTGAAAAATGCTGGGGCAACCTTTCAACGTGCTATGAACTTTTCCTTCCATGATATCAAAGCTAGTGTTGAACCTTACCTTGATGATCTGCCAGCTCATTCTTGTAAGAGGATTCAACATCCAGATCACTTACGGTTGATATTTGAGAGATGCAGATATTATAAAATCCGCTTGAATCCCCACAAGTGTGTATTCTGTGTTGATTTAGGAATATTGCTCGGGTTCATTGTCTCTAATAGAGGCATCTAGGTGGATCCATTAAAAGTAGAGGCCATTGTAAATCTGCCTCCTCCTCGTTCTATCAGGCAACTTCAAAGCCTGCAAGGGAAGTCTAATTTTCTTCGACGTTTTATTGTTAACTATGCCAAGATTACCAAAGGTTTCTTGCGCCTACTTAAACAGGATGCCCCATTTGTATGGGATGAAACTGCACAACTCGCTTTCGAGGCATTGAAAAAAGCTTTGTTGTCGGCACCCTTACTGCGTCCGCCAAATTATTCTAGGGATTTTATATTGTATCTGGCCGCGTCTAAGTCGACCATTGGGGTAGTGCTGGTCTAGGAGGATGATAAGCTCGTAGAGCATGTCGTTTATTATCTTAGTTGTGCTTTGGATGGACCTGAACTCAGGTACTCCCACGTTGAGAAATTAGCCTTAGCAGCTATTTATGTTGTTCAGAGGTTACGTCACTATATTTTATTGAGGACCACAACAGTAGTGGCGGATGTGAATTCGTTTCAATATGTTTTGTCCCGACGGATTGTTGGGGGAAAATTCAACAAATGGATAGTCATTCTCCAAGAGTTTGACTTGGATTTTCAGTCCGCTAAGTCTAAAAAGTCCTTAGTTTTTGCTGAGCTTATAGCAAAATTTCCTACTGAAGAAGATGTAGCCGTTGAAGATGACTCATTCCCGATGAGCATATCTTCTTGATATCCACCTTTGATCCTTGGTATGGGGATATTCTTATATATCTATATAATTTGAAGTATCCTGTAGCTTCCTCACGGGAGGAACGACGTAAATTACGCCTTCATGCTAAGAACTACCTCATCATAGGAGATACATTATATCGAAGGGGGGTAGATTCCATTTTGCATCGATGCCTTACCCATGAGGAAGCGGAGATTGTCCTGAATGATTCCCATAGTGGAGCGTGTGGGGGTCATTTATCTGGGTTAGCAATGGCCCAGAAGATATTACATGCCGGTTATTTCTGGCCCATGATCTTCAAAGATTGTGTGGAAGCAGTGAAGTGTTGTCCTCCTTTCCAGCTTTACACTAGGAAAATGCGGTCACATCCTGCTCCGTTGTTTCCCGTTGTCTCGGTAGGCCCCTTCATGAAATGGGGGATTGATTATGTGACATGTAACCCAGCCTCGGCTGGGGGGCATAAATATATTATTGTCGTTGTTGACTATTTTACGAAATGGGCAGAGTCAATGCCTACTTTTAAAGCTGACAGGGAAACAACAGCTTTCTTCGTATTCAATCAGATTATAGCACGGTTTGGTATACCCAAAGTGATTGTCACTGACCATGGCAGTCATTTTCAAAATAACATGATGACGGAACTGACCACTATGCTTGGATTCAAAAAAGAACATTCATCTTCGTACTATCCGCAAGCAAACGGTTAGGTTGAGGCTGTAAACAAGACTTTAAAAACTATCCTTAAACATACAATTGATGCAACCTGTTCTAACTGGAACATCATGCTATATCCTGCTCTTTGGGCCTACCAAACTAATGTAAAAACTGCTACGGGTTTCTCCCCATTCCAACTCGTCCATGGAGTGGAAGCAGTTACCTCGATTGAGTGTGAAATCCCGTCTCTAAAAATAGTTATTCATGTGTTACCCGATACGACAGAGCTTGAGGAACGTCTGGTACATTTAGAACACCTTGATGAACAGTGTATAGATGCGCTGACTACTAATCAAGCTCACAAGAATAGGGCCAAAAATCAATATGATAAGTCAGTCAAACCTCGGGTTTTCTCTGAGGGGGGACTTGTTTTGCTTTGGGACCAAGACAAAGAACCCCTAGGGGCAGGAAAATTCAAGGCCATGTGGTTAGGGCCTTATGTCGTGTCGAAGGCTTAAAGAAGGGCGCATATGAGTTAATTGATTTTGATGGGAACAAGCTGCCTGAGCCTAGAAATGGGCTCTACCTGAAAAAGTACTATGCTTAGGCTTAGCATTTTTTCTTGTATTTTTATTGTATGTATTTTATGTACATTAGTTTGTCAGTTTTGTTTTTTATACCATCTGCTGGTTGTTGCAGATGTCTTCTGAGAGGTATATAGGTTTCACCGATGGCGCCAACTGCTACACTTGTAATCTAGCTTCAGTAGCGTGGGTCATTTACTCTCTCTCAGGACAACTAGTTCCCGCAGGAGGCACTTGCTTAGGTCCTACTTCTAATAATGTTGCTGAATATAGGGCTGTAATTGAGCTTCTATGGGATTCTTTGTCACGTGGTATCACCCAGCTCGAAGTCCGTTTGGACTCTCAACTGGTGGTTTCCCAGATCAGTCAAGCTTATCAGGTGCGAAACCCTATTCTATTACGTCAGTTCATGCAAATTAGGTTATTGGAAAGAAATTTTGAATTTATTATATTCAATCACATTCCAAGAAATCAGAATTCATTGACTGATCCATATGCTAATTACATTTTAGATTGGCATCTAACACACATTTCATAAAAATATACAGCATGCACATAAAAAAAATTTGTAAATAAACTGACAACAATATATATATATGTAAGTATTTGTCCATAGATAGGTCGAGTCTGATCCTTAGATCCAGTCATAAATGTATAATATACAAAAAATATACAAAATGTGGATCGCAGTCCATCAAAATGTCCTAGATCTAAATAGGACCACCCTGGTCACTTGGACCACCTTGGTCCCCATGGTCTCTCTGTACTCTGGCTTCCTCGGCCTCTTCAGCTTCGGCGGCCTCCACAACATCTATGTATACAAGAGCTGCTCTGGCCACTCGCCTCAAAAGGCGTAATGAGACAGGTGGAACTCCAACCACAAACTCCTACATGATGGCCAGGATATGCTCTATCCGCAAAGTGGGAACTCTTTGGGTAAGCCTGGCCAGCTTCCCCTCTAGAACCCTAATAAGCCCCGGGTCTTCACCTACGATAGGACAAACAAACATACGTGGATGCCCCTCAGGGTGGACCGGTCCAATATCTGCATTTTGACATGTTTATAGGATTAAGACTTGTATACATATGTATATATCTATCATTTTAAAATTCATAAAAATTTTAAAAATGTTAAAAATTAAAAAAATTTACCTAGCTCTCCCCATGCTCCTCCTGGAGGGAGGACAAGGTCTGGATCACCTCGAAAATCCATGTCGGCATATGGAAACTACTCTAGTGCCAGTAGCTGTCACTCCCACCAGATGTAGAAGTCATCATTGCACACACTCTGCACTGAGTCTCCTCCTCCTTGACGGAGGAAGATGTCTCCCCATCTGCTCAGCCTCGGCTGATGTGGAGATCGGACTGGTAGGGGTATCGTGGGGCTCAACCCTGGTACTCTCTTGAAGAAAAAGGCCACCAATATGCTAGAATACCCAAAGTTCTTCCACCTTCCTCTCTTGCAATCAGAGAGTTGTTTTCTCATAATGGGGACAACTCTTGAACACCAATCATACAGGGAACCCTACGTACAATCCACCGCCAATCTCATTTGGTTCCGTGTAGCTAGATGTAATGAAGAGGATCCTGCAATCCTCACAATGGTGCTCGCCAGTACCTGTAGTGTGAAATCACGGATATGTGCAATAGGAACACAACTCCCTCTCTTCTGGGTACCTGGTGTGCAAAACACATCAATGTAGTTCTGGACACTTAAAGGATCACCGCCCCTGTCGATGCCCTCTAAGTTGACCGGTGCTCCTCGTCGTGACAGGCCGAAAATAACATATATGTTCTCGGAAGTGATTTCTAAAGTCTCACCCTGTAGGTCAAACATCCCTAAATCATGATCCCAGTAGTTTATCATGAACTCCAATAGACCGACATTGGCCCACATGGGTGATGTGCAAAAGAACTTTAATAACCCACTCGTTCATAAAGCATGTACGATGGGCACACTTTGGAGCACTTCTTGGTCCATATTCTCATGTTCATGTTCCCTCCATTCCAACACCATCTTCACACCTAGCAAAACAAGTATTATGATTCATCAATTTCATATAAAATTTCAAAAATTTTGCCTTAAATTAGCTTTTTATCCTTAACGCAGTACACACGACTTTCTAGTTAGACATGCTGTGTACTGTACGTGACTATCTCTAAAGGAAACCCGTGTACAGAACGCCTATACGTGAGTGCTCACACTGTGAACCCGCGTACGCGCCGTGACATGCTTTAGGATGCTTCAAACAATGAAATTGGGACTCAAAATTGAAGATTCAGGGATCAAATTGAAGAGCTCGGGGTGTAGGCTTACCTGCAACTTGTAGAATTGGATTTCGTCCACTAGATTGTCCACACCGATCGAATGAAGGTAGAGGTAAAAACTTGCTTCTTATGGCTAAAATTCAAAATGGTAAGGTTTGTTTTAATTTTTGAACTATTTATAGAAATTTTATTTCTAAAAGTGGGTTTTTCCTATAGTTTGAAATGTATTCAACTAATACCATATCTCTTTTTTCCTTGTAACAGGTTTTTCATCATTATAAAGTGTTTTTGCTCCCATAGGGTGGTTTTGACATTTCCAATGCATTTTTTGCATCTATACTTAAGCCACGTTAACCTTAGCAATCAACATTTTCCCATGGACTATGGTATTTTAAACCATTAGTTCCCTATTTTTACCATTGTTCTTCCGTGGATAGGACCTTCTTTTCATGAGTATCCTCCTTTAAAACCTATGTTGTCTTTTGATACTCATGCCGCAGTTGTTTCAGGTACAGGGGTATCCTTTTAGCTATTTTTCATGCCAAATAGAGCTTCTTTTTTAATCTCTTTTTACAAGCTATCTCTTTATAGGACTCCCCGCCATTATGGAGTTTTCTTTAGGCCCGGGTCTGACTCCTTCAAAACAGACTTGACTGCTGATTTAACTTGTCTGTTCAAGCTCGTTAATAATATGTGAATGGGCATCTGCATCGGTGGTAGGTTATCTCTTTCTCGGACCATGCTGAATAATACGAGAAAGGATCCCTCTCTTTTCTATTTTGAATTGAGAAGAGTATTCTCAGGCATAGGTTTATCACTTTTCTGGACTTGAGGGACTAAATTTACGGAAAAGGAACTCCCAGTATGAGCTTAGTTTTCTCTTTTTCATGCTCTGGACCTAAACATGAAAAATATTCCGAGTGTACTTTGTGTCTTTGTCATGCTCGTTAAAAAATTAAGAACAAAGCAACAAGTTTATTGTTGTAAGCCCCATTTCTCATAATCAAATGGATCTTTCCGAGTGATCTTACTTTCCTTCACACTCGTAAAACTCAAGTTATTCATGTTGTTTTGGAAGGAGCATTGGGTAGGTGGTAATTTAACCTTTTTCGGACCTCCCTGACTAAGTACGAAAAAGGTTCACCTTTTCTTCTACGGAAGTTAAGAGAGTTCTTCTGTGGTATGTTTTATACTTTTCCGGCCTCAGGAGACTAAATTGGACGAAAAATGACCCCCCTGGAGTCTTCTTTGGAGTTTTCAGACTCTCGAAATGTGAAAACACCAACTGAGCATGTACTAGTTCGGGCTCATTAAATCCACGAATCAGTGACACTATCAAGCATTATTTTCTCTTCTCTTCAAGCTTGTTAAAAAATGAAGAGAGATCCGAGTTGACTTTCCTGGACTTGTTAAAATTTAACAGGGAAGGTAAGGAAGAAGTTTTCTCTTGTTTTCAGTTAGTGGCAGCATGTCATCCTTGAACATAGCACTCTCTATTTTTTCCGATACCCATGTCTCAGTGTTCACTTCAGTTCAGCTATTACTTCGAGTTTACTACTCCTCCTCTTGTCTGTTATACCTGGGGAATCTAATCATGTCTCCTACATGACAGATAAGTCTAGTTGTTTTATCTATAAGTTAAAATCTGCCTTGGGTCATCTCTGTGTCATGCTCATTGTTCAAGGACTCAACCCAATGTTTGATCTTTATCCTGATCCCATCATTGTTATATCAGTTATCTATTGTGTCTCCCTTCTTTTGCCCAGTTCCTAGTCACTCTTGTGATCCATTGGAGGATCTATTTCCTTCCTTATCACAGCATGGTTTCGTTTCAGTATTTCCTGATGACGAAGACCTAGAGTTTTGACGATAGTACCTCAGGATTCACTTTTATCATTAGTGAATTCCTTTGCTTCAATTGTCAATTATCACCTATTGATTGACAAACTGTTGAATCCTTTCCATGTTCGACTTCAGCTTACATTTATTCACATGGCTTGGATTGTACTTGTTCTTTGGGATTGTTTATGAAGACCTTAGTTCCTCACCTATGGACTAAGTTGCGCAAGATTATGTTCCATTTATGTACACAGCTTCCAGATCTTTGTAGACTCATCATTATTGTATATTGTGGCTTCGATCCACCTTTGTAATATACGTGGTCTTGTACACGTATCATACGGATGTACTCAAATATTGTAAAGGAGCTAGTGTTCCAGTATATTGCACATAGTATCCTCAGATATAACTTTGTATATGACATTATTATGTATTTGTTTCAGGTACTACCTCTGCTCCATTGGATTTCTGAGTTCTCCAAAGATAAAGATTATAATGTACTTCGGCCATCGCTTCCCTCTGACCTCACATAATAGGGGGCATCTGTTATCAACCCCAATGGCACTTCTCCGTCCGAGTGCTAACATTTCCTATGTTGTCACACAAAAGGACATTTATGGATTGAAGGTTGCCTAAAACACTATAGATGGGCATGTTATGAAATACATTCATTATCCATCCAGCTTGCCATTTTTACCTTTGAATATGTCAATTGCTATACGTGCCTTTGCCTATATGCAACCCGTGTACATATACGACTTTTCCTATAACATGTCGCATACTGTATGCGAGTATTTGTAATTGCAACCCGTGTACAGATCTGTACGCAGGTTTCCCTTAGATAAACTTGCATGTCATATGCGGGTTGCCAGTATCAATACCCGCATACGCTTTCCTTTGACATTAAAAATAATAAATCACGATCATTTGAGATTTGTTAAGCCCTTAACTATAACCATCTTAAATGTCTCAACCTCCTCAACCCTCGAAACTGCCTTATTTCACTAAGTATAAATAAAGGCCTTGAGGAGGGTATTAATTAATCATACTTGGAGAGCAAAGTTATGCTGGTGGTGTCTATTCAGAAGTCTTTGGAGCAGTAGAACTCAGAATCCTTTGGTTGCAGAGGATTCCTTGTCTCAGGCGTTGGGTTGTAATCTTAACTCATTCACTATTGTTAATAAAGATAATCCTTTTTCCAAATGTGTTTTGAATGTCTTTCATGTATCATGGTTTGATGAATATTTATGATTAAGAACTCTATATACTATTTATCTAACCTGTCCTATATACATGTATAAGCTTGCATTTGGAGGATTTGCTCTTTACAGGTGAAGGAGAAACATCCCTGAAAGCTTTGGAGGAGAAGCAGAGCGAAAGAAGATAAAGCTAGGATCAACCTTCGTGAATCGGGTGAGTCTATCCTATCTTCTTGTTTCCTTTCTGTACTTTAAAGTTGATTTCCTGCAAGTCTTAAGAGTATGTTGGTAACCCCAGACCTTCGGTTATAAGGTGTTTATTCCTGTACAACACCTATGGTATTATAGGATAGCATATAAAATATTGATAGGACATACACCATTTAAACTAGTCTATGGATAAGAAGAAATCATCCCCTTGAACTTTAAACATCAACATCCAATGTTCACACAAGTACTAAATCTTGACAATATAGAAGATACCCAAGTCAGGCTATTTGATTTACAAAAATTAGAACAAAGACTAGTTTACATACACCATCAAGAAGTACATAAGAAACAACAAAAAGTATGGCATGATAGAAACATCAAAACCTAAGACATTTCAATCGGAGAGCTAGTCCTATTATATGATAGCAAGATGAAGGGAACACCGAGGAAACTAGAGACAACACGGATAGGACCATACATAATTGAAGAAATGAACTACAATCAAACAACTAGAATAAAAACTCTACAAGGTATATTCTTCACAAAAGTCATCAACGATTCCCAACTAAAGAAATATCATGTGTAAAAACCACTTATGTCGACTAGTGGCCATATCACCACTAGTCAATTGTTGTGCTTCTAGGTTTGATTTCGTTAATTAAAAATTTAACTAATTTGTTAATAGGATGTTATTTAACTAACTTATATGAACAATTACTAGAGAAAGTATATAAATGAACTAATACATGTTTGTTGGAAGGAAAAACAACATCACTACAATGACAATCGATTGGGCACAAGAATTCAGTTCGCCAAGAATGAGCACATATCGACATAGAAGCAATAAACTAAACCATAATTCATGTGAAAAGGATAATAAATATGTTAGTCCATCGAACGAATTGACCAACCACAAAACTAAGAGAACTCAGAAGAATACCAAACCCATCCACTCAATGACCAACCTAATCAATCGCATGTTGGAACCTAAGGTTATGTATGTTCATCACACCTCTAGATATTCTTGAGATAATAAGTTAATCAACTGGATAATCGATGTGAGAGTAGAAGGATCGAATAAATGGTCATTTAAATGGTTGATGAGGCCATGGTCAACTTGACTAGAACAACCGACTAAACTATGGGACATTGTGGATTTGGTGGAAACGATTAGAACCGACGACTCCTATTTGTGGACCAAATCCTCCTCACTTCAAGGAATTTTGTTATATCTAGAGACTATAAATAACGACCCTATGGGTTGTGTTGATATTGAATTTTATTGACTTATGATGTTGATAATGCATTGTTGTATTATGATCGCAATGTGTTATTAAGTGATGTAATGATGTCTTTAGACAACACATCCCTTCCTGGAATACAATTTCATTCTTCTATTTTCTTTTATGTTCTATGTTTCAAAGTGAAAAGCTTCCCCGACATGGTATCAGAGTGATTAATTTTAACCTATAATGTTGGATTCAAATTATGTTGATTTGGATCTAGGTTTGATCGAATCTAGGCTAAAAATTGGTTGACTCATAGCTCTTCCTAAATTTGAATCAGATCACATTGACTTCCAACATAGAGCTTGGTGTTCTAAATGGACATAATTATACAATTTGGGTGCTAGATATGGAGACTTTGTTGAAGAGTAAGGGGTTATTGAATATACTAAGGCCGCTATTCTAGATTTGACAGATGACCAAGAAAAGTTTTTCAATGAAGGAAAGAAGGATGAGGCTGTTGGGGTCATCATGACCTACATTTCAAGAGAGATTCACTTTCACGCAAGCGAGGTCGACTGTACTTGTTGGTACTCAAGTTTATTCTTATATGTAAGGGATCAAGTGAAGGACATCTTTCAATTGGACTTTAAATCTTTAGCTGGCTCTAAGATCAAAGGGGGATCTCTCACATAATATTACTAATCCTACACCCAGTTCTGCCTACTAAGAAATATAGGTTATTAGATCATAAAATATTCACAAAGAGTATGCCAGATTTGACAAAGAATTAACATGTAATTGGTTGGAAGTAGCAACTAGAAGAGTTGGGACAAAGATATGCAAACTCTCAGTTCTGAGGCCTTTCTATTGGGCATGGAGTCATAAATAAAATCTTTAAAAAATATGAATTAGACACAATATCAATTGCATAGGAATTTCACTAAATGGAATTGTAAACCAGCTTTAAATGAGGATGCAATCAAAAGGTGAAAAAGAGAGGATTAGGAGGAGTGCCTCTTGGACAAATTCCTAAAAGTCTTGGTGAAAGAATGAACTTATTGAGCATCCAATACAAAGTAGTCGGCAGTTCCTAACATGTTTCAAAATATTCATGAATCAACTTGTCAACATAATGCGCATATAGCTACACAAAGAACCAAACGATCTTGAAGTGAATGACTAACATAAATGCAAACCTAGAGAACGGGCAAGAGACCAACCAAAATTGGAAAATATGGATACTACTCTCATCATTTAACAAAATATTCATGCTTACAAACTATGAATAGTTTCAAAATTATTGCTCAAATCTTTAATTCATTAAATATATAAAGTTGCTACAGTCAATGGTCTTAATATCTACAAAAAGCATTGCATCCTCTCTTCAATCTCAATCCTGAATTGAATGAATGGTTTCCCATTGCTATAAGAAATACAAAAATAGTCATACGGCCATGGCCAGCACAGACCTCTCCCGTCTTCTTCAGAAATTCCACCCCTCTTAAAGAATGGACGTTCTCATCATTGTATAGCTTCTTGAAAAAAAGTGTGTTAATTCCATGCTTCTTGGTCTTAATTATATGATAGCAAGATGAAGGGAAAGTCGAGGAAACTAGAGACCACATGGATAGGAACATACCGAGTTGAACAAATGAACTACATTGGAACAATTAGATAAAAAATCTATAAGGTATATTCTTCTCAAAAGTCATGAACGATTCCCGACTAAAGAAATATCACGTGTAAGAAACACTTATGTCGACTAGTGGCCATATCACCACTAGTCAATTGTTGTGCTTCTAGGTTTGATTTAGTTAATTAAAACTTTAACTAATTTGTTAATAGGATGTTATTTAACTAACATATAAGAACAATTACTAGAGAAAGTATATAAATGAACTAAGACATGTTTGTTGGAAGGAAAAATAACATCACTACAATGACTAACGATTGGGCACAAGAATTCACTTCGCTAAGAACAAGCCTCATACCGACATAGAAGCAATCAACTTAACCCTAATTCATGTGAAAGGGATACTAAGTATGTGAGTCCATCGACTGACTTGACCAACCACACAACTAAGAGAATTTAGAAGAATACCAAACCCATCCACTCAATGACCAACCTAATCAATCACATGTTAGAACCTAAGGTTATGTATGTTCATCACACCTCTGGATCTTCTGGAGATAAAAAGTTAATTGACTAGAGGATCGATGTGAGAGTAGAAGGATCGAATAAATGGTCATTTGAATGGTTGATGAGGCCATGGTCAACTCTACTAGGAAAATTGACTAAACTATGGGACATTGCGGATTTGGTGGAAATGATTAGAACCGATGAGCCCTATTTGTAGACCAGATCCTCCTCACTTCAAGGAAGTTTGTTATATATAGAGACTATAAAATAACGATCCTATGGGTTGTGTTGATATTGAATTGTATTGACTTATGATGTTGATAATGCATTGTGATATTCTGATCGCAATGTGTTATTAAGTGATGTAATTATGTCTTTAGACACCACATCCCTTCTTGGAATACAATTGCTTTCTTCTATTTTCTTTTCTATTCTATGTTTCAAAGTGAAAAGGTTCCTTGACATGGTATCAGAGTGATTACTTTTGACCCATAATGCTGTCTTCGAATTGTGTTGAGTCAAATATAGGTTTGATCGACTTTAGGCTGAAAATTGGTTGAATCATAGCCCGTCCTAAATTTGAATAAGATCGCATTGACTTCCAAGATAGAACTTGGTGTTCTAAATGGACACAATTATGCAATCTGAGTGCTAGATATGGAGACTTTGTTGAAGAGTAAGGAGTTATTGAATATACTAAGGTCGTTATTCTAGATTTGACAGATGACCAAGAAAAATTTGTCATTGAATTAAAGAAGGATGAGGTTGTTGGGGTCATCATGACCTACATTTCAAGAGAGATTCACTTTCACACAAGCGAGGTCCACTGTACTTGTTGGCACTCAAGTTGACTCCTGGATGTAAGGGATCAAGCGAAGGACATCTTTCAACCAGACTTTAGATCTTTATCTGACTCTAAGATCAAAGGGGGATCCCTTATAGTATTACTAATCTTACACTTTTTTCCTACTAAGAAATATAGGTTATTAGATCATAAAATATTCACAAAGAGTATGCCAGATTTGACAAAGAATTAACATGGAATTGGTTGGAAGTAGTAACTAGCAGAGTTGGGACAAAGATACGCAAACTCTCAGTTATGAAGCCTTTCTATTGGGCATGGAGTCATAAATAAAAGCTTAAAAAAAATTGAATTAGACACAATATCAATTGCAGAGGAATTTCACTAAATGGAATAGTAAACCAGCTTTAAATGAGGATGCAATTAGAAGGTGAAAAAGAGAGGATTAGGGGGAGTGCCTCCTGGACAAATTCCTAAAAGTCTTGGTGAAAAAATGAACGTATTGAGCATCCAATACAAAGTAGTTAGTAGTTCCTAACATGTTGCAAAATATTCACGAATCAACTTGTCAACATAATGCACATATAACTACACAAAGAGCCAAACGTTCTTGAAGTCCCTAACTAACATAAATGCAAACCTAGAGAATAGACGAGAAACCAACTCAAATTGAAAAATATAGATACTACTCTCATCATTTAACAAAATATTCATGCTTACAGACTCTTTGAATAGTTGTCAAATTGTTACTCAAATCTTTAATTCATTAAATATATAAAGTTGGTATAGTCAATGATCTTAATATTTACAAAAAGCATTAGATCTCTCTTCAATTTCAATCCTGAATCGAATAAATAGTTTCTCATTGCTATAAAAAAAAATACAAAAATGGCCATGCAACCCTGGCCGGCTCGTACCTCTCCCGTCTTCTTTAGAAATTACACCCTTCTTAAAGAATGAACGTTCTAATCCTTTTATAGCTTCTTGAAAAGAAGTGCGTTAATTCCATGCTTCTTGGTCTTAATTCCTTTTCAAGATTCATTTAAAATAATGGAGTTTTTTCCATTTTTAAAATAATGGACACAATTCAATCTCTACCAACATCGTGACCTCATTCAATGGATAAGGTTAAAATCATTTCATCATAATAAAGGGTCTTAACTTTTGGCATGTTTGAAAATCAGTCATTTACATGAATCTCGGATCAAAGGTACATGGATTTTTTAAATTATTATTAAAACAATAAAAGACAATTCGTCTTTTTATTGTTTAAAATAATACCACATCAATTTACAAAGCACATATTAACGCTCACAATGAAATTAGTTTTTTTTTTTTCTTCCAAAGAAAAGAACCATATATATATATATATATATATATATATATATANTAGCTATTGTCCATTGTCAATATTCTGTCATCAGCAAAAAACTGAAACTAAATTACAAAGCTTTAAAAAGACATTAACAACTCTCAAAAAACACAAATGTTCAGAACTTCAAACAGAGGCATTAACAACACTCATCACCGGACATATAGTCCAAAAAATTTAAACTTTAAAATATTCAAAACTCGTTATCAGAAAAAAAACGGTTCATATAACAACAAAAGTTGATCCAAAGTCAAAACAACATCCAAATCTTCAACTCAACTCCAGCTTTCGCATCACCTGTACTAAAAAAGCATGACAATGTTGGAACAATCAGTTGCCCGATGCTCTGATATCTGCCAAGATCCATTTAACACGTTAGATCCATCTTTTGCCAATATATCCACAAGTGAATTTATTTCTCGATAAATATGCATAAAATGCACATTTTCAAATAAATTTGCCAATCTGTGAATTTCAAGCAGAATGTTTTGAATACGATACTTACCTGTAGCCCAGTTGATTACAAGTTGTGAGTCTCCAAAAATCTGCAGGTGCTTGTAATTATGTTGCAAAGACAAAGTAAGTAGAAGCTTTAACCTAATAAGTTTAGCAAAATTATTAGTTCCAAAACCCAAACCAGCTTTGAAAGTATAAAAGTGATCATCAGATATGAAGAGCACTTCCCCAGCACCACATATTTTTGGATCCACAGATGCCGAACCATCAAAGTACCCCCAAGGGTATGTCTTATCAATAACTTCAACCACAACTTGTCTAATTCTGATAATCTTATCTTGAGGGAAAGAATTTAAACAACCCAAACAGAAAGATGAAACCTAATAAGGAGATAGTACTTTATCATTGAAACAACATTGATTTCGTGCTTTCCAAATGTACCATAACACAATAATAGGCAAGGATCTGATATGTTTCAATTCTCCCTTCATACACCAATTCTTCAAGCAAAGACTCAATGCAGTACCATTCCATAAATTGTATAACACCAACTTAGCCTCTATTTCATTCCACACTTGTCTGGTGTAAGAGCATTCCACTCCAATATGTAAATTAGACTCATATTCAGATTTGCATAAATAGCATCTACTGGGCCCTTTCTTACCTTTACAGCAGAGGACATCCGAAGTTAAAGCTTTATCCTTTAATAAAAACCAGCAATTTTTTTTTGCTTTAAGTGGACATTTGAACTTCCAAAGAACCTTCCACCACCAGGACAGTTCCTCCTCTTGACTATCCAACATTAATTGAAGATAACCAGATCTAGGAGTGTATTTCCCAATTTTAGACTGATTCCAAATCAGGAGATCCTCATCACATGACAATCTGACATGAATGGTTTTTAATAAACCCACATATTCATTCCAGCAAGTGATATCATGTTGATCAGTAAAACTAATCAAAGTAGCTATAAACCAACCTTGATTATTCAGCAAAGATATATCAAGAAAACCTATATCACTGAGAAAAAATAATCCAACAGAATGAAGTTTATCCACTAGACTAAATGGTAGATTATGTCTCCACTTACAACCTACCCATGGATCCACTCCAATCCTAACATTGACTCCATTCCTAACCTTCCATATAAGAAAATTACCAATAAGGTCAAAAGACCAAAGCACTGCTTTCCAGCATATGGACATACATCTCTTCTTTTTAACCGTCACACAGATCCAATCCAACATGGATAAAGGAGATGTATATTTTTGTATAGAAATATGCACCCAAAGGCCCGTTCCATGAAGCAGATTCCAAACATTTTTTGGCAGCAAGAGCTTTAGCAAACAGAACTGGTATCTTCAGCCCCCAGCCTCCTAGAAACTTTGGACTTGCTAAAGTTTTCCAAGATGTCCAAGGAAATCCAGAAGAATCCGAATTCCCTGTCCATAAGAATTTAAAACATAATCTTCTGATTTTTTCAATGATGCCTAAAGGTATCCAGAAATGCATCCAATACACTGGGATAGCTTCTAATACATATTTAACCAATATGAGCTTAGCTCCCTTATACAACCATTGAAAACTCTAGTTCTTGATTCTCTTTTCCACCTTAACCACCAGCCAATCGCAGTCTTTTCTGTAATATCTGCAAGGTTTGAGAAAAAACCCAAGGTATTTCAAACCAAACTCAAGTTTATCAACAGTAAAAGTACAAATATTCTGAACAATAATCAGCTCAATAGCATCCAACCTAGAATATAATAATGTTGATTTATCCACAATTATCATCATCCCAAAAGCTTTACAAAAAGTTTGCAAAATCCCATAAAGAGTAGATAGAGATTGCTCAGGACCATCAGATACCATGACAATATCATCAACAAATAAAACATGAATTAATGTAATATCATTCCCAAAAGATATTCCATGAAAATTTCCAGATGCTTTTGCTGCCAATAAAGCCCTACCCAATCCTTCGACAACTATAAGAAAAAGGAGCGGAGCCAGAGGAAAACCTTGCCTCAATCCTCTGCCTGAATTGAAAAAAGATGAAGCCGCTCCATTAATCAAAACAACAAATGCCAAGACAGAAGAAAGATTGTTCATAACCCAAGATATAAAAGGAACAGAGAAACCCATTTTAGAAAGGATTATCCTTAAATATGTCCAACTGACTATGTCATAAGCTTTAAACAAGTCAATTTTTAAAACAACAGACTTCAATTTTTTAACATAAATGGTATATAATCCTTCCTGAATTACCCCAACAACATCATGAATCTGTCTGCCAGGTAAAAACCCAAATTGTTCACCAGAAATGTACCTGCCAAGTACCTTCCTAATATGAATCGATATAATCTTTCCAATGATTTTGTAACAAAAATTACATAAAGAGATTGGTCTAAAATATTCAAAAGATTTAGGCAAATCTATCTTAGGAATTAATGCAATAAAATTTGAATTGAAAGTAGCAGGTACTTTACCATACTTCTGAGAATGATCAACAACTTTTAACAGATCCAGACCCAAAACATCAAAAAGCACACGATAAACCTCCACTGGGATCCCATTCGGACCCGGACTTTTCTCATTTTTACTAACAGATAAAATAGTTTGAATCTCCAACAAAGTAATAGGTAGCATAAGTTCTTCATTCTCCAAGTCAGATATAGAGGTAGGAAAAGACTCAGGAATTTTCAAAATCTCCGGAAGATGAAGTATCTTATCTTCCTGAAACAAATGCTCAAAATGCTGAACCCCAGCCTTTGCAATTGAATCAAATCCTTCCACTGAGAGTCCATCATCTCCCTCAATTTTCTAGATAGAATTAATATTCTTTCGATGATTAGCAAATTTATGAAAGAAAGAGGTATTGTCATCCCCAAAAACAAGCCAGGTAGCCCTAATTTTTTGTCTAGCTTCCTGCTCATGAACTAATAGAATAATTATCCTATGTGATTCCAAATCAATAAGAGAAATCCTATCAGCCTCAGTGGAAAAACCAAAACCAGGTTTTTTGAAAGAATCTGCAATCAAGCCTTCAATTTCCACTAATTCCTTGGTCTCTTGAACCTTTTGCTTGACAGACCATGCAATAGAAACTTCCTTGATAGTTTTTAGATTATCCACAAAATGTGATACAACAGAAACCAAAGGGTTGTCCACATACACACTCCAGGAAGCCTTAAGTAGATCAACAAAATCCTCATTTAATAACCAATGGGCATTAAATTTGAAGGGAGACCTCGGATTAGGATTATTGGATAATATTTGAAGGAAAAAAGGTTGATGATCATAGTTCCCCCCACATCCCACGCATTGTCGAAAATGCAGATCTAGATCCAGAAAGTCAGTTGAAACCAGAAGTCTGTCCAATCGCTTAGAAATATTTTCATTCCCAACTCTTCTATTAAACCAGGTAGGAGTTAAAACATGTGGAACAATATCCACAAGACCATAAGTATCCAATTTCTCGGATAAGAAATTTGATAAACAATCCACCCGAGCCTTTACACCCCAAATTTCCAAGCAACCCATAGAGAAATTTAGGTCTCCCCCTAATATCAATCGAGCAAATTTAAGACAATCTAAAGAGAGGAGATTGTTCCAAAACCCAACCCTATCCAAATAGGGCCCATATATATTCATAAAACAATAAACATCCTTCTTTTCAATAGAATACAAGGATGCAAATAAACCAGAATCCACCGCCCACGCATTTAACAATTTAAAATGTCTATTCCTCCAGCCAATTAACAAATCTCCAGACTTCCCTTTAGGATCCACGGAGATAAAAATCCATCCAAGAAGCATTAATTCCAACTCACCAGCCAAACTGGGCCCATTACCCATAATCTCTTGTAAAAATAATACATCAATGAACTGATCTTCTATCGGCCTACGAACCGCTAGTTTTTTAGGTAAACTAGCTAAACCCCGACAGTTTAGAGTTATCACAATCATTGTGAAACCCTAGAGTGGGCTTCCACTACTCTAAGTGACCCAGATTGGTGTTCCAAAGTAACATTAGGATCCTTCTCATGTAAACAAACAGAAGCCCTATGGTTTGCACCCATCAAAAATCCAGACTGAACCTTATTCAAAACCCCCGTCACAGCATTTTTAGAACAGGATTTGAGATAATAACCCTTATATTCATAATCTTTTACAGGAGATACAAACCCTAAACCACCTAAAGAGGAAACTGAAAGTCTGGAGTCTTCTGACTGAACCTCCAATAGAGGCTCAAAATATTTTAAATCTTTAAACCCAGGAAAGGTAAAATTATCATTATATAAAGGCCTATCCAAAACCATAGGTTTAAGAACATCCAAAGATAAAAACTGTTCCTCAATATCCCGACCCAAAAAACCTTTAGGTATCAGATCAACCACAGGATATGACTGATGATTAGTTATTACATCATCAAACCAAGTTTTTCACAGTATCAAAAATTTGAACAACAGGCACTA
The DNA here is from genome assembly GCA_001517045.1 of Pseudotsuga menziesii. NCBI lineage: Eukaryota > Viridiplantae > Streptophyta > Pinopsida > Pinales > Pinaceae > Pseudotsuga > Pseudotsuga menziesii. Next base: position 412,846 of record LPNX010263689.1, read on the forward strand.
ACCTAGGATTACTAAGAATACCAGAGCCAACCTCCAAAGATTCAAGCCCTAGATTAACCAAACCCTCTTCAGGAATAACTCCATCCGAACCAACAGATTTCTTCACCTGCCAAATAGATTTTACCGCCCCACCCGCTTTATGAAAATAAAGACTATAATCAGAGGCTAAATGCCCATGTCTATGACACTTGGGACATTTAAAAGGAACCCCAACATAGTCCAAAGGCTGTTTAAAACTTAAATTACCCTTTGATGTCATCAAATCAGCCACCAACCCTTTACTAATATCAATAAGGACTAACATTTTACCTAGACAACAGACACCGGAATGAAGAAAGGATAGGTCAGCTTCAAGAAACGTTCCCAAGGAATTTCCAACCATTTTAAAGAAGTTAAGGAACCAGAACTCAAAAGGGAGATTCGGTAGTTTAACCCGGATTGGAAGTGAATCATACCTTTCAATGAGCGGGTCAAATAATGGAGTCCAACGCTTCAAAAGGAGACCAGTTCCCTCCCATCTCCAAGAACCAGAAAGGATTAAATCCGAATCCACAGCTTCATGAAATTTGAAGGCAATCCACACCTCCGGAAAAAGCAGAATAATATCCATCCATGAATCATTTACCCATTTCTTTAAACCCGTCAAACTGAACTTTCATCCTCCGAAACGCCCAACAAGAGTATGTGCGTTCGTCAGGATGATATCATTCAATTTAATATCAGCTCCTACCACTAACAGGGCCGGGTTCATAACTTTTTTAATAACCTGTGCAACTCTCATAATAGGACCATTTATTCGATCCTTCTACTCTCATAGAAGTCGGGAACCTCACTTCCCTGACTTTCAAACTTCAACTTCCTGCACTTTCGGCTTCCGGACTTCAGGATCAGAAAACCCAACTTCCAGCCTTAGTCCTTTATTGTTCTCTCGCTTCCCGCTTTTCAACTTTGGAAACCAGAAATCTAACTTTTCTTATTCTTGAACTTTTTGGACTTCCGCCTTTCTGCTTCCGCACTGCAACACTCCTTCTGCGCCGTCGATTTCTTGTATGGGTTCACCCTTGACCGTCAGATCTGTTCATCCGATTACCTTTCAGACTTTTGCAGATTTGCTCTTGACCATTGATTTCTTGTGCAGGATCACTTTTGACCGTCGGATCAGTTCATCTGATTACCTTTCAAACTTTGCAGATTTTCTCTTGACCGTTGATTTCTTGTGCAGGATCACTCCTGATCTTCGGATCTATTCAATAGATTTTCTTTCAAAATTTGTTTTGACTGTTGATTTCTTGTGCGGGATCATTCCTGACTGTCGGATCTCTGCATACATCATGGATTCTTCTGAGTCCTCCGCTCATCTGGATCATATGCTTGGAACTACGTTTCCATCAATGACAACCAAATCACACTCTGATCTATTTCCATATGACCGCAAAACCTCCAACACTTCTATCATTTCTTGGAATTTGCGCCCCCACTTGGAGAAGTGCGCCTCCCTCTTCATGAGGAAACATCCAAACTCTCAAATCTCTCTGAAATGGTAACATCTGCCTTTTCCTCCTTGCCTGTGTACTTGCCAAATTAATTTGCCAAGTCATAAAATTCACTTTTGGCAATTATCTTTTTTTTTTAATTGTCGAATTTTTTAAATATTTCAAATTTTTGGTTTTTTCTGGGGTTTTTGAGTAATTATTAATTTTGGGGTTAAATAATTACTCGAAAACTTAGGAAAGTGGGTCTAGGGGTTAAGTGAGTGCTGTGCGTTAGAAAATGAGCATCTCTATGGAAAAACAACCTCCTAGGCATACTTTTATGACTTTTTACATTTTTACAATTAACGTATTAAAAATAAGCTTGTAAAAACGAATTTTATTTTATTTTATTTTATTTTTTTTTTCCAAAAATTAAAGAAAACCTATGGAGGACTTAGGACATGTTCATAATGATTATCATGGTAGTATATATCGACACATAGGTTTTAATAACCTCTTAAGTCTTAATTAATAAGGCCATTATTTCAGCTTTGGAGTTTTGGGTGAAAAACTCGAAAATTATTTATCGCTTAAAAACAATAAATAATTAACAACGAAAAAACACCCTGGAATAAATGCATTAATGAATAAGTCATAGGAAACCAAACCTTTTACATAAAGTCATGCTAACCCATTTTATTACAATTCCCATGTTAGAAAATTAAAAAAAGACTTAAAAAAGGTTACATGAACTTCTAAACCGAAATTTAAACAAGTAATTGTTTGTCTTCAACGATTCACTTAAAAGTCCAACAGAGTACAACTCAGGTGGTAACAATAAGCAAATCGGGTCCAGTCTTGAATCTGCATTGACATTGCAATGATTAGATTGGTGAAAAATGGGATGGGATCATTTTCATGTGCATGGAAACGTGACATAAGTAGTCGATATGCAAATATTTGATTCTAGATGATTAAATGTTGAAAGTAGAAAACGAATGTGTGGATAAGCATTGAATAGAGTGAAAAGCTAAAATCCAAAATATTTTTATGGATATCACAACCATGAGAAAGTAAAGCACTATGCATTATTATATTAATATCTTTGGTTTAAAGACAAAGAATAATTGCTAAAACGTTTTTGTTTGTATTAGGAGCTAGCTAAAACGTTTTTCGCTGGAGTTAGAGAATGGAAAGTTTGGGAATTTCGTTCCAACATACTCCTTAATTAGAAGAGCCTGCGGAGATCCAGATGGAGGATTAACGAGCATGGGAATCTTGTTTCAACGTATTCCTTGATTGAAGGGATGAAATGATGGCTTTGCAGAACAACGTACTCCTTGAAATCAACGGTAGGGAAAGCATGGATGTCGGCAGGAAACAAGATTGTCGACAGGTGGTTGTATTGCTTTAAATGTTGAAGGAATACTTGGCATTACGCTTTGAACAGGTGTAAAGTGTTGTTTGTATTTTCCTTTATTTTGCTGTCAGTATCGGGATCATGTTAGATCTTCTAGGTTTTGGAGCTTTGAAGCGGGGCTAAGTTTTCTTGTCTGAAGCGAGACTTATTTAGTGGTGATTTAAGGTTTGAGGAGGATTTGCCCTTGAATGTTGGTTTAGTTCCGAATTTGGTTTTTGGTGGTTGGCCATTTTGGCTGTAGATTTGTTGTTATTAGAATTGATGGGCATTTAACTGTGATTAATTGCTCTGTACCTTCCTCCATTTTGTGGCGCCATGTTGTATCCATGTCTCTTCGGGACATGAAAGCGCTGGTGCACACTCCTCCCAAAATACATGAGTCAATCAAGGCTTTGGGAGGTTGTTTGGAATTCCCGTCGGATGTTTTGCCACTGCGTAGAGAGGATTTCTCCTCTGACGATGATTATGATGAACAGTATGACTTGCATTTTCCTGTGAATTCTGGGGATAACGGAGTGGAACTGGTTGATAAGGTGCATGGTCTGAATGCGATGCATTTGGGGTCTGCGGATTCTGAGCGGTGTGTTGATTCAGGTATTATGGGTAATGAATGTGGATGAATTTGTGTTGGGAAAAGGTGAGTGCAGAAAGCCTACAACGGAAGGGAGTGTGTGCAAAGCGGAAAGTATATAAGTTGTTTAACAAAATGTTGAAAACCTGGGATCTACATCCCACACCAGATCTAAGATCAATGATTCGAAAATGTTGTACAAGAAATCGACAGTGCAGATTGATTATGCATAAAAAGATGTGCGAAAGATGGAAAGCGGAAATCATGAAATGATATCAAGAAAAATCACATATCTAATATCTGATTTCCTCAACAGATCAATGATCATGAAGAACCCAAAGAAGATCAATGGTGCAAAACCTGTATTGTGAAACCATAACTACGAAACCAGGAGTGCAGAAACTTTGATTTGTTGCAAAAACCGACAAGTGTAGAAGAAGCAAAATGGCAAAGATGCATTGCAAAAATTCAGGATTCATTAGAGGAAATTTGAGGTCTAAAATGGGCCTCCTAAGGAAAATAATAAAATAATAGTTAAAATAATAAAATAATAGTTATTAATTTTGGAGGAAGAATGAAAAAAACTACTTTTTGTGTTCATATTTTTGACATATCTCCCTGTGTTTTTACTCAAATTCTGAGTGGGAGAGCTCGTTGGATGCGGAATTTAATTCTGCATCCAACGAATACCCACAATGCATACTTTTGACGGACCCCGCTACTCCAAAAACAAGAAATACCTGAAAAACGTGATGATGACATCATCATCACGTTTTTTCAAGTATCATCATCACGTTTTTCAGGTATTTCTTGTTTTTGGGGTAAAGGGGTCCGTCAAAAGTATGCAGTGTGGGTACTCGTTGGATGCAGAATTAAATTCTGCATCCAACGAGCTCTCTCGCTTGAAATTTGAGTAAAAACACAGGGAGATATGTCGAAAATACGAATAAAAAAAATAGTTTTCTTTTATGACAAATATGTCAATTCAACCATTATGGTTGACTCATTTTATTGAAATTCTATTGGTTCTTGAATTCCAACTCACAAAATTTATTGTTGGCGTGTTTTCTTATAAGGCCCATTTTAGACCCCAAATTTCCTCTAATGACTCAGCAGATCAACGGTCATGGAGATCCCGAAGAAGATCAATGGTGCATAATGATTGTTGCGGAACCTGTATTGCGGAACCAGAAATATGGAACCAGGAGTGCGAAAATTTTGATTTGTTGGAGAAAACGACAAGTGTGGAAGAATCCAAATGGAAAAGATGTGTTATAGAAATTCAGGATTACTCAGTGATTGGACTTCTTGTCGGTCATAAGGCATCGAACGGCTTGACCAGTTATGGAAATGGACTGTGGGCCATACGAACAAGTAAAGGGTTTAAAGACAGAGATGTATAAAAGGATGTGCATAATGAATGGATCATTGCGTTCTCTGTAGACAGATAACTGGTGCATGGATTGTCGTCGAAGTGAACATTGCAGAATGACAGAGGACTCTGAGCTCTTTCAAGAATATATAGAATAGAGATGATGAGGGGAACCACGATGCATAAGAAAATTTAGGAGAAGATTTGAATAGAGATGGTTTGAATTGTTATATCTGTTTTTCTAAATATTGTACTGTACATGTTTTAAGTCTAAGAAACAAGGGTGGTAGGGTGGTGCTAAGAAAAACATGTTGTCTTCTCTGTACAAGTCGAAGCCTGTACAAGTGGAATTTGTTGCTTTCACTCTGTTGTAGCTGGATAATGTTATTTTAGTGGGTGCTAGAAAAAATATGAGGGCTGGTGCTCTCTACAAGAAGGATTTTGTAAAACAGAAGTTGCAGCCTCTTTTGAGTAGGTGCTCAAATAAAAATGAAGCGAACAATTATTTCGCTCACACAATAGTTACCAAAATATCTGGAATATCCGATAAGCCATAAGGAAAATATATATTAATGATTGTATAGATTAAAAGATGATTGATGATTACAATGGTTGATGACCCGCCTATTAAATAAGGCTTAAGAATTGTGACTTGAAAGGTCATCTCTTTTCAATTTTATAGTTAATTATGTTTATTATTAGTTATTTAATTATTATTTTATGTCTGTTACATTGCCTTCCCCTTAAGGGAATCTTTGTCCTCAAAGATGCATTTGAAATTAATGTCTGATTTATTTTAATTTGTCGTTTCAGATTTCTTTCCCTTTTGTATTTGCGACATTTGAGGAGATGAGCCGATACGAATTACGGATTCCCTTGGAGAATTGCCGCATCGTATTTGCTATGGTCCATCATAGATCTATTTTTATCGGAGCTCTAAGATCTTTTTGTGGGACAATTCGTCTCAATTGTTGCTTAGTATGTCGATATTTTCGCATGTCCACATAAGTCTTCTATGAATATTCATTTTGACCCTGTCATTGGTCAAAATGACGATTATAATTAGGATGTCTGTAAGGTGTAGGTGTTGTTTGTTCTTCTTTCTTTTGCACTACGACAAGGACTGTCTTCATTTCCTCAATTTGATTTTTGGATGCATTTTCCTGGATTGTGCTTCTTGGTTCTCCAGTAGATTGTTCATGATTCTGCATCTTTTTTATTCTTTCCTCTTGTGATTTTTTTTCAATTTCTAACTCTTGACACTGGTTTTCTTCTTGTTTTTCCAGTATTTTTCCTTCGAAGTCTTCATCGGAGTGTTCCCTCTTACTACTATTTTTTTATTTTTTTTATTTTTGTAATCAGGGTTTTGTTATGATTTCTTAATCTGAAAATTTCTTCAGAATTGTTGGATATTGTTTTATTACTCTTTGTGATCTCAAACTTGTGTTCCTATTTAGATTCATTGTTTTGTTGTTCAAGAACTTTTATATGTTGTCGATATTGGTTGACCACTGATATTTGATCTTCTAATTTTTGTCGTATGTGTGTCAGTTCTTCATCTCTATCGTTAATGATTTTGTTCAAGCGTATTATTTCTGCTTCATAATCAATTATTTCTTTCTTTATCTCTTGATTTTTTTGTCTTTGATTGAAATCATTTTTGTCTTTTAATTTCTTAATTTGGGCCGACAATTTTTCTATATGATTGTTCTGGTCGGAAATGTTTTGTTCCTTGTGTTTTTTTTGCATCTTATGTAATTTAATCAACATTTTCGATTTTGTATTTATGCCCCGTAACTCTTCATTGTCTCTCTGATAACGCTTTAGCTTGGCTTCTAATTTCTCTATTTGTAATTGCAAACCAACTTCCATGGTCTCTGACTTCTTTAATGATAGATGGCTATCGATTTCTTGACGAGTATTCCTTGGATTTTTTTCAACGATATATAGTCTTGACTTCTTGTCTTCTTTTCTTTGGGTTCTTAGTTTTTGATACTTTTTTTTTAAATAATAATTATTAATTATATAATTAATAATAATATTATTAATATTTTTATAAAAATTATTATATATAACATTAATATTAATATTATTAAAATATAATAATTATTATGTATATTTTTTTAATATAATAATATTATATTATATATATATATAATGTTTTTTGGTTCGGTTTTGGTGGAGGAGGTGGCGGTGGCAGTGGTGGCGGCGCGGAGGGAAGAGCATGGCAGGCACAAAGAGCAGGACGCATAGTGGGAGTATGCGGTGGAGGAGGCACAATGATTGATAGGTGGTGTGGAGCATGGAGCAGCAGAAGAATGCGGTGGATGGAGTAGGAAATCATAGGTAGGAGGTTGGTGGCTGGGGGCAATGCGTAGAGGGATTGAGGGGTTGGATGGTTGGCGGGAGTGCATTGAGGAGGAGAATAAGAGAACAGAGCAAGGTGGTGCGGTGGAAGATAGGATGAGAGCACGGGAGAGCGGCGTGAGGAAGAGTCGCAGAGGTCAGGACGGTGGAGATGGTGGAGGCAGCGGGGAGATGGAGAGCAGAGGCGCAGGGAGGAGGGGGGCTGGTTGGCGTGGAGATGGGTGGACGGGGAGGATGTGGAGAGGTGTTAGATGGAGATGGAGAGGATGGTGAAGGGGAGTGGATCAGGTACAGTGGCCAACAAAAGGATGTCAGGAATGGAGGTGGGAGGTGCACCGTGGAGGAACGGAGCAGCAGTGGATTCGATTTTTTTTTTATCTTTTTTTTTCTCTTGTAGATGGCCAAGGACCAAAAATGCAAGGAAACCTTGGGTGATGGCTGAAAGCCAAAAATATGGCCAAAGGTCAGGATCTAGCCAACAAGTCTCTAATACCACATGAAGCGAACAATTATTTCACTCACACAATAGTTACCAAGATATCTGGAATATCTGATAAGCCATAAGGAAAATATATATTAATGATTGTATAGATGAAAAGATGATTGATGATTACAATGGTTGATGACCCGCCTATTAAATAAGGCTTGCGAATTGTGACTTGAAAGGTCATGTCCTTTCAATTTTATAGTTAATTATGTTTATTATTAGTTATTTAATTATTATTTTATGTTCATTACAAAAAATGAATGTTTGTCTGTCTCTATCATGTATGCGTAATTGATAATATTCATCTCATCTGTTATACTTGCTGCATTATCATAACTATAAATATGTAATAAAAAATAAGGGTTTAGATTTTGAAATGGTTTAAGCTTTTGAAATAACTGATTCACCCCCCCCCTTTTGAAATAAGGTTCATCTTTTTTATGGAAAAAACGTTGCATTTTGCAAGGTTAGAATGAGAACTTATATAATGTCCTTGGGAGCTGATGTGTGGGATGTAGTAGAGACTGGCTATGTAAATCCAGTTGTGCTAGCCTCTAGAGATGACAAACTGGAATTTAGTTTCAATGCAAAGGAAATGAACGCTATTCTGAGTGATCTTGTAGAGGCTGAGTTTGTTAAAGTAATGCATCTTGATTCTGCGAAATAAATGTGGGATAAACTTGTAAATAGTTATGAAGGAAATGAAAAAGTAAAGGATGCCAAACTATAGACATATAGACTAAAATTTGAACAGCTAAAAATGAATGAGGATGAGATAGTCAGTAAATAATTCCTAAGAATATAAGAGATTGTGAATGCCATGAAGGGTTTTGGTAAAATGTTCAATAAAACATTCTTAGTTCAAAAAAATATAAGATCTCTATCTAAGAGATTTAATCCCAAGGTCTCAGCAATAGAAGAATTGTGTGATCTAAAAACTCTACCTATTGACCAAATGCTAGGTATTTTGACATCCTATGAAATGAGGATTGGTAAAGACAAATCCACCACTCTAGAAGCTTCTTTTAAAGCAGATAAACATACTGATTCTGAAATGGATGTGGCTGAGGCGAAATTTGTAAGGAGGCTGAAGAAAGGTTCAGGTAAATACAAAGGGAAGATTCCCTTTAAATGTTTTAAATGTGGTAAAATAGGTCATTTTGCATCTAAATGCCCCCACAAGCACAAGAGGAAGACTTATGATGATGATGAAAATAGTACATTCAATAAATACAATAAAGAGGCTAAACACAGAAATAAAATCCTATGTGTAAATGATGTTGATTCTTTAGAAGAGAGAGATAGTGACTCATTTGATGAAGATGAAGTGAATAACTTCATGCTTATGGCCATAGACGACTTTGAAAATGAATATAGAAGGAGTAACCTGAATGAGGAGGAAGCCATGATTGACATGGAAGGTAAACTAATTAGTGCTATGGAGAAAATTGATAGACTCAAATTAAAGAAAAGGAAACATAAACAATTATTGTTGTGGTATAAAAAGAATGGAAAAGAACCAAGTAAAGATACTGCCCTGTTAAAATTGGAACTAGAATAAGCAAAGAAAACAGAAGATCATCTTAAACAACAATTAATAGAAGGGAAAAGGAGATGTGAAGCTTTGGAAGAAGACGTAGTGACATCCAGGAAGGAATTGGAGAAATTTAAAACTCTGTACCACTAGAACCTGTCAAGTATCAAAGCCTCGGAAGAATTGAACACCATTCTCAACAAGCAAAGATTCCCATGGTTAAAAATAGGTCTTGGATATGAAGAAGGTTCATGTAGCAATAAGTTAGATTGTGAACAAACTGTGCAAACAAAAGGAAATGAAGCAAGTGCTAGAATCATAAATTCAGATTAGATAGCTCAGAAACATAGTCAACAAAAGGGAAGACCTTTAAGATTTAGGTACCAAAATTTTTTCCATGGTTATTGTTATTGTTTCTCTAATTTTGGTCACAAACCTGCAAACTGTGCATTTAATTTTAGAAATATACAATCAAAGAATAGACAATTGTTGCAACATAGAACAAGACAGTCAGTAAGCAAACAAAAACATCATACAACTCAGTTCGCAGCTAAGAGATTAACTCAAAATAGAAATAACAATTCTTTTGATCTACTGTACAATGAGCCAGAATGCTATGTGTGTCATAAATTTGGACACAATGCTTCAAACTGTCATCTGAAGGATTACAAAATAGACTTGACAATGAATTACTCAACTAAAAGTAATAAAGTCTAGAAGACTAAAGAAATTAACAAATGTGGCCTAGTCCTTTTTGTTCAAAAGCAAAAAGGCCCCTAGTATATTGACAGTGGATGTTCCAAACACATGAGTGGTGATAAAAGTAAGTTTCTATCTCTAAGTGAAAATAAATCAAGAAATGTAGCTTTTGGAAATGATGCTCCAGGGAAGATCAAAGGAAAAGGAATGGTCAAGTTGAATAATGGAAAAGGGAAAGCCCAAGATGTGTTGTTTGTAGATGGACTAAAACATAATATTCTTAGTGTTAGTCAGGTTTGTGACAAAGGATGTGAAGTTGTCTTCACTTCTAAAGATTGCAAGATAAATTCTGTATCCTCAGGACAATTGGTTGCAAAAGATATAAGAACTAAAAACAATGTCTATGTCTTGAAAGAAGAAAAAGAAGAATTTCATCTAAGAAAGTATGATGAAAGATGGCTTTGGCATAGGAGACTTGGACATTTAAGTTTTGATCATATAATCAAACTTGTGAACAATGGGGGCAGTAAGAGATATTCCAAAGATATCAAAGACATATGACTATGTTTGTAAACCCTTTCAAATGGGAAAATTGACTCGCACATAGTTTAAATCCAAGAACTTCACATCAACATACAAACCACTTCAGTTAGTACATATGGATCTATGTGAACCATTAAGAAAAGAAGGGACAAGAGGAGAAAGATATTTTATGTTGGTCATTGATGATTATTCTAGACTTACATGGGTTTCTTTTTTGAAAGAGAAATCTGAGCCACTTGAAAAGTTCAAAATTTTTAAGGTCCTGGATGAGAATCAAACAGGAAAAAGATTGAAGATAGTAAGATATGATAGAGGAGGAGAGTTCTGTTCAGGAGACTTCAAGTATTTTTGTAATAAACATGGAATTAAGAGAGAATACACTATTCCAGGGACCCCATGACAGAATGGATTTGTTGAGAGACAGAATAGGTCAGTACAACAGATGGCAAGATCAATGATGAATGAAAGGAATATTTCTCAGACATACTGGGTAGAGGCAATTCACACAGCTATTCATATTCTTAATAAAGCTCACCTAAGGCCGAACAATGATAAGACTCCCTATGAACTATGGTTTGGAGGACCTGCTTCTATCAAACAATTTAAAGTCTTTGGAAGTAAGTGTTATATCAAAAATAATGATGAACATATTGGAAAGTATGATGATAGGGATGATGAAGGTATCTTCTTAGGATATGCTGCAACTTAGTAAAGGGTACACTTGTTATAATAAGAGGCTGCATAAATTGATTGATTGTATTGACATTAAGATCAATGAAGGAATATCTATGAAAGATATTGAAATAAGCAGTGTTGAATGAGCTACAGAAGATACAATTGAACTTAAGGAAGAACAGGTCCAATAATTAGATCAAGAAGATTCAGAGTCAAATGATGAAAGTACAAACACTCAGACAGATTCAAGGCATCAGAAAGAAACAAAAGCACCTTCCAGAATCGTTCAAAAGAATCATCCTGAAAGTTAGATAATTGGTGACAAGAATAAAGGAGTGCAGATAAGAAGAACGTTGATCAAAGCCTCCGAACAATCCCAGATTGCTTTTGTATCTATGATAGAACCTAAGAATTTTGAAGAGGCCAGTGAGGATGAATATTGGGTTAAATCCATGAATGAAGAGCTTGATCATATTGAGAAAAATAACACTTGGGAGTTGGTTCCTAGACCTGTAGATAAAAATGTAATAGGCTCCAAGTGGGTGTTTAAAAACAAGATGAATGAACAGGGACAAATTGTGAGGAATAAAGCAAGATTGGTTTGTAAGGGGTATGCCCAAGTTGAGGGACAATATTTTGATGAAGCTTTTGCACCAGTGGAAATATTGGAAGCCATCAGAATGTTTCTTGCGTATGCCACTCATAAGAAATTCAAAGTGTATCAGATGGATGTTAAGTCAGCTTTTCTCAACGGAGATCTGGAAGAAGAATTTTATGGAGAGCAACCTGAAGGGTTCCGACTAACAGACAATCTTGACAATGTCTGCAAACTGGAGAAGGACCTATATGGATTGAAACAAGCACCAAGAGCCTGGTATCATAGACTAGATAAATATCTACAGGACAAAGGATTCAAGAAAGGTATTGTTGACAGTAACTTGTATATCAAATCTGAAGGTGATAATCTATTAGTAGTTTTAGTGTATTTGGATGCACTAATGATTGTTCTATGCAGTGGTTTGCTAATGCCATGCAATTTGAGTTTGAGATGTCAATGATAGGAGAACTGTCATTATGTCTTGGTCTTCGCATTATCCAGAGTCCCGAAGGCTTATTTCTCTCCCAAGATAAGTATTTGAAGGAGATGTTGAAGAAATTTCAAATGGAAGATTCATCACTTGTTAGTACGCATATGGTTGTTGGATTTAAACTTAGCAATGAGGATCCCTCACTTGATGTTGATCAGAGAACATATCGGTCAATGATAGGAAGTCTCTTATAAATCACAACATCTTGTCCTGATATAATGCAAGTTGTTGGAATGGTAGGAAGATTTCAATATGCTCCTAAGCAGAGTCATTTGGTGGCTGTGAAGAGGATATTTAAATATTTGAAGGGCACAATGAATTATGGTCTCTAGTATCCTAGAAATCAAAATCTTTAGTTAATTGCATATTCAGATGTTGATTGGGAAAACTATTTAGATGAAAGAAAGAGGACAAGTGGAGGTGCATTTTTCTTAGGTGATTCTTTAGTTGCATGGTTGAGTAAGAATCAAGGCTCAATATCTTTATCCACTACAGAAGTTGAGTACATTGTTGCTGCCACCTCAGTCTATACAAATAATTTGGATGATTCAGACATTGGCAGGCCTAGAGGTAAAATATGTTGATCCCATTCCTCTACATTGTGATAATACCAACGCCATTAGTATATCCAAAAATACAGTCCTACATTCCAAGACGAAGCACATACCTATTAAGTATCACTTCTTAAGGGAGCAAGTTACAAACAAAGTATTTCAATTGAATTTTATTACTTCTACAGAACAGTATGTTGATATCTTCACTAAACCCTTACCAAAGACACAATTTGAGTACCTACGCCAGAATCTAGGTATTATATCTTATTCCAAACAACTTGTTCACGTTGATAGGGGGAGTTGTGCTATAGAGTATTCTTTGACATTGATGTCAAAGGGGGAGAAGTTGTTATTACAGATGATAAATAGATTGATTATTACTAGTACAACATGCATCCAAAAGTTGAATATTTCCATCAATTCCAAAGGGGGAGATTGTTGGAGGTTTTGTGGTCATATGGAAACAGATCAGAGTGTGATTTGGTTGTCATTGATGGAAATGTAGTTCCAAGCATATGATCTAGATGAGCAGAGGACTCAGAAGAATCCACGATGTATGCAGAGATACAATGGTCAGGAGTGATCCCACACAAGAAATCAACAATCAAAGCAAATTTTGAAAGAAAATCTATTGAACAGATCTGATGGTCAGGAGTGATCCCGCACAAGAACTCAATGGTCAAGAGAAAATATGCAAAGTTTGAAAGGTAATCAAATGAACAGATCCCATGGTATGAAGTGATCCTGCACAAGAAATCAACGGTCAAGAGAAAATCTACAAAAGTCTGAAAGGTAATTGAATGAACAGATCTAATGGTCAGGAGTGAACCCGCACAAGAAATCGACGGCGTGAAAGGAGTGTTGTAGTGCAGGAGTGAAAAGGTGGAAGTCCACAAAGTTCGAGAATAAGAAAAGTTATATTTCTGATTTCCAAATTCGGAAAGAGGAAAGAGGAAAGCAAGACAACAGTAAAGGACTAAGGTTGGAAGTTGGGTTTTTCAATCCCGTAGTCCAGAAGGTGGAAGTGTGGAAGCATAGAACTGCGGACGTGCGGGAAGTTTAAGTTCGAAAGTCGTGGAATTTAGGTTCCTAATTTCTGATTTTTGCATGCAGAAAAGGTGAGTGCGGAAATTTTACAGTGGAAGGGACTGTGCGGAAAGCAGAAAGTATAGAAGTTGTTTAAAAAAATATTGAAAACTCAGGATCCGCATCCCACACCGGATCTAAGATCAACGATCTGAAAATGTTGTACAAGAAATCGGCGGTACAGATTGATTATGCGGAAAATGATATGCAGAAGACGGAAAGGGGAAATCATGAAATGATATCAAGAAAAATCACATATCGGATATCCGATTTTCTCAGCAGATTAATGGCCATGGAGAGCCCGAAGAAGATCAATGGTGCATAATGATTGGTGCGGAACCTATATTGCGGAACCAGAAATACAGAAGCGGGAGTGCGAAAACTTTGATTTGTTGGAGAAAACGACAAGTGTGGAAGAATCCAAATGGAAAAGATGCATTATAGAAATTCAAGATTACTCAGTGATTGGACTTCTTGTCGGTCATAAGGCATTGAACGGCTTGATTAGTTATGGAAATGGACCGTTAAGCATATGGTATGGTAAAGGATTTAAGGACATATATGTATAAAAGGATGTGCATGATGAATGGATGGTTGTGCTCTTTGCTAACAGAGAACTTGTGCATGGATCGTCGTCGAAGTGAAGATTGCAGAATGAAAGAGGACTCCGAGCTCTTTTAAGAATATCTAGAACATAGATGATAAGGGGAACCAAGATGCATAAGCAAATTCAGGAGCAGATCTGAATAGAGTCGGTTTGAATTGTTATTAAATTTTTTTTAAATATTGTACTGTACATGTTTTAAGTATGAGAAACAAGGGTGGTAGGGTGGTGCTAAGAAAAACATGTTTTCTTCTCTATACAAGTGGAAGTTGATGATTTCACTCAATTGTAGCTGGAGAATGTTATTTTAGTGGGTTCTAGAAAAAACATGAGGGTTGGTGCTCTCTACAAGAAGGATTTTGTAAAACAGAGGTTGCAACTTCTTTTGAATAGGTGCTCAAATAAAAATGAATATTTGTCTGTCTCTATCATGTATGTGTAATTGATAATCTTCATCTCATCTGTTATACTTGCTGCATTATCATAACTATAAATTTGTAATCAGAAATAAGGGTGTAAATTTTGAAATGGTTTAAGCTTTTGAAATACTGATTCACCCCCCCCCCCCTCTCTCAGTTATTTGAGTAATTTCAACCAAGAAGGTGGGATGAGTTGGAATATTTTTTGTGAAGTGGCTTCCAAAGTTTTAGAAGTTGCCTCTACTTTTGATTTCAATCAACTCATTTCCACCTCTCCAACCCTAGTGCATCCTTGAGGAAGATGTGTCCCCCCTCTCTCTTTCCAATTTTGATATTTAAGCAGACATCCTCTCTTTATTTGAGATAGAATATTTTGGTAAGGAACTTATGCTATTATACTTTGTATCATTTTTCTATCATTTTGAATAAAAGGCTTTGGAGGTCAAGAACTTTGTAGCGATTCTATGTGTGGATGAATATTGTCTTGAGCTTTTGAAGTAACCGGTGGTGTTCATTTTCTTGCATCTCTTTGGTTAAGCTTGGCCTCTGAAACAAATAAACAGTAATATATTCAAGCAAACAAGATTTTAAACCTTACCCTATCAAGATATCTTGGAAGTACATTTTTTTGTTTGTTTAATAATCTTGTTTTCTGAGTTTCTATGCCAGGTGGCACCAATTTCTTAATGATTTTTTGTGCAAGTATTTTGTATTAGTTGTAGGTTACATAGATTGAACAAGAGTTTGAGTTTTATTACATCTTCCTTCTCTTCAACAACTAAAGAAAGACATAGTCCCTATTTGTTCCATTGTGAAGAACTCTATCGTCCATATTTTGGTATCAAGCTCCTTCATATCTTTTCTCATTCTACTAAAAATATTTATTTCTATTACCGATTATTTTGATAATTGATAATTGATATTTGATTTACTATATTAAAATATATCAATAACTAAATCTGATTTCATTTATCATTAAAGTTAGATATGATTTAAATGTTAAAACTCATAAATCTAGCTTTAAACAAGTACTTTTCAATACCTTAAATTTTTTTTTAAAGTTACTTGAATTATATGTTAAATTTGTATTGTTTAAATAAATAATTTGACATATTTGACTAAACATTGCTTGTTTTTTGCAGCAGAAGACGTTAAAAGAGAGAGCCACTCTCGCCAAATTTCAAAGAAACAACCCATCCAGAGATCCCTCTTTTCACAATTCTCTCTTTGGCCATTTTTCTAAAGCTCAATATTGTAAAACTTGTGTTTCATTTCTACAAAGAAACACATGTAGTTTCTTATTCTAAATCATTGTAAAAAAAAGAGGAAAGTGGGCAGCCAAGTGCCCATCCCCCAAGGGGGATTTGCACATTTTTTAATTTTTTTTTTCATCTTTTTCATTTCTTTCAAGTTTATTAAGTAAAATTAACCAATCCAGTTGTTTTCTCGGTAATGAAAGTATCCGACACTATGATTTAAAAAACTCATATTTAGTTCTTAAAAAACTTAAAATTTACAAGGCTTCATTCCCCGTATGCTCTTGTGACCACTGTAGGCCTTTGGCTAGATATGTGGGACAATCAGAAAGGGATTGAAATGACTAGTAATTAGTGGAACACTTCAATTAATCCCTACAAGTGAAAATTCGGCACTTCATTTGATTTTACCAGGTTTTGGGGAAATCTTGCAAGTGTAGCGGGAACCAACAAAAAGTGACCGTGGGGCACTGTTATGCAACACCCCTTTTTGGTGTAGTGTTGAACACAACCCCACGACTCCATCCATCCCACATGTCACTGTGAGAGCCACTCCTTGGTAAATCCAGACATATTCCTCGTACCCCCTAGGTATATCTGGAATACCATCTCCCCCATAATAATAAGATCATTACCACATTCTTCATAAAATTTAACAAAAAAATACCTACTCCCTAATTACTCATTTAAATTCTAAAAATGACCAACCGAGACAACTGCAATACTTCTTGAGACTACACTAGCAACCCCCTTACAAGCACTCCATTAGCACTGGTCTATCTGGCATTTCCATTTATGTTTGATGCTTACCTTAATCAATGTGTCATTTGGAATGAAATTTTAAATGCTAGTTATTTAAATTATTTGCAGTTCATCTCAATTTCGGTATTTATTGTTATCATCTCCTAGATTAGTTGTTCTATTTTTATAGATTAAACATCATAGTTTTTTTTACTAGTGACCACCTTCCTTGGCTCCGCTAGGAGAGATCCTAGATGGAGGAGTCAAGATCAAGTGACAACACTTGGCCCTTGCTTTCCCCCAAGGTCACACCCAGTGGCTTGAAGATTTATGCCACATGACCCAAGGTGCGAATTAGGCGGCAACATTTTGGCATCGTTGTCGGGGATAAATCTTTCTATTCCCGGAGTACGACTTTTGTTTTCTCTTTTTGTTTTTCCTTTGTTTGATGATTTTTTATATTAGTTTTTAATTTTTCATCTTGCGACTCCACTAACCTTTTTTCTTTTCATAATTTACAAAAGAAAAGCAAAAGGAAAATTTTGGTGAGAAAGTTTTAAATGCATACTTTTTCTTCTCACGTGGCAACTCCATTGAAGAGATAAAACCCTGTTATCTCATAAACTTGTGAAGTTTCGTTGTGTGTAGATGAGCCCATGCGACATAGTAAAACTTTTAAAGCTCATCATTTGACTGCTCCACATGTTCAGTACAAGGTTCAATGGTTATATCAGATTCATACTATTAATTTCTAATATGGATGAATTAAGGGAGTAGTGTGGTGCCGAGATAGCTAGACTTTTTCATCCTATCGATTTCTCAAACATCTCGGGTTTTCCTAACTTTTGTCAGGATGTGGGGGATGTATATAAATGATTTCTAGTCTTTCATGGAAAGTATGGTGATTTGGCCATCTGGCATATCAAGTCTTTCCTTCAATTGTTGGCTGACTCCAATGTTCTTTATGAGGACAATATGATGGAAATGTTTACTTGTACTTTTCAGGGAGTTGCTTGTTGTTGGTTCTATCGGGGCCTTCCTAATAAATGTATAACCTCATTTCCAAGCTTCCTTTGGATGTTTTTAGATAAATGGCATGATGGTAGGGGTAGTATGAATGGTTTGAAAAAAATCATTGAAAATATCTTTACCTTATACCTATCCGAGAATAAAGTGTCCTTGTTTTGGCTAATAACCAAAGACAAAGGAAAAAATTTAAACTTTGATCAAATGTTAAGGTGGTTACATTGGATTTATCATTTCACTTAACATTTTTAATGTCATGCTTAGAGTAGGAAAATAAGCTCCTTAAAGTGAGCATTTAATTTTTGCATTTCTTTTATGTACTCAGGAATAATAATCTTTTTCTTTAGTTAAAGTTTCATTTTTCTATTTACTTTCTAATAAAGCAACTTAATGGTTCATTGGATTTTACAAAATTGTGTGCTACTAAGGTTGACTTGTCGAGTTGAAATGTTTCTACAGATTATTGAAACCAGATATTCTATGGTTATCGCATGCTCTCTTTTCCTAAAGACCATATCAAACACGCATCCCACAGTAAGAGCCAGATGTTACCACCTGAGTTGCACTCAGTTGGAATTTTAAGTGAGCCGCCAAAGGCGAACAATTACTTGTTCAAATTTCAGTTCAGAAGTCCATGTTGGCATTTTTTAGACACTTTTTTGTATTTTTAACATGTTCATACCCCATGGGGAATTGTAATCAAATGAGTTAGCATGATGAATTTATGTAAAAGGTTTGGTTTCCTAGGACTTAGTCATTAATGTATTATTCCAGGATTTTTTTTCCTTGTTAATGATTTATTGTTTTTAAGCGATAAATATTTTTTGAGTTTTTCACCCAAACCTCCAAAGCTTGAATAATAGTCTTATTAATTAATCCTTAGAAGGTTTCTAAAACCTATGTGTCGATGTATACTACCATGCTAATCATTATTTTGAGTCATTATGAACATGTCCTAAGTCCCCCATAGGTTTTTTTTAAATTTCCGGATAATGTTTTTTTGTTTTTACAGGCTTATTTTTAATAAGTTATTTGTAAAAATGTAAAAAGTCATAAAAGTGTGGCTAGGAGGTTGTTTTTTCCATGGGGGTGCTCATTTTCTAACTTAGAGCACCCACTTGACCCCTAGACCCACTTTCCTAAGTTTTCAAGTAATTATTTAACCCCAAAATTAATAATTACTTGAAAAACCCAAAAAGACCAACAAATGAAATATTTAAAAACATCGGCAATTAAAAAAAAAGAGAGAGAATTGCCAAAAGAGAATTTTATGACTTGGAAAATTAGTTTGGCAAGTACCTGGGCAAGGGGGACTAGGTAGAGGTTGTCATTTCAGATAGATTTGAGAGTTTGGATGTTTCCTCATGAAGAGTGAGGCACACTTCTCCAAGTGGGGGCGCAAATCCCAAGAAATGATAAAAGGTGGGATGAGTTGAAATATTTCTTGTAAAGTGGCTTCCAAAGTTTTAGAAGTTGTCTCTCATTTTTCTTTCAACCAACTCATTGTCACCTCTCCGACCCTAGCGCATCCTTGAGGAAGATGTGTCCCCCCTCTCTTGCCAATTTTTCTATTTAAGCAAGTGTCCTCTCTTCATTTGAGACAAAAGATTTTGGAAAGGAACTTATGTTCCTGTAGTTTGTAATATTTTTCTATCATTTTCAATAAAAGGATTTATAGGTCAAGAACTGTGTAGTGATTCTATGTGTGGATGAATATTGTGTTGAGCTTTTGAAGTAACTGTGGTGTTCATCTTTTTACATCTCTTTGGTTAAGCTTGGCCTTTGAAGGAGAGTTGTCTCTTGGTAGGGTAAGGTTTAAAAGCTTCTTTGCTTGAAGATCTTACTGTTTATTTGTTTCAGATATCTTGGAAGTACATTTTTATTGTGTTTAATTATCTTGTTTTTCTGAGTTTTTATGGCAGGTGGCACCAAATTTCTTAAAGATTTTTTGTGCAAGTATTTTGTATTTAGTTTGAAGTTATGTATATTGAAGAAGAGGTTGAGTTTGCTTACATCTTCCTTCTCTTCAACAACTAAAGAAAGACATAGTCCCTCTTTGTTCCATTGTGAAGAACTCCATCGTCCATATTCCGGCATCAAGTTTCTTCATATCTTCTCTCATTCTACAAAAATTATTTATTTTTGTTACTGATTATTTTGATAATTGATATTTGGTTTAGTATATTAAAATATACCAATAAATAAATCTGGTTTCTTTTATCATTAAAGTTAGATCTGATTTGAATGTTAAAACTCATAAATCTAGCTTTAAACAAGTACTTTTCAATACTTTAAATTTTTATCTTTTAAAAGTTACTTGAATTATATGTTAAATATTTATTGTTTAAATAAATAATTTGACATATTTGACTGAACATTGCTTGCTGTTTTGCAGCAGAAGACGTTAAAAAGAGAGAGCCACTCTGGCCAAATTTCAAAGAAACAACCCATCCAGAGATCTCTCTTTTCACAATTCTCTCTTTGGCCATTTTTCTAAGGCTCAATATTGTAAAACTTGTGTTTCCTATTCTACAAAGGAACACAAGTAGTTTCTTATTCTAAATCATTGTAAAAAAAAGAGAGGAAAGTGGGAATCCAAGTGCCCACACCCCATCCCCTAGGGGGGATTTGCACATTTTTTCATTTTTTTTACTTTTTTTTTCATTTTTTTTCATTTTTTTCAAGTTTCTTAATTAAAATTAACCAATACGGTTGTTTTCTCGATAATGAGAGTATCAGCACTGTGATTTTAAAAGTTCACATTTAGTTCTTAAAAAAGTTAAAATTTACAAGGCTTCATTCCCCGTATGCTCTTGTGACCATAGCAGGCCTTTGGCTGAATCGGTGGGACAATCAGAAAGGAATTGAAGTGACTATTAATTAGTGGAATACTTCAATTAATCCCTACAAGCGAAAATACGACACTTCATTCGATTTAACTAGGTTGTGGAGAAATTCTGCAAGTGAAGCAGGAACCACTAGAAAGTGACCATGGGGCACTGTCAGGAAACACCCTCATTTGGTGTAGTGTTGAACACAATCCCACGACTCCATCTAGCACACATTTCACTGTGAGAGCCACTCCTTGGTAAATCTGGACATATTCCTCATACCGTCCTGGGCATATCTAGAATACCATTTCTCCCATAATAATAAGATCATTACCACATTCTTAATAAAGTTTACCAAGAATTTACTCACTCCCTAATTACTCATTTAAATTCTAAAATTGACCAACTGAGACAACTGCAATACTTCTCGAGACTACACTAGCAACCCCCTTACAAGCACTCTATTAGCACTGGTCTATCTGGCATTTCCATTTATGTTTGATGCTTAAGTTAATCAATGTGTCATTTGGAATGATATTTTAAATGCTAGTTATTTAAATTATTTGCAGTTCATCTTAGTTTCGGTATTTATTGTTATCATCTCTTAGATTAGTTGTTCTATTTTTATAGATTAAACACCATAGTTTGTTTTACTAGGGATCATCTTCCTTGGCTTCGCTAGGAGAGATCCTAGACGAATGTGTCAAGATCAAGTGACAACACTTAACTCTTGCTTTCCCCCAAGGTCGCACCCAGTGGCTTGAAGGTTTATGCCACATGACCCGAGGTGTGAATTAGATGACAGCACTTATATTGATCGCAATGTGAGTTGGCATGACCGAAGAAAAAGGAAATAACTGCAGCAAGAAATGAAACTAGTATGACATCATTTTCCTTGAAAGTGGTACATATCCCCAACTCATATCCAACCATCCATGGGTTCCAATAGAATCTAATATTTTGGTGGTTTCAGGGTCATGATTAAGTTGGGTTAACATTACCGCTTTGAGGATCCTAAAGTGGTGAGATGTTGCCACATCAATACAATGGTTTTAAATTTAGGCTCATACATCTCTTTTAGCCTGAACTAATGATGCTCGTTGATCTTGGATGCTCACACTTTTTTTGTTGTGACTTTCCTTCATTTCTTGTAATTTCTTGAGATTATATTTTAATTCATATATGGAATATGTAAATTAAAATAATGAAATTGTCTATCACATAAAATTAACCTTAGTGAGTAGGTGGTTGCTTGGCTGGTTAGATGACATGGCTAAACTTGTTTAGAAATTCAATAGGGTCAATCTTGTTACCAACATAGGCTCCATGGGGGACAATAGATCCATGCGGTCTGATGCGAAAAATAGTTTTAGTTCCTTCCTTTGTCACAATTTGAAAACTGGGCATGTTTAACACTTGATGTGGAGATCAAAGCCAATCCATATCTACCCCTACCTGCCAAAAAATCTCTTCTTTTGACTGTAAAGATATCTGAGCGTTTGAACAAACATCAAACTGATGAAAAGCAAAAGCATATGCTCATTTTGAGCTTATTATGCTACACTATGCCTACTCTAATAAATACTTCAATAGCTCAAGTGAAATGGGATTTCCATTGATCCACCAAAGCATTGTTTTTCTTGTATAAAATTTGCCCTCTTATTCCCGATTATTTTAGTTAGGTTGTTACAAGATTTTTGGAAATCATAAGAAATAACTTGATTGCTTCTTGAATTTTCATCAAGAAATATCTATGGTTGATCTTGATATTTAAAATTCAGATTCATATGAAGCTCGAGACCTTGTAGCAACTCTTGATCATTCACTCATAGATATATTAGAGGGAGAATTTCTTCATGTGTTTCATCAACATTTCTCTCTGCATAGATAAATTTGAAACCTTCATCCGCAAATGTCCTTTCATCTATGGTGATCTATTGTGCAAGATGTTATATCTTTCTTTGTAAACTCTTTCTTGCTGGTCCATACATTCAAGAAAATTCCAAAAAGTCCATGAAGGAACCGTTGGACCTTGGAGGAAGATTATTTAACAATTCTTTACATCTGCTTTGCAGCAATTGATCTTTCCATCGAACCTGAATACGATCCCCAGTTGAATCACTCAAATGTGGAGCCACCAAGGTAAATAGATAAACAAACCATGTCTGACTCTTGTTAACCTTCAAGAGCCAAATCTTTAACTTTTGTCATTATGCACAAGGAAAATGTCTTTCACTTTTGCGTCTCTGCAACGATGTCATTTGATATTGGTACTCTGGTTGATTCCTAGTTGTAAGGGATCAAGCGAAGGACATATTTCAACCGAACTTTAGATATTTAGCTGGCACTAAGATCATAGGGAGCTCCCTCAGAAGATTACTAATCGAACACTTTCTTCCTACTAAGAAATAGAGGTTAGTAGATCATAAAATATTCACAAAGAGTATGTGAGATTTAACAAAGAATTAACATGGAATTGGTTGGAAGTAGTAACTAGCAGAGTTGGGACAGAGATATGCAAACTCTCAGCTCGGACTCATTTCCATTGGGCATGGATTCAGAAAGAAAACCTTAAAAAGAAACTGAATTAGACACAATGTCAATTGTAAAGGACTCTTTCACTGAATGGAACAGTAAGCCAACTTTACATGAGGATGAAATTAGAAGGTGAAAAATAGGACTAAGAGGAGTGGCTCCTGGAAAAATCCTTTAAAGTTTTGGTGAAAGAATGAGCATATTGAGCCTCCAATACAGAGTAGTCAGTAGTTCATAACTGGATGCAAAATATCCATGAATCAAGTTGTCAACATAATGCATATATAGATAAACAAATAACCAAACGATCTTGAAGTACCTACCTAACATAAATGCACATATAGAGAATATGTCATGTCCCCAATTTTGGCCTAAGGAAAATAGACCAAGGTCACCTAAGAAGAATTTAGAAAAATTATTAATGATGACAAATAAGGAGAAAATGATTTAATTGGGGAAATTAGCCAGTAATATTATTAAAGCTCAAAAAATTATAATTATTGGCTAAGGGGAAGCAATAATTACCCAGTGCATGGTTTCTGGTGTTCTATAGTATTTTTCTATGCTATGGGAAAAAGGTGATAATGGAACATGGTTTTCATTGGCCCATGGTATTTATCCATTGTATTGGATACTTTTCAAGTATAAAAGGAGGCAAAGGCAAATGGAAGGGACATGCTTCAATATTTGGAGATTTGTTCTTGAGACTATTTAGGGGTTAGCCTAGAGTTTTCATTTGGGGTTGGAAAACTCCATCCATCCATTCTAGTCCAGTTTTGGTGGTGTAACAGATCCACCCTAGTTGGACAAAGGAGGAGGATCCATTCAGGGTCTTCATTGGAGGTTCATAATTCGAGTTGGAATCACTTCCAGGTTCTTATTGAATGTATCTTGGTAGCTACTATCACAACCATAGTTATTGTACTGTTTACTCTTGTTAGACATAATAAAGGTGTCAATATTATATCTCCATTGTGACGTGTTATGGAATGTCTCTAAAGTGTTTGACGAAATGTCTATGAGAATACATACTGCTTGCGACAGTTATAAATCAATGTAAAATTGATTAATGTTGATAAATTCATATATTTTGTGATCATCCCGGATTTGGGATATTATAGTGGTATCAGAGCTAGTTTTCTTGCCAGCCTAAGTGGGAATCTATTGAGGTTTTCCATTTCATGTCTGCATGTAATTTCAAATCCAGGTTTGGCAACTCACTAGACATTTTCATTGTGGGAGTTAAATTTTACAGAGCGGGGCCATATTTATCCATAGGACCGAGTTCATCTCAGGGTCAAATTAAATTGGATCGTGGCAGTAGCAGTCGGTCGGGGGTAACTTGTTAATATAGGGGAAAATAGGAGAGTGTGGGATTCCATTCCCCTATTGGAGGACCCAATCCCTCTATTTGAGTCACCGTGAACAAAGAAAAAAGCGACTAGTGGAGCATCATGGAATTCGGAAGGGGTCATGTGCAATGGGAGAGGTCATGTTCCTTACATGGAGGAGTTAATAGCTTGATGAAGGGTCGTGAGCCCTAGAGGTGGTTGCTAGTGTGCAGAGAAAGGATAAAGGGAAATCGTAAAGATGATCTGCGTAGCAGAAGAAGGTCGTGGATTTGAGGAGAGTCGTAGCAACAAAAAGGAAGGACACAAGCAAAAAAGAGGGATGCAACACTGAAGGTAAAGTCACAAAAGGAACCCATGTAGTAAGGGCAGAGGGCCGTAACTGTAATACTCCAAAAATTCGTAAACATTTAAAAACATTCTTATGACATTAAATGTTTGCAATCATCACTTCTGAGGGACATTTATCTGTTAACATTTAACATAATCAGGCTTAAACTAGAACTGATTCCTTTATTAAATTCTAGATCTGCACACTTAAATATTTGCTTTCATGAATCATTATTAAAAATTTGCTTTAGCAGGTTATGATTTGGACTAATATGAACGGAAACATCTGTTTAAATTTCTAAGTGCTAAATTTTGTTTTATTGTTTGTGAATATGAAGGAACTTCAATCGAGTCTAAGGATTACTTAGCTTTTTAGCTAATGCAGTGAAGTGATGCTTCTTTTACATGTCTTTTACAAGTAAGACGTTTTGTAACCAGTTTCTAGATCGAGATTATTATCTCAACTAGCATAAAATAAAATGCTAGTATATTTGTTTATTTTACAGCTTTGATCAAGATAAAGGAGGTATCGTTGAACTGTATATTTACGTTTTATTTAAATTTCTTGTAAGCATAAGTGATTGGAAATCTGAACATAAATCCAGATGTTTTCTACCTAACTTTGACTATAACTGGTACATAAAAATTTCATTTATTTACTATCAGTTAGGTTCTATATACCATTCTAGAGAACGGTAATTTGTATAACAGGTCATTTGATACCTTATTACTTGATACCATGGTAGTTCATAAGTGATTGTCTCAACAATATTCAAATATTAAGTAACTAGGAAAAACCTAAATCTAGGTATCGCCATAAGGTAATAATGATTGACATTCACACAAGGAACTAAAGATTTAGTGCAGAGGACAGTCTATTAACTGTTTAAGTAATTATACTAAGAATCAAGCTATGAACCTTTCTATATTTGCAAGCCTACACAAAAGGGTTTTTAACCAATGTATTGTTATAGGTTTTCTAGAAGGTCTCGAACTATAGTGCAAAACCCACAACTTGAAAATATAATTAACGCCACGTGGTAGATGATTACTGACTACGGTTTTGACTTTGGGACTTCACCATAAAAGTCTCCCTAAACCCTAAAATTTTGCATTTACCCTATCTTTTTACTACTGTTGTGGAGAGGGAGAGCGGTAGGCTCATGGCCGCATGGATTTGATGTCACTCCTTTAACTCTGTATGTACAGGCCTCCTTTTCCACTACAATTCTTCTACGCATCAGGTCTTCATCTCCATCGCTTTGCTCTATTTATGAGGTCTTTGTTGCCTTACTTTGCCTCTGTGTGGGATTTCCTTCATGTTTTGGTTTAGTTGTGAAATCTGTTTGAGTTACAGTGTGGGCTTGAAGTCTGGTTCCTCATGGCATGGCCTTGGCTTTTTGACTTGCACATTTCTCATTGGGATTTTCTTGACAGTCCTTCTTCTCATTGCTCGGGCTCACTCCATCTAGTGTCTAGGGTTTTGTTTAAGTCACAATTCATGGGACAGAGGTGAAACTCTATCTAGGTATAATTTCTTTAAGTTTTAAACCTTATGCACTATTTCAAAGTGTGTTATTGCTTTCATTATTTGAATTAAGAAAGAGCTTAATGCCCAATGGTTTAACTTGTGCAAGATTCAGGTTTGGTTGCTATGGCAAGTTAGAAGACACTGCAAAACACTATGAAAGGGCTCCACGTTGGCGTTCATCCTGGTAAGCCTCGTTCCTACCTAAGGTTCCTTCTGCGATGGTTGTATGGAGTTTGGTTGTTAAAATTCCACCAAGATGCAGCTCCAGTTTTGGTTATCAAATATTTTGAATTTTTAGAAAAGCCATCAGGCTAAGACCGAAAAGTTTTGATGGGAAAAGTATGAAACCCTTGCGACCATAGTTTGATGGAATTCTTATGTGGCCTTCATGGCCATAGCTTAAATTACAGGGTATACTATTTTTGAACAGGCTTTTAAGCCGTGACTTCTGTTGTAAAAAGGCCATTAGGCCATAACTTGAATGGAAAACTGCAGTGTTTTTAATTATAAATTAAGTTAGGGTTTTTTAAATTATCGATTTGTATAATGTTAGCCATAAGAATCGATCAATGGGTGGTTAAGACTGTTAAATGATAAAGACAGCTGATTTTGACGAATGTCCTCTGTTATTTTAATATAAATTGCAGTCTTTTGAAAATTCCATTTTTTGGATCCTTCAATGATTACGTTGATAAAATAAAATGTAATTTCTTTTAATATTATCATAGGGTTTATTACGGTGAAATTTCATAATTTTTCGATTTTGTTTAACAGAGGGAAAAGTTGAGAATGTTGGTTTTAAATCAGAGTTTAAATTTTTCTGTGTCAGTAAAAACAATTATTAGGTAATAATTAAAAGTAAAGTTGATTAATACAACCTGAGTGTTTTTACTATGTTCTTGGGTTGGAATGTTTTTAAAGGGTCTTTACTTAATTTGTCTTAGTTTATATTTGTCAAGCAGTTTTGATATTGTTCCTGTGAAGAGTTTATTTAAATCTATGTATTTATAAAAATAGAAAATTGTGTTTGTAATAATGTAGAATTTATTCTTTAAGTAATTATGTGTAAAATTGTATTAACCCTGCTCTGGAAAAGGAGAAGGAAATGAAGGTCATAATTGACAGTTTCTCCAAATTAGGTTTTTTTTTATAAAATCTTATTTACTTTTAAATATTTACAGAGTTTAATATGTAATTGTAAGGTGTTTAAAGTTTAATTATTACTTATATTAGTAATGATTAATAGCCTCATTTTACTGTTTCTTTAAGTTATACCTAATTATTTATTTAGTTGTTTTTACAATGTTTTTAATTACTATGTAAATATATAATAATTAGGCTTATAGCAAAATACTTATTTACTGTGTAAATAGGATCACCATTACACAGACTGTGTACTGGTTCTAAATACCTTTCTTGGATCTAGATCATATCTAAATTCTTTAAACATGTGCATTCTAACTAAGGCACTCGTGAACATTCTTACAAGGAATCTGTAAAAAGTAATAAACCTAATCCTGCATTTTTCATTTGATTTAACCATCAGAATTCTAATCTAACCTATTGTACTAGAGTACTACCTTCATGAAGGTGTGGAAAAATATAGTTAGGTATTTTTTATCCATCATTAAAATTTGAAATTTCTCTAATCATTTATCCTATTCCATATTTAATCTAGAATTTGACTATCTTTTACCAGTAAAAGATTTTATTCAATAATTATAATAACAGAAGAACAGAAGCATAACATATTATTTCCTAAGTTCATTCCTTCTTAATCCTAAATATGCAAATGGAAATTGGAAAGAACATGTAGAACCTAGAAATGTAGAAGAGGAGACAACAACTTAAGGAACCTGTTCTTCCCAACCAACTCCTGGAGATAGTTGAACTGCAAATCTCAAGACCCCCGAGCCTGTCTACTGGTCTACCTGGTTGAAGTACTAGGTGAGAGATCTGGTTTAATAATCCTCTGTAACTCTATTGAGTATTCAGCAGTAATTTGTTCTGCTTGTAGCAGTATGAACTCAGCTTAAATTAGTTGCACTAGTTCAGAACTTCAGCACTCTTCACTCAAAGAAAACTTCTGCTAGTCCCCTCCATCAAATTTTCTTGTGCACTAAATTCACTGAGAATTTTCACAAGTAAAGAATGAGTAGCCTCAGCTGAATTCAACGGGAAGTTTTATTAGCATGCCTAGGTCTTTTGAGTCAGTTTTCACTGAATGAGCCCCCTGCTCTTGTTCCTCTTTCTTGGGGAACATGACCACAAAAATAGGGAAGTTGTCTCCTGCAACAACTAGAAGTAGTTTGAGGATGCTGCTAAGTCTCAATCTGCTCTCAACCCAGCCTATTCCACCAAGTGACCAGTAAAACACTCATTTAACAGCCTCCTTAA
Source organism: Pseudotsuga menziesii (assembly GCA_001517045.1). NCBI lineage: Eukaryota > Viridiplantae > Streptophyta > Pinopsida > Pinales > Pinaceae > Pseudotsuga > Pseudotsuga menziesii. The sequence goes on from LPNX010263689.1 coordinate 441,733, forward strand.
GCTGTTGTCTCATCTTTCATTTATTAATTAATAAAATATTCAGCAATTACATGCAATTATCCTTGACCCCACTTGGTCATTAATTACAAACTTTATAATAAAAATATAACATAATGTTTCTTAAAACCTAAAATGTTTTTGCAATATGGGGCATGTGACATACACACCCCCTTAAATATAACATTGTCCTCGATGTTATTTATTCTTCATCCTCAGATAATTGGATATGCAGCTGCATATGAGTCTCCAATTCCCAGGTGGCTTCTTCTAGACTAAGGTGCTTCCAATGCACCTTCACCTGACCAATGGTGCGATTCTGAAGCAAGATCCCCCTCCTTTCGAGGATACAATCCGGTTCAACTAGAAAATCTCCTTCAGGTTCCACCTGCACATCATTCCATTTTATAACATGAGTAGCATCATGTACATATTTTTTTAACACAGAGACATGAAAAACATTATGAACCTTCAAATTTGGCGGTAAAGCCAATTGATATGCCACCTGTCCCATTCTTGACAGTATCTCAAAAGGTATGCAATATCAAGGTGCCAACTTAGCACAAATTCCTAATCTCAAAGAACTCTTTTAGGCCTTACCTTTATAAATAAATGTTCACCCACCTGGAACTCCTTCTAAGTTCGTTTAAGATCTGTTTGACTTTTTTGTCTGTCTTGTGCAACTTTTAAGTTACCTTGCACTTGTTTTACAATTAACTCCATCTCCTTTAGTAGTTCAAGTCCTAATACTACCCTGTCTACTGCATTACTCCATGAGATGGGGGTATTGCACTTTCTGCCATACAAAATTTCAAATGGGTTGTATCTTGCTGAAGCTTGGTAGTGATTGTTGTAAGCAAACTCTACCAGGTGTAAGTAATATTCCCATTTACCTGGATGTTCCTTAACATACATTCTGAGCATATCTTCCAACACTTAATTCACCCTTTCAGTCTGTCCATCCATCTGGGGATGAAAAGAGGTACTAAAATTTAAAGTAGTATTCAGGCCTTTAAACAAAGACTTCCAAAAATTTCCCATAAACTTAAGGTCTCTATCTGAAATTATAACTTTTGGTATCCCATGTAAACGAAATATTTGTTTCATGAATATATCGGCAATATTATCAACCTTGTAAGTGGTCTTTACAGGTATAAAATGAGCTGCTTTACTAAGTTTATCAACGACTACCATTATCGAGTCATTCAGATTCTGATTTCTAGATAGACCTGTAATAAAATCAAGACTGATTATTTCCCATTTCTAGCTAGGGATAGGTAATGGCTGTAGTAAAACGGTTGGATGCTAGTGTTCAGTCTTAACTTGTTGACACTCAAAACACTTGGCAATGTATTCTGGCAGTTCATTTTTCATGTTTGGCCAAAAATAATCCTTCCGTAACATGGTTATAGTCTTCTGATAACCAGGATGTCCTGAGTAAGGAGTCTTATGAATTTCATTTAAAATCAGTAACTTTATTTTAGGTACATTAGGTATATACAACCTATTTTTATATAGTAATAATCCTTTTTCGTTTAGACTATACCCTGTACTTAAACTTTCAGTTAAATTTTCTATTACATTTGCTTGTAATTTCAGATCATTCTCATCCAATTTTACTCCTCCCTCTAGCTGTTCTTCTAAATTTGTTTTATAGGTGTTGATTGCTGCCACAAAATTTAGTCTTACATTTCTACTTAGAGCATCAACAACCTTATTTTATTTTCCTTTAATATGTTGGATTTCAAAATCGTACTCTCTAAGGAAGGCTAGCCACCTAGCTTTCCTTGCATTTAAGTTAGGTTGATCCAACAAATATTTTAATCCTTTATTATCTATCATTAACATAAATTTTCTTCCGATTAAGTGATGGCGCCACATCTTCAAAGCATGTATGACGACAGCCAATTCTAAATCGTAGGTTGCGTAGTTTTTCTCATGAATATTAAGCTTCCTAGACTCATGCAATTACATGTCCTTCTTGAGTTAAAACTCCACCTAGACCGTCGTTGCATGTGTCAGTGCATACTATAAAGTCTTTATTAGGATCAACAATTCTTAAGATTGGTGCAGTAGTTAGTAATGTTTTTAACTTTTAAAAAATTTCTTCACACTTTTGATTCCACTCGAATTTCTTCCCTTTCTTCTGTAAAGAAGTTATGGGATTTGCAATTCTTGAGAACCCTTTAATGAATCTTCGATAGTAGCCAGTAATCCCCATGAATGACCATACGTCAGTCCCTTCTTTTGGGACTGGCCATTCTTCAATTGCTTTTATATTCTCTAGATCAACTGAGATCCCTTCTTTAGTTACTACATGGCCCAAGTACTGCATTTTATCCTTCAATAAAACACACTTACTAAATTTAGCATAAAGCTAATGTTCTCGCAATTCTTGTAAAACAATTTTTAAGTGCTCCTCATGTTCTTCTTTAGACTTAGAATAAATTAGAATGTCGTCAATGAATACCACCACAAATTTATCAAGGTACTTATGCAATACATTATTCATTAAGCACATGAAGATAGTCGGGGCATTAGTAAGCCCAAATGGCATAACAACAAACTCATAGTGACCATATCTGGTCCTAAAATTTGTTTTAAAAATGTCTTCATCTTTGATTTAGACCTGGTGATAACCAGATCGTAAATCAATCTTTGAAAATATAGTTGCTCCACGCAGTTGATCAAACAGATCATCTATGCGGGGCAATGAGTATCTATTCTTAATGGTCATTTTATTAAGTTGATCGTAATCAATGCATAAGCATAGAGTACCGTCTTTCTTTTTAATGAAAATAGCAGGTGCTCCCCAAGGAGACATAATGGGTTTGATATACTTCTTATCAATAAGTTCCTTTAATTGTGATTTTAATTCATTTAGTTCCAATATATTCATCCGATAAGGGTCTTTTGAGCTAGGCACTGCACCAGGTACCAACTCAATAGTGAAGTCTAACTCCCTTTTCGGAGGCAGTGTGAGACTTTCTTCTAGAAATACATCCGAATACCCCTTCAGGATTGGAATATCTTCCATTTTTAGTTTATCTTCATTATTAGTATGTTTTTCATTAATTACAATTACAACAAAGGATTTACAACCCTTCTGAACAACTCTCTTTAATTGCAAAGAAGAGATTTGTCTGATAGTTGTTTTCCTAGGGATTCTTATTACGGTTATTTTTTTGCCTTCATTATTTACGCAAGTAAAAGTTTTATCAAAATAGTTCAGAACTACTCTATGTTGTTCTAACCAGTCCATACCAATTAACATGTCATAAGAGCCTAAAGAAAGTACATTAAGCTTCACAGAGGTTTCAAACCGATCCACACTTACAGTGCAATCTTTTAGAAAACTAATCACTTTCTTTTTGCTCCAGTAGCTAGTTGAACTAACCATGATTCTGCAAACTTTTCTACTGATAACTTGCATTTTTCTACTAAATCAGGAGAAATGTAACTCAGGCTAGCCCCTAGGTCAATTAAGATAGAAATAGGCGTTTGATTCAGCTTACCTTCTACTTTTACCATGGAAGTTTGATAATCCGCCTGTCTGTTTTCTAGTGCTGCATTGATCCTGGGCATTGTCGTTGCTAAGTCACCAACAGTCATCTCCTCCTACATCGTATGTATGTTGCTGACAGTCTTCTTTATGTTAGGGAAAACTGATGCATAATGAGGCCCATTACACTCCCAACATTTTACTGGTTCTTTACATTCATTGTTCTTAGTGTAATTGCTATGATTATTAGCAGGTTCTTTATTTCTAAGGCCATTAGGGTTTAACTATGAATTACCTTTATTTCCTTAGAAATTATTATTAGGAAAATTACATGTGTTATTATTCCTAAAACTACGGTTAGGTATGAAACCCTTCTTCTTCTGTTCAAATTTGTTAGACCTCTTAGCCTTCCAGTTTGACATGCTTTCCTTTTTGTGGTTTTGCTCATAGCAAAAATTTTCCTTTCACATAGCCTCCTCTAGGGTTATTGGATTATCGTATTCAATTCTGTCTTTTATGTGAAAAGGTAAACAACTTAGAAACTGATGTACCTTAGGCTTCTCATCCACAATGTAAGGCATGTTACGTAGTAAACTTAAAAATTTACTGTTTAATTCTTTCATGTTCATAGTTCCCAGCTTTAGTTCATAAAATTCCTTAGCTCGCTCTTCATAGTATTGTTCTGACAAGAACTTATTTTTAAAGTATTTCTTAAAGGTACTCCAGTTAATGTTATTTTCCCTAATACCTTTTACTCATTTTAAATCCTCCCACCAAATATTTTCCTTCCCAGTTAAGTTGTAAATGGCCATTCTTTCTTTTAGATGATTAGAGTAATTATAGATTTGGAAATACTTCTTCATCCTAGACATCCATGATTCAACTTCTTCTCCTTTCTTAGTTTCACCATTGAAAGTTGGTGGTTTTATCTTCTTAAATTCTCCTGAAATTTCTTCATAAGGCTTAAGTTTTCTTTTTCTTGAATGATAATTATCTTCACTACTATCACTAGTGTACTGACGATTCTTCCTATGTGAGTCGCCATAAATTTCAGAGGATGAACTACTTTCGATTTTAGACTGTTTAGACTTTTTACTTTTGTGTTGGTAGGTCATATCTTCATATCCTATCTATTTATTTTTTCTTCACTCTAAAATTTTTCCATCAGTATCTGGTTCAACTCGTCTTGAGCTCTCAGAATTATTTCATTTTCCTTTTTAATTGTTTCCATCTTAGTTCTTAATTCTTAAACAGTTTGTAATAATTCTGAAGTATTATTAGTTATTTCTTCCTGAACTGGTTCTCTTTTAGAATTATTTTGTTCATTAAACGGGGAATCCTTATCTGCATATTCCTCGAGTCTTTCCATACCTGCAGTTTTAACTCAGAAAAAAAATTCTCTGGTAATAATATTTCAAAAAGAAAAATAATAATCAGTATGCATGCATTTAATTTACTCTTTGTCTATACAGGTTGAGCCGCATTCAGGCCTAGTGCCTGAACGTGTGCGCTGATACCACATGTAATACTCCAAAAATTTGTAAAAATTTAAATTTTTTCCTATGACATTAAATGTTTCTAATCATCACTTCTAAAGGACATTTAACTATTAACAATTAACATAACCAGGATTAAACTAGAACTGATTCCTTTATTAAATTCTAGATCTGCACACTTAAATATTTGCTTTCATGAATCATTATTAAAAATTTTATTTAGTAGGTTATGATTTGGACTAATATGAACTGAAACATCTGTTTAAATTTCTAAGTGCTAAAGTTTGCTTTATTGTTTGTGAATATGAAGGAACTTCAATTAAGTCTGAGGCTTACTTATCTTTTTAGCTAATGCAGTGAAGTGATGCTTCTTTTACAGGTAAGACATTTTGTAACCAGTTTCCAAATCGAGATTATTATCTCAACTAGCATAAAATAAAATGCTAGTATATTTGTTTATTTTACAGCTTTGATCAAGATAAAGGAGGTATCGTTGAACTGTATATTTACGTTTTATTTAAATTTCTTGTAAGCATAAGTGATTGGAAATCTGAACATAAATCCAGATGTTTTCTACCTAACTTCGACTATAACTGGTACATCAAACTTTCATATATTTACTATCAGTTTAGGTCCTATATACCATTCTAGATAAAGGAAATTTGTATAACAGGTCATTTGATACCTTTTTACTTGATACCATGGTAGTTCATAAGTGATTGTCTCAATAATATTCAAATATTAAGTAACTAGGAAAAACCTAAATCTAGGTATCGTCGTAAGGTAATAATGATTGACATTCACACAAGGAACTAAAGATTTAGTGCAGAGGACAGTCTAATAATTGTTTAAGTACTTATACTAAGAATCAAGCTATGAACCTTTCTATATTTGCAAGCTTACACAAAAGTGTTTTTAACCAATGTATTGTTATAGGTTTTCTACAAGGTCTTTTTACAAGTCCTATAGTTTATGACAAGATGTTTATTTATAATGTAATCAAGGGTTAAATTCTTTTGCAATAAGTTATTACCCATTACATGGCCTATAAAACATAATTGCAAACCCCCAACATTCTTCTTTATGATTATAATATGCATCTTATAATAAAAAGATATTGATTGATTAGAATAAGTTTTTAACCCAAGTTTTTCTAAAAATCATTTTGTGTGTAGGCTGCTAAAATGGGTCTCGAACTATAGTACAAAACCCACAACTTGAAAATATAATTAATGCCACGTGGTAGATGATTACTGACTAGGGTTTTGACTTTGGGACTTCACCATAAAATTCTCCCTAAACCCTAAAATTTCGCATTTACCCTATCGTTTTACTGCTGCTGTGGAGAGGGAGAGCCGCATGGCTTTGATGTCACTCCTTTAACTTTGTATGTACATGCCTCCTTTTCCATTACAATTCTTCTGCGTGTGAGGTCTTCATCTCCATTGCTTTGCTCTGTTTATGAGGTCTGTGTTGCATTACTTTGCCTCTGCATGGGCTTTCCTTCATGCTTTTTTTTAGTTGTGAACTCTATTTGAGTTATAGTGTAGGCTCAAAATCTAGTTCCTCGTGGCATGGCCTTGGCTTTTTGACTTGCACATTTCTCGTTGGGATTTTCTTGATAGTCGTTATTCTCGTTGCTTGGGCTCACTCCATCTAGTGGCTAGGGTTCTATTTAAGTCACCATTCATGGGACCGAGGTGAAACTCTATCCAAATATAATTTCTTTAATTTTTAAACGTTATGCACTATTTCAAAGTGTGTTATTGCTTTTGTTATTTGAATTAAGAAAGATCTTAACGCCCAATGGTTTAACTTGTGCAGGCTTCTAGTTTGGTTGTTGTGGTGAGTTAGAAGACACCGCAAAACACCACGAAAGGGCTCCATGTTGGCATTCATCCCGGTAAGCCTCGGTCCTACCTGAGGTTCCTTTTGCGATGGTTGTATGGAGTTTGGTTGTTACAATTCCACCGAGATGCAACTCCAGTTTTGGTTATCAAACATTTTGAATGTTTAGAAAAGCCATGCGGCTGAGACTGAAAAGTTTTGATGGGAAAAGTATGAAACCCTTACAACCATATTTTGATGGAATTATTAGGAGGCCTTCACGGTTGTAGATTAAATTACAGGGTATACTATTTTTGAACAGGCTTTTAAGCCGTGACTTCTGTTGTAAAAAGCCATTAGGTCGTAAATTGAATGGAAAACTGCAGTGTTTTTAATTATAAATTAAGTTAGGGTTTTTTAAACTATCGATTTGTATAATGTTAGCCGTAATACTCAATCAATGAGTGGTTAAGACTGTTAAATGATAAAGACAGTTCGTTTTGACAAATGCCCTGTGTTATTTTAATATAAATTGCAGTCTTTTGAAAATTCAGTTTTTGGATTCTTCGGTGATTACGTTGATAAAATAAAATGTAATTTCTTTTAATATTATCATAGGGTTTATTACGGTGAAATTTCATAATTTTTTGTTTTTGTTTAACAGAGGGAAAAGTTCAGAATTTTGGTTTTAAATCGGAGTTTAAATTTTTCTCTGTCAGTAAAAACAATTATTAGGTAATAATTAAAAGTAAGGTTGATTAATACAACCTGAGTTTTTTTTACTATGTTCTTGGGTTGGAATGTTTTTAAAGGGTCTTTACTTAATTTGTCTTAGTTTATATTTGTCAAACAGTTTTGATATTGTTCCTATGAAGAGTTTATTTAAATCTGTGTATTTATAAAAATAGATCAGTGTGTTTGTAATAATGTAGAATTTATGCTTTATGTAATTATGTGTTAAATTGTATTAACCCTGGTCTAGAAAACAAGAAGGAAATGAAGGCCATAATTGACAATTTCTCCAAATTAGGCTTTTTTTATATAATCTTAATTACTTTTAAATATTTACAGAGTTTAATATGTAATTGTAATGTGTTTAAAGTTTAATTCTTACTTAGATTAGCAATGATTAATAGCCTCATTTTACTGTTTCTTTAAGTTATTCCTAATTATTTATTTTCCCGTTTTTATAATGTTTTTAATTACTATGTAAATATATAATAATTAGGCTTATAGAAAAAGACTTATTAACTATGTAAATAGGATCACCATTACACAAACTGTGTACTTGTTTTAAAAGACCTTTCTTGGATCTAGATCATATCTAAATTCTTTAAACAGTTGCATTCTAACCAAGGCACTCCTGAACATTCTTACAAGGAATCTGTAAAAAGTAATAAACCTAATCCTGCATTTTTCATTTGATTTAACCATCAGAATTCTAATCTAACCTTATGTACTAGAGTACTACCTTCATGAAGGTGTGGAAAAATACAGTTAGGTATTTCTTTATCCATCATTAAAATTTGAAATTTCTCTAATCATTTATCCTATTCCATATTTAATCCAGAATTTGACTATCTTTTCACAGTAAAAGATTTTATTCAATAATTCTAATAACATAAGAATAGAAGCATAACATATTATTTCCTAAGTTCATTCCTTCTTAATCCTAAATATGCAAATAGAAATTGGAAAGAACATGTAGAACCTGGAAATGTAGAAGAGGAGACAACAACTTAAGGAACCTGTTCCTCCCAACCAACTCGTGGAGATAGCAGAATTGCAAATCTCAGGACCCCCGAGCCTATCTACTAGTCCACCTGGTTGAAGTACTAGGTGAGAGATCTGGTTTAATAATCCTCTGCAACTCTACTGAGTATTTAGCAGTAATCTGTTCTGCTTGTAGTAGTATGAACTCAGCTTAAATTAGCTGCACTAGTTCAGAACTTCAGCACTCTTCACTCAAAGAAAACTTCTGCTAGTCCCCTCCATCAAATTTTCTTGTGCACTAAATTCACTCAGAATTTTCACAAGTAAAGAATGAGCAACCTCAACTGAATTCAATGGGAAGTTTTATTAGCATTCCTAAGTCTTTTAGGTCAGTTTTCACTTAATGAGCCACTTTCTATTGTTCCTCTTTCTTGGGGAACATGACCAAAAAAAATAGGGAAGTTGCCTCCTGCAATAACTAGAAGTAGTTTGAGGATTTTTCCAAGTGTCAATCTGCTCTCAACCAAGCCTATTCCACCAAGTGACCAGTAAAACACTCATTTAACAGCCTCCTTAAGTTGTTGTCTCATCTTTCATTTATTAATTAATAAAATATTCAGCAATTACATGCAATTATCCTTGACCCCACTTGGTCATTAATTACAAACTTTATAATAAAAATATAACATAATGTTTCTTAAAAAATAAAATGTTTTTGCAATTTGGGGCATGTGACAGTAACCCTAAAGAGAAACCGCATCATCCCTGAGGAGAATATCGATACTGCCTTGAGGGTCGAGGTCTCTTGTGGGCAGAACTCTGGAGGGCACCAAATCATTTGACAAGAAACCAAATCTTTAAAAAGGTTGTATCCATTGTGGAGTCCGTCAAGGCTATCGAAGAATATTTCGCATCATTTAGTATTATTTCAGTGGAATAAAGAGTGGGCATTACTTCGAGTGACGCCCAGCCTTGACCATCATCACCAAAAAGTTCATGATTATCTTTCATTGGGAAAGGACATCGCTGATTCTTGATACTTGGAGTAGGGTTGATTCCTCACTTGGAAAAGTTGTGAGTCTTCTCTCCAAGCTATTCTTTGTTGTCTCCAATAGAAGGTCATATACAACGAGATGGAATTAAAGGCTCAACACATGACATATATTGAAGGAGATGTACCCCATAAAATTGAAGGAACACTTCTAGGCATCATTCTAGTATATACCAGCTACAAAACCAGTCAAACATGATGATTGTTCATCATTAGAAATAGACATTCTTCTCTATTAAAGCTACAGACTAAGGGGGTGTCGCTATAATAGAAAGAAGAGGAGCTTGATTATTGCTCACAAAGTTTGGGGTATCAGATGTTGGACATACAACCTGTTGGGAAGACTCCCCTTCCCTTGTTGGATAGCCTATTCGTCGTTGACAACTCTAGGAGTTCCCAAGTAGTTAGATCGAAGGTCACCTTATAGTGCAATCTTTCAAGCTTGGCTATTGTAACAGGTCAGAAAATTATTTAATATCAGACATCGTTTGCATTCTCTGTTGGAAATAATTTCTTTTAGTGTATGGGCTGAAATGTTTGTCAAATCTCAATCACATTAAATCAGATTTGAAAACTTAGCGAGTTAAAGCAGTTGGAAAATAAGTATTTGTCATAAGTCTTTACAGTTGTAGGAGCCATGTCTTATTCAGATCTAGAGTATGAGCAGTATGAGGAGGAGTATTCTTTCTATGTTGTAGATTTAAATTATTTTGAGTTGTATAATGGCATTTATGTGGATGGGGAACCCTCTTACAGTATCTCTACACACTTCGTATTTAGAGATGATGATGGTTACTCTTGTGACCACTTGTAGAATGAATATATAGACAGAGGGACCACACCACCGAGGATGGATCCTTTGAAGTAAATAGAAAGGTAGAGGGAAACATGCAAGACCTTTCCCCAACAGTATCAAGCATATAGTGTTATGATGAAGTCATACTCAGAAGTTCCTTTCGATTTTTTTGTGAATGCTTTGATTGGATATAATCCCAAGAATGAAGATGTGGAGTTAGTGAAGAAAGGTCTATGCCCTTCTTGCAAGAGACCTTGGAGAGAAAATCATATATGTTTGGAGGGGAAAAATGAGGAGACCAACACCAGTGTTGGGAAGGATAAAATCACAATCCTTATTGATGATGGTTATTAGCACAATGAAGCCATCACTTGTTCTATTGAGAATCGCCCAGAGGCATCTCTCACGGAGAACACATATCAAATAACATCTACTGATGGATGGTATAATGGAAAGGTACCTACTGATGGGTGCCAAGGAGAGACATCTACTGCTGTATGTCCATTCCTCTATGTTGGTGACATAGATATTCCTCTTTATGAGACTACTGCAAGTACAAGTTTGTCATGTCCCCAATTAAATAATTTCCAAATAAGACTATTTGCAAATAATGTTTCACCAACCTACTAGTTCCCTAGCTTGAGATGGAGACATAAATTTTGTAATAAGGAGCTATGGGACCCAAAAGGACTTTATTTTACCATATTCAAATTTAAATGGGTCACATAAATTATAAATTCTAAGAAAATAATGTGGCATGGGTTCATGAATACACTTGGAAGCTTGTGAAGCCTTTGGGTGACTAGATTCCCCGCACACTTGGCATGATATTCATCCAAATTCGAACACATGGGTAATGTAACATTATTGGATGGTAATGTGGTGTCAAATATCATATAATGAGCCAAGAAATTCGAATTGGTAAAGGAGGGTAACTCCCATGGAAGAAGAAGAGACTAGAAGACAAGGTGTGCCACTTTGAACGAGATTCTATGCAATCTATGACAACAAATGATGGAGGATTCTATGACAAGTATGACATATTAAGACCTAATCACTCACATATGACAAATATTACATGCCAGGGCTAAAAATAGCCACCAAGAGGTCAAATTTGGGAGTTAGAGGTAGCCATTTGAATTGGGGAAAGAATTGTAGCATGAAGAGGAAGACAAGTGTCATGAGAGTTACTAAACCACTAAGATGAGTTGGAGGAAGCTCAAGAAGGGAAATTCGAACTTAGGAGGCCTCATGAAGTTAATAAAAGGATGTCATGAAGAAGGAGAATATCTTTGGATCATTTTTTAATTGTCCTTTGGCATTTTGGAGAGCTTTTGCTTGTCCATTGCACGGTGAGCACACACTTACCCTGCTAGTGAACCAATTTTGAGGGAGTTGGATTCCTTTCCAAGTTGGTTGATAAGAGGCCATTCATACTGTTATATTTTTAACATTAATCTAGCATAACATTAGGATATTTAACTGAGAGAACAACAAGCACAACAATCAAACACAAGAGACAATGAACACAGTGTTTTTCCTCAGGGAAACCATAAATGGAGAAAACCCCGCAACTTCCTCAGAGATAGAATCAGCACCAAAAGTGAAACCCAAAAATAGTAAGATGATATCTCGACAGTAGTAACCTCTTTCTTCCTTGCCCCATTGTCTTTCTCTTCCTTAGCTATGTGCTACAACTGAGAGTGAGTGAGTGTGTGATAAATAGAGAAGCCAGCTCTCTATTTATATTAATTCTGGACTTGACTAAACCCAACTAGGGCCAACTTCACTAGGTGAGTCTAATAACCCTAGTGCCCCAAAACTGTGGGGACTTTAACCCTTAGACAATAGGATGGTTACCCACCTTGACTTGACATGACTTGTTTACATTATAGAAACTCCCAATAGGAACCTCGGGGCATGACATGACTCAAGTACATTACAAATACATCCCGAAATAAACATCGGGTTACAATACATAAGAAATACAAGTGAATACATTATGAAGTTACAATTACATCAACACTCCCTCTTAAATAGGAAGGTATTCTCTCGACATAATTTATCAGCACAAGTCTTCTTCTTTGTATCATCTGGATCATCATTGAGTCCTCGTCATATTCATCTTCAAGTCATCTTCATCTTCAAGTCATCTTTATCTGGATCTGGATCATCACTCGATCTGGATCTGGATCATCCCTCAATCTGGATCATCTCTGGAGCATCATCTCTGGATCTGGATCATCCCTCGATTTGGATTATCTCTGCTGGATCATCATCACTGGATCTTCATGGGTGCTATCTCATGATTCTTCTCATCACAGGAAGTTCTTCAGAGCTAGCCCTTTTTCATGCTGGTTGTAGGCCTATCCTCCATGTAAGTATTCTTCCAGCGCTTATATATGACCCTAAGTCAAAATGGCCCACCCAGCACTTACATCTGATCATGTAGGAACCAAACCTATAATCATATCATAAAGGCACGCCCAACACTCACATCTGACCATGTGGGAACACCTCCCACAACCCTGTCAAAAAGGCCCAGCACTCACATCCGTCAACCAATGTCGAAAAGGCTTCAACACTTACACTCGACCATGCGAGGAACCAATCCTCCATGCCAAAAGGCTCTGCACTTACATCTGACAACCAATGTCAGAAGGGCTCAGCACTTATATTTGACCATACAAGGAACCAATGCTTCAAGCCGAAAGGGATCTGCACTTACATCTGACAACCAATGTTAGAAGTTCGTGCACTCACATCTGATCTTGTAGGAACCAATCCTACAGTCATATCAGAATGGCCCCTAGTCCCAGATCGAGCTACCTGGTAACTGACCAGGTGCCTCCATTCCAAGAATGGCATTCAGCGCTTACTTTTGATCATGTAGGAACCAATCCTACAATCACATCAGAATGGCTCAGCACTCACATCTAACATGGAAGGAACCAATCCTCTCACCATGACAAAATGGCTCAGCCCTTACATATGACCATGGAAGGAACCAATCCTCTCACCATGTCAGAATGGCTCAGGGTCTCATCATTTCCCCTTGGAGGAAACCTCGATCTGGAGAACACCAAGATTCTCCCTGAAGTACTCGAACTTCAACCTAGCCAATGGCTTTGTCAACACATCAGCTATCTATTCCTCCGTTGCAACATACTGGAGCTTCACTGCTCCCCTCTGCACCATATCCTTGATATAGTGATACTTGATCTTGATATGCTTCAACTTGTCATGGAAAACTGGATTCTCTGACAACTTTACGAAACTCTGGTTGTCACAATGTATACAAGTAGCATCCATCTGGAGATCAAATAAATAAGATAGTAGCTTCGACAGCCATACTGCCTCACAACTAGCTGAACAAGCTGCGACATACTCTGCTTCAATTGTACTCAGTGCCACACACGATTGCTTCCTACTAAACTAAGAGATCACACCTGATCGCATATTGAAGCAACACCCTGAAGTGCTCTTCCTATCGATGGCACTGCCTGCCCAATCTAAATCAACATAACCTTCCAGGTTAATTTTCTGATTCGCCTCATACTTGAGCCCATAATCAATTGTACCCCTCAGGTACCTCAGAATATGCTTTGTAGCAATCAAGTGAACATGTTTCGGATCTGTCAAGAACTGGCTCAAGGTGTTCACAGCAAAGCAAATGTCTGGTCTCGTGTTCATTAGGTACATTAAGGACCCAATCATCTGACGATACATTGTAGCATCAACCGTCTCTGATGAAGCATCACTCAATAGCTTCAGGTTCGATGCCATAAGTGTGGTCATGGCCTTGCAGTCCATCATCCCAAACCTCTTTGGGATCTCTACTGCATACTTCCCTTGTCTCAGGGAGATTCCATCCACATTCTACCACACCTCCATGCCTAGAAAATAATGCATCATACCCAAGTCCTTCATTTTGAACTCGGCAACAAGCTTTCTCTTCGTATCAGCAATCAACCCATACATACTTGTTACAAACAGATCATCTACATACAGTATTAGCATCACTGGGTTTCCTTCTTCAACCTTGTAGTAAAGGTTGGAATTTGCTTTACTCTTGGTAAAGCCCAAACTGGATAGAAAGTTGTCAATTCTGTCGTACCATGTCCTGGGTGCCTGTTTCAAACCGTACAGGGATTTCTTCAGTCTACACACATGAGACTCCCTATCATGTGTCTCAAAACCAAGTGGTTGTTCTACATACACTTCCTCTTCCACTACACCATTCAAGAAAGCAGTCTTGACATCCATTTGGTGTATCTTCCATTTCATTACTGCAGCCATAGCAAGTACTTATCTGATGGAATTGTACCTGGCTATAGGTGCAAAGGTTTCTTCACAATCTATTCCTTCTTTCTATGAGAAACCACAAGCCACAAATCTTGCCTTATATTTCTCTATGCTACCATCTGTAGCATGCTTGATCTTGTAGATCCATTTGGAAGTTACAACCAACTTCCCTTCTGGTCTTGGGACAACATCCCAAACATCGTTCTTCATGATCGATTGATACTCTTCGATCATAGTATCCTTCCATTCTGACGCTTCTTCATAATTGGAAGGTTCTTTATTAATAAAGTCACATAGTAAAGCTACATATCTGTAGCAGGATCTGATTCTCTTTCTTTCTCTGTGATTCTCTTCTGGAGCCCCATATTTTTCTGCACCTTGGATAGCTTCTTGTACCCAAGCAGGTTTCCTCTTGTGAGGATTCTTCTCTTGAGGTGGATGTATAGGTTCTTGTGGTTCTTCAAATTCTTGATCGTCTTCTTGAGTTTCTTCGTTCATGGTTGTGTCATGAATTCTGGGTGCTTCTGCTTCTTCAGGTTCTTCAGCAGGTCTCTTTTTGGATTTGTTGTAAGTTGTGTCTCCATCAAATGTTACATCCCTGCTGATGTATATCTTCTTGAATCCTGGGAAATATATTCTGTAAGCCTTCGAGCTTTCAAAGTATCCCAAAAATATGGGCCTTCTTTCATGAAGGATGTAGTTTTGTTCTCTTCTCTTTTGGAATGTGTATGTACACTGGACAGCCGAATATTCTGAGATGGTTGACTTCTGGTTTCTTGCTGGAAAAGACTTCTTCAGGTGTCTTATTCTTGAGTACTCTGCGTGGAGTACGGTTCTATACATACACCGCTGTTCTGGCAGCTTTTGCCGATAGATGCATGGGAAGATCTTGATCATGAAGCATTGCTCTTGTAGCTTCCATGATAGTTCTATTCTTCCTTTCTGCAACCCCATTCTGTTGTGGATTATATGGAGTGGATAACTCCCTCTTAATCCCTGATTCTTTGCATAAGTCTTTGAATTCATTTGATGTGAATTCTCCGCCATTATTTGATCGAAAGGTCTTGATATTTTTTTCTGTGTGGTTCTCGATCAAGGCTTTGAATTCCTTGAACTTGCTGAAAAATTCATCTTTGTTCTTCATGAAGTAAATCCATGTCTTCCTAGAAAAGTCAACAATGAAAGAAACATAGTATACATACCCGCCTAGTGAACTTGATGATGTTGGTCTGCATACATAGGAGTGGATAATTTCCAGGATTCCTTTTGCCTTGCTCTCACTAATGGGAAATGTCTTCTTTGTATTCTTTCCTTTCGCACATCCTTTGCAGACCCCTTCATGTTTTGCTTAAATTTCTGGAAGACCTTCAACAGCTTTGCTTGCAAGTGGTAGTGCTCTGTAATGCACATGTGCAAGCCTTCTGTGCCAAAGTTCATTTGGCTCTACTGTGTCATGGACCAAAGCTTGTTCTGGATGGCCCTTCAATTTGTATAGACCTCCTTCTTGTTCTCCAATTACTATTGCATCGCCAATAGTCTTTCCTCTTGACCACATGAGGACTTGGCCATCTACAAATGCAACCCTCATTCCTTTTGCATCCAATGCCGATATGGATAGAATATTCTTCTTTAGTCCTG
Organism: Pseudotsuga menziesii; assembly: GCA_001517045.1. NCBI lineage: Eukaryota > Viridiplantae > Streptophyta > Pinopsida > Pinales > Pinaceae > Pseudotsuga > Pseudotsuga menziesii. The sequence continues at coordinate 458,058 of LPNX010263689.1, forward strand.
GTACAAACAAGACATCCTTCATTTTCATAGACTTTCCGGAGTCTAGCTTGTAGGAGGATTCACCACTACCTTTTATGGGATATTGGTAGTCATCCCCAAGTTTCACCTTATGGGGTGAATTATGTCCGGATAGTTTCGCAAAGGATTCCTTGAAACCTATCATGTGTTTGGAAGCCCCACTGTCAATAAGCCAATCTTTGCTTCCATGAATGACAGTTCCCGTGAGAGCGGAGATTAGAACATATTCATCTTCACTTTCTTGTTTTACTCTCTTCCTGGGAGGATCATCATCCTCAGCAGTGTGAGCATGATGTATTCTTTCGGAGTTCTTCTTCTTCTTGGATCCATTCTTATTCATGGGACAATTTCTAGCAAAGTGTCCTATTTCATCGCATGTATAACATCTGAGTTTGGATGGATCCCTTCTTACAGGATTATTTTTCTGATCAGAATGCTTACCTTGATGATGATTATTTTCCCTTCTTCCTTTCTTGGAGTGTACTGTGAGAGCTTGATCTTCACTTCCCATCTTTTCTTCTTGAGCTGCTATCCAAGCTTATTCTTGTGAACATTCTTCCCACAGTCTACTGAACTTGACTAACTTCTTCCTAGCACAGATTCCTTGGATGAAAGAATCCCATGACCTAGGGAGGCCATTCAAGGTTGTCATCACAATTTCTGCATTCTCCACTTCTTCATCTACTGCTTCCAGCCGTTCTTTGATATGGGAGACCCTTGTGAAGTATGACTGGATGGTATCCTCATTCTATATCTTTACATTCTTCAATTGGTTCCTTAGAGTCATATTCTGATTGATGTTATTTCTTTCAAACAGTTTGGTTAGGGCATCAAACATGGCTTTAGGTGTCTTGAGGGAGGACACCTGTGGTATGAGGTGATCCTTGATAGAATCAGCAATGATCCTCTTTTCCATAACCAACTTCTTCTTATGTAAGGCCTTCACCTCATCTCCCTTTGGAATTGGAACCTCTTCATTGATATAGGATTCCAACTCATTTTCTTCCAGGACCAGGGAGATCCTATACTTCCAGGCTTGGAAGTTATCAGCTCCCTCAAGCTTTTCATCAAGCTTGGTATGATGAGACATCTTAACTGAGAACCTCAAATGGAAATACAAAAGATTTAGATCTTACCAGGTCAAGATTTCGGATCTGGATTTGGAGCTGAAATCCTGCAGTGTTGGTTCAGGAGCAGGTTAGGGTTTTGCTTTTCTGGAGTTCTGTCCAACCAAATGCTTTGAATTTGATCCCTAGCTTCGATTTTGGGGAGTAGATAAATCCAAGCCTGGGCTCACTGAAAAATTCCACTTCTATGAAAAGCCCTAATTTCCAGCAGTAGTGTTGGGTCCAAAACTGAAAAACATCAGAATTGGATTCTGCTTTGACAGAAAGATGCACCCTAGGGAGGAGATTTATTCCACCCTACTTTTGCTAAAAAACTATGGAGAGAGATCCACAAAATAGGAAGCCCTAGCTCCTGCAGTTGCACAGTGTCTTCTTCTCAAGTTAGCTCTGATACCATGTTAGATTTTTACCATTAACCTAGCATAACATTAGGATCTTTAACTGAGAGAACAACAAGCACAACAATCAAACACAAGAGACAATGGACACAGTATTTTTCCTCAGGGAAACCATAAATGGAGAAAACCCTGAAACTTCCTCAAAGATAGAATCAACACCAAAAGTGAAACCCAAAAACAGTAAGATGATCTCCCAACAGTAGTAACCTCTTTCTTCCTTGCCCTGGTGTCTTTCTCTTCCTCATCTATGCGCTACAACTGAGTGTGAGTGAGTGTGTGATAAATAGAGAGGCTAGCTCTCTATTTATACTAATTCCTGACTTGACTAAACCCAACTAGGGCCGACTTCACTAGGTGAGTCTAATAACCTTAGTGCCCAGGAACTGCAGGGAATTTAACCCTTAGAAAATAGGATGGTTACCCACCTTGACTTGACATGAATTGTTTACATTATAGAAACTCTCTATAGGAACCTCGGGGCATGACATGACTCAAGTACATTACAAATACATCCCGGAATAAACATCGAGTTACAATACATAAGAAATACAAGTGAATACATTCCGAAGTTACAATTACATCAACACATACATATCATGGGATCTTGGTGAAGGAGTTTTATTTTCATTTTGAAGGTCCATACAGTCGAATTCTCATCTATATCCCCATTCTCTCATTCCTTCTTCTCCATTCCCCACACTCTCATTTGATGGCGCACTTGTTGGAGTGATTCTTGCGCTTTGATGAGGATGGTTGATGCCCAAGATTTGATTTATGATGTATGGCTCTGTAATATCATCTCCATATTGTTTGTAAGTCGAAATATCAGAAATACATGTATGAAAGGCTCGCATTCCCCATTTTCTTGAATACTAGTTTTCATGGATTTGGCTTCAATATTGAAGTAGCTTTATATCATATTTGTATGAGGACATTTATATGAGTTTTATGATGACTGGGAATCAATATATGATGTATGGATCTGTAATATTATGTCCACATTCTCTGTAAGTCGAAATATCAGAGATATGTGTATGAAAAGCTTGCATACTCATGCCCTTGTATCACTAGTCTTCATGGATTTGGTTTCAATCTTGAAGTAGTTTTATACTAGATTTGTATGAGGGATATTATATGAGTTGGATGATTTTTGGAAATCCATATATGATGTATTACTATTTAATTTAATGTACATATCCTCTGTGGTTCTAAATCCAAGAAATCCATATGTGAAACTCTTGCAATTCCATGCTACTAATTCACTAGTTCTCATGTATTTGACTCCCATATTAAATGATTGTATACCAGACTTGTATGAATGGATTTATATGGTGTTTAATAATGTTATGGAATCCATTGATATTATTTATATGGTCCCTATATGTCACATCTTGATCTGAACCTTTACCTCCATCTTTCATATGTCAAAATCAAGCTAGTTATGCAATTTCCCCATAAGCAATTTCACTAAACGTTACCCTACAAATGTTGCAGAACATAATCCATTTGAAGAACTTAATAAACATGATTAAGGACATCCATTTATGTCTGATACTCATTCCCATACTTTGTTCTTAAATTTTGGAGGTTCGTACTTGATTTGGAGTGCTAGTTTGGTCATCACCCTTGGGGGGATTTGAATACAATTTCCTAGTAATTTTGGTATTTTTGTCATTAGCCACAAACAAGTTTGCAGAGGTATAAAGTATGGTACAAAGTATCCATAAAACACCTTGGGATTTTTTAATACTCACCATACCATTTCTTTGTGAATTTGGGACCATTTGGTGAAAGTTGGAACCCTCTAGAATCATGACTAGTTAAGCTCGAATTTTTCCCAATTTGTGCATTTCTCCAAAATTTCCAAAAAGGGACATTACAAAGTTCCCACAAATATGAAGCAGATGAATATTTTTCAACAGAAGAAGAGGTCCTACAATCAATCTCACCATCACCACATGAGATTCATGAGGTTGATCCTATGTTGGAGGAAGAGAAGGCTTCTTGTTATAAGCTTTCCCATTTTAAAGGGTCACTCAAGATGAATAACAAGAAGATTCAAGAGGCCCTAACCATTCTCCAAGTCACTGGCATACTTGTGTCCCAATTGGCTTGGAGAGATGATTCCATGGGGGCACAAACTTCCAATGGAGTCATAGAGAAGATCCAGAAGGCAACATCAATAACTAAAGGTAATCTCATGTGTTTGCTTTCTGATAGAATTCATTTGATTGAGCTTGTTGAAATATTACATGAAGCCTCCATAAGAGATAATGAGGAAATTTGCAAGCTCAAACATGAGTTGAATTCCACCTAGGATTGCCTGAAGGATGCTCAAGAAGTACTTCAAGAATCTAAGATCCAAAATGAACAACTTCTTAAGGAGTTGCAAAGTTTATGGTCTCCTTCCCGTGTTTTTGATTTTTGTATGGATTATAGCAAAGAGATTCCTCATGGTGTGGTGAACCATGAGATTCAAACTGATTTGCAGATGTTTAAAGGGTTGAAAGATGAGCAATTTGAATGCTAAACACTTGCCATGGATGAAGAAGAACATGAGTTTTCTCATAGTGCAAGTCTCGCACTCATGGAAGAGGCACATGATCCTATACGCATGGAACCAACCTTGAGGAAAAGTTTCACATTTCCTGACTTAGAGAATGAGTTGGTCCATTACACTTCATCCTATACTGTTACTTCTTTCAGTTTTCATCCCAGTGAGGTTTGGGTGAAGGTTTTTTTGTTTTGTTGGTGCCACATGAGAAGTATGAGATCCTTACCCTTCATGATGATCCTATGTTATGTGCACCAATTCCTTTTGAGCAACATTTACATCCATTGTTTTGTATCACTTCTACTCATGGATGCACTTCCTTGAGCCACTTGGAGACTCCTTCTTTGATTGATGGAGGTTCTTCATCCATTGCTAGGATAAGAGAAAACATGATGAGACATCTTGATACATCTTATTCTTCCTTGCAGCATTATGAGACATGGGATCTCACCTATGTTATTGGATTAGATTTGATTGGTATCTTCATGATTACATGCTTTTGACACATTGTGATTTTCTTGCTTGGAGGTGCAAGATTCTTGAGTGCTCTTTGATTATGAGAAGCTCATTGGGAACACATTTTGGTTGGTTGGCTTGAGGAAGCACACCTCTTCTCTTCTCCATGGGTTCATCTTTACAGCAGTTCATTATTGTTTCCTACATGCTTTTGGATGGACTTATGTTTTTCTTACAGGGTGTCATGATGACTTCCATGTGAAGCTTACACATTGCACAGAAGAATATATATTGCACCTTGTATTTTTGAGGATCATTTGGGATCCTGGTATCATTTCTACTTAGTCTTCACATTAAGTGCATGGTGGATGGTGGATCATATGGATCTATGCCTTGACAGGATGGTTCTCAAGGGGTATTTGAGGACTTCATAGAAACAGGTGAATAACACACTTTGTATATTCATTCATGATTCTCCATATGTTGAGGATTATGGGTGATATTGTTCTCTTGATGATTGATGAGGAGTCTCCATGACAGTTGGTTTGTAGGTGTGTAACACCCCGGTTTTGACCTCATTTGCATTACAAATGTATATGATGTTTATATTGTATTTAATCGTGGTGTGGAGCTAAAGGCAAAAAGCTATACCATCGATTTAACATTTTATGTTTCGGCGATTAAAATCGTTGTCGATGGTATTTTGTGCTAGCTGGCACGTTATAATTTTAGCATCATGTAAATATGCAATGTAATTAAAAACCCACAACCAGCTATGTCAATGCAACACATAATGAGATGGGGGCATGATTTCCTAAGGATAGGGGGGGGGATATTTAACCTTTGGGGCCAATGGGAAAAATCCAAATGTCAATGGAGAACCCATCAAACAGTCAACTACCTTTCTTGTCTCATTCACCCAATCATTTAATTCTGCCAAAAATTGGTTGAAGTAGTTATTGCATGGGGATGGGAAGAGTATGGGCAAGAAATTCAAATTTGGGGAAAACCCATTTTTGGAGAAAAACGTTTTTGACTTTTGGGGCAAGTTAACACCCAAAATGCATGCCCATTTGGCCATACATCCACGTTCTCCATTTCCTCACGCAGTGAAGCTTGGGATTTTTTTTACCTTCACGTTTTTGCTCATTTTCCTCATCTTGCATGCCCAGAAAATCTGTTTTGGTGTTGTTTAGCAAGTGGGCAAGGAATATTTTTGTTTTGGGGAGTTTATGGCAATCATTTTGGCTCTTGTAGTGCCATAAACGTCCTCAGAATTTGTGGGTAAAGAAGATTCACGTTTTTGGGGTTTGTAGAGGTTGTTTTTGTCCTGAAATCCCCATTATCGTTTTCTAAAATCGATTTGTTGAGTTGGGTTTTTGTAGAGGTCGATTTTTCCTCTATGGAGCAATAGAATGATTCTAAAATCATTTTCCTCACCCTTGGTATTTTTCCCCATTTGAAATTCGTTTTTGGTTTCCCACGTGTTGTAAATTGCCCAACAAATGCAATTTTGTTGTTATGGGCATTTTTGTTTGGGTCTGAACTGTTATGCACCTTACTTTGGTCTGAACCAGTTAGGAGTGGAAGAGGTAAGTTGTTTGATAAACCTAGTGCATGAGGAACCTCACTGAGAGATCTTGAGAGAAGATTAATCCTTACAGCACATCATGAATAGCACTAGAAGGGAATGCATAGCCCGAGGGACTGTAAAGCAAAGAAGGGGATGATTCCTTGTGTTGGGTGTGTACGTGTCGGGAAAGCCAAGTCAAATCTTGTGTAGGTGTCCATAGCTCTACGGTTGAGCTCACTAGCTTAGCAAACAAGCCTTTCCATCCCCTTTCCAGTCTGATAAACCCAAACATAGCTTTGGATTGACTGAGTTTTGACATATCTTTGGCTATGTGTGAGCCTGCTTAGTTTCCTTTTCCTTGGGGAAGCATGCCCAGCTCGGGGGTGGCAGTGATGCTGAGAGATCGATGAGCACACTAGCCTATGGTTGGGAGGAACATTGCAGCGGCATAGCTGGTTGCGGGAAGCTTCAGTCGAAGATAAGTATTCTCATGTAATTACCCATGCAACTGTATTGTTTATATGAATTATGATGAACATGCTCGTTATGTTGAATGTATGTTTGCTTCCACTACAATGTTGATTAATGATCTTAGACAATGCATAATTACATCTTTTACGTCAATGTAATTTTATTTTTACATTTATGGGGCTAGTTGCCTGGACTGTTAGTGGTAATGTCGCGTCCTCTTGCCTGTAGAAGGGTGGGGACATGAAAAGGTGCATGCATTGGTGCATGTATGGCCCATGATGTAGTTGGTTGTGGTGGTGGAAGGAATTGATGATGTGATGGTATTTCCATATGGTTTCTTCATTACTTGAGGACAAGCATATTTGGGAGGGAAGGACTTTCATGTACCCAATTTTGGCCTAAGGAAAATAGACCAAGGTCACCTAAGAAGAATTTAGAAAAAATATTAATGGTGACAGATAAGGGGAAAATGATTTAATTGGGGAAATTAGCCAGTAATGTTATTGAAGGTCAAAAAATTATAATTATTGGCTAAGGGGAAGCAATGATTACCCACTGCATGGTTTCTGGTGTTCTATAGTATATTTCTATGGTATTGGAAAAAGGTGATAATGGAACAAGGTTTTCATTGGCCCATGGTATTTATCCATGGTATTGGAGACTTTTCAAGTATAAAAGGAGGAAAAGGAAAATGGAAGGGACATGCTTGAATATTTGGAGATTTGTTCTTGAGACCGTCTAGGGGTTAGCCTAGAGTTTTTCGTTTGGGATTGGAAAACTCCATCCATCCATTCTGGTCTAGTTTCACAGATCCACCCTAGCTGGACAAAGGGGGAGGATCCATTCAGAGTCTTCATTGGAGCTTCATAATTCCAGTTGGCATCACTTCCAGGTTCTTGTTGAATGTATCTTGGTAGCTGCAAACACAGCCATAGTTATTGTACTGTTTACTCTTGTTAGACATAATAAAGGTGCCAATATTATCTCTCCATTGTGATGTGTTATGGAATGTCTCTAAAGTGTTTGACTAAATGTCTATGAGAATACATACTCCTTGTGAAAGTTGTAAATCAATGTAAAATATATTAATGTTGATAAATTCATATATTTTGTGATCTTATAGAGTAGGATATATGCCAACCTTAATTGAAAAATATGGATACTACTCTCATCATTTAATAGAATATTCATGCTTAGAGACTCTGAATAATTGCCAAATTGTTGCTCAAATCTTTATTTCATGAAAGATTTGGAGACAAGAAAAATTGTGGAATACAAAAGAAGATACAAAGCTGCTAAAGTCAGTGGTCTTAATCTTTACAAAAATATTACATCCTCTCTTCAATATCAGCCGTGAATCAAATGAATGGTTTCCCATTGCTAAAAAACTAAAAAAAGTCCATCCAACCATGGCTCGTTCGGTCCTCTCCTATCTTCTTCAAAAATTCTGCCCCCTTAATGAATGCTCTCTTCCTTTTATAGCTTCTTGAAAAGAAGTGTGTTAATTCTATACTTCTTACTTTTAATTTTTTTTCAAAATTCTCTTAAAATAATGGAGATTTTTCCATTTTATTCTTTTTGAAGATTTTTTAAAATAGTAGAGATTTTCCATTTTTATAATAAACCCAATTTCAATCTTTTAGCAACATAATGACTTCCTTAAGGGTAAAATCATTTCATCATAATAAAGGGTCTATGATATATTTAACTTTTGTCTTGTTTCAAAATATGTCATTTGACATGAATATGGGCTCAAAGGTACATGGAATTTTGAATTTATTATTAAAACAAACCATCTTTTTATTGTTTAAATTAATACCACCTTACTTTACAAAGCACATATTAGCTCTCAAAATGAAATCCGTTACTTAATGTAACATGGGCTTAGCTATCTCCTTGTACAAAAACGCTTTAGCATTTATGCTTTGTCTTTAAACCAAAGATATTAAGAAATGTTGGACTTTGGAGGAATATTATTTAACCATTCTTTGCATCAATTGATCTTTCTATCGAACTTATGTGGAGTCGCTAAGGTGAATAGAAAAAAAGACCCGTGTCAGACTCGAGAGTTGTATCTATAACTTGTCTTTCTGCCCAAGGAAAATTTCTTTCACTTTTGCCTCCCCAACAACGGTGCCATTTGATGTTGGTACTCCAGTTGATTCGTGGCTATAAGGGATCGGGCGAAGGACATCTTTCAACCGGACTATTGATATTTAGATGCCCCTAAGATTAGAGGGGTCTTTCTCACAATATTACTAATGCAAGACTTTTTGCCTGCTAAGAAATAGAGGTTATTAAATCATAAAATGTTCAGAAAGAGTATGTCATATTTGACAAAGATTAACATGGAGTTGGTTGAAAGAATTAACTAGCATAGTTGGAACAGAGATATGAAAACTTTTAACTCAAAGGCCTTTGCATTGGGCGTGGAGTTAGAAAGAAAATGTTAAAAAAAACTTGAATTAGATATAATATCAATTGTAGAGGAATTTTACTGAATGGAATAGTAAACCAACTTTAAATGAGGATCAAATTAGAAGGTGAAAAAGAGAGGACTAAGAGGACCTTTCCTAGAAAAATTCCTAAAAATCTTAGCTAGAGAATGAACGCGCTACACCTCCAATATAGAGTAGTCAGCAGTTTCTAACAGGCTGCAAAATCTTCATGAATCAACTTGTCAACATAATGCACATATAGCTAAACAAAGAGAAAACGATCTTGAAGTCCCTGCCTAATAAATGCATATCTAAAGAACATACATGCATATCTAGAGAGCAGGCCAGAGACCAACTTAAATTGAAAAATATAAATACTACTCTTATCATTTAACATAATATTCATGCTTACAGACTTTAAATAATTGTCAAATTGTTGCTAAAATCTGTATTTCATTACATATATGTAAAGAAGAAAATTATGAAATATAAAATTGCTACAATCACCGGTCTTAATATCTACAAAAACGTTACATCCTCTCTTTAATCTCAATCCTGAATCCAATGAATGGTTTCCCATTTTTAATAGAAATACAAAAATGATCATCAGACCATGAGTGGCTGGGCCTTCTCCCGTAATTTTCAGAAATTATGGCGCCATAAAAAATGAATGCTCTCTCTTCTTCTAAACTTCTTAAAAAAAGTGCGTTAATTCATGCTTCTTGGTTTTGATTCCTTTTCAAGATTCATTCATATAAGGGTAAAGGGTAAAGGGTAAAGTCATTTCATCATAATAAAGGCTTTTTGATGTATTTAACTTCTGACATGTTTGAAAATCCATCAGTGGACATGAATTTGGGCTCAAAGGTACATGGAATTTTGACTTTTATTTAAAAACTTTATTTAAAACAACAGAAAACAATCATTTTTTTTGTATGGTTTAAAATAATACCAACTTGCCTTACAAATCACATATTCGCTCTCAAACTGAAATACTTAACATAGCATGGGCTTAAGTAGCTCCTTATACAAAAACACTTTAGCATTTATGCTTTATCCTTAAACCAAATATTAATATAAATAATGCATAGTGCTTTCCTTTCTCACAGTTGTGACATCCATAACCATAAAAATATTTTGGACGCTATTCAACGCTTATTCCACTCATTCGTTTTCTACTTTATGCATTGAATCATAGAGAATTGAAGATTTGTATATCGAACGTTCCTTCCCATGCATGCATGCATGCATATGAAAGTGATCCCGTCCCATTTTTCACCTGTCTACTTAATACGATTTCATTGCTTAGATTTATCGCAATGTGAGTTGGTATGACCAAAGAGAAAAGGAAATAAGTGAAGAAGCTAGTATGATCTCATTTTCCTTCAAAGTGGTACATATCCCTAGCTCCTATCCGACCATCCACCGGTTCCAATACAATCTAATCTTTTGGTGCTTTTAGACTCATGAGGAAGGTGGGTCCACATTACCTCTTTGAAGACTGAAGTGTTGAGAGGCCGCCACGTCAATACAGTGGTTTTAAATTCAAGCTTACACATCTTTAATTATCTCTCGTGCAACTCTTCAAGCCTGAGCTCATGATGACCGTTGATCTTGGCTGCTCACACTTCTTTCATTGTGTCTTTCCTTTATTTCTTTCAATTGCTTGAGATTATATTTTAATTTACATATGGAATATGTGAATAAAAATAATGAAACTCTTTATCACATAAAATTGACCTTAGGGAGTAGTTGGCTGCCTGGACCACATGGCTAAACTTGTTTAGAAATTCAACAAGGTCAATCCTGGTACCAGCAATACTCATGCTGTTTGGAGTAAGATGATGTTACTATTCAACAAGGTTAATGAAATTCAAGTGATGAAGATAGAGAAAGAGTTGATCTCTTTGGAATCCCATTCCTTTGAAAGTATTGAGGACTATTTATCTTACATCAAGTAGCTACGGTTGAAGTTGGGTGAATGTGGTAAGGATTTTCCGAAGAAGGATGGACAACTCATTGAACTGGTCTTGATGAATTTGAGGACACCTTTTTTTTAACAAAAACTAAAAAAAGGATTTTATAAACAGGCTGTGCACAGCCATTCATTACAGAGGCAGCAAGACAGAGTATTCTTGCAGATCAAAATTGTTGGATGGTAGGCTTATCCCGAAAGTTTTCCAAAAAACAGTGCACGGAGTTTCTCCTAAATTACTAGTGTCTTGGGTAGTATATACCCTTACAAACTGGTTACATAATAAAAGGCAGAAAAACATTGAACCATACCAAATTAAAACATTTGACCAAAGGAAAGAAATTAAGGGTTGCCTTTGAAAGCCCTGGGCTGCACGACGGACTCTTCCTCCATTGGGTGTTCAGCTTCTGTTGTTGCTCCGTTCACTCTGCTTCCCTGATTCATGGTGATGAAACGTTCGAGATCCTCCAGAATCTTGTCCACTTTTCCCATCATCTCTCAAAGGTTACTTTCATTATCATCTATTCGGGCATCATGGTTGCTAATCTGCAGCGAGGTGTAGCTCACGGTTTCACCCATGCTTTTGATTTCCCGCGCTATCTCTTTATTATCCATGACCCCAATTGCTATCATCTCATACAGACGACGCAGGTTCTTCTTGATATCCATTAAACCTGCGCTTTCCCCAGCTTGAGCCATTCTACCAACTTCAGCAGTAATCGTAATGCAAGCAAACTGACTATTCAAGTTACAAACAACACAGTCCTGGTTCTCACCCAAGGGAGCACTAAGAATCCGTCTAAGAATTGCAATCTCTTGCTGCAACTCAGAGCCCCCATGCCTTTCAGTACAAGCCAATGTTCCCACGACTCCTTCCTGCCATCCAGTGCAGAGACAACCCAAGACCCAACTCAAACTGCCAACACAAGAGAGGTTTGCACCAGAATTGCGGCATGAAGACCAAGACGCAGAGGGATAACTGCAATGGCAAATGGAAAATGCAGCAAGAGCAAGTCTCTCCTTCACGAAGGAACGGATGAGAGGGAGAGCTTGCCACGGGATGCCCAGCAGCCTCCCTCCTTCGACGCCTGCTACAACATTCAGGAGGAATCGCACAGCTTCAGGAGAGCCAGAACCAAAGTCCGAAGCAGAGCAATAGAACATATCTTTGCAGGGGGACGGCATAGAGAAAAGGGCGAGGGGGTGACGAGCATGGGAATGGGGAGGGAAATTAATCAAAGGCCGAAAGATCTTAAAGTCTGCTGAGACCGAGATGGAGAGAGGGAAGGGAAGAATCCACGCAACAAAGAGAGGAGGGCAGATGGGACAACTTATTGATTGCATGGAGCCGTCGAGAAGCTGGGAGAAGTGGAGGCCAGCTAGGAGAACGCGATGAGGGGAGGGAGGGGGGTAGGAGATGGGGGGGTTAAGGAAAAGAGGGGGAAAGAAAAGGGGGCTTAGAGAGGTGAAGGAGCAGGGAAAAGGGCAAAGGAAGGGGGGAGAAGGGGAAAGAAGTGGAGGAGGAGGGGGGCCTTTAAGGCTTCCAAAAGTTTGGAAAAAGGATAGAGATTGCACTTTGATGCTCCATATGAGGAAGGGGGGCTTAAGACACCACATCAAGGAATGAATTTGAGGAAGGGATGATTTCCATCCTGACTGTAGTGGCCTTGAGGAAGACCGGCACCTACATTTGCCATATTATCCGCTGCATTGTTATTATGCCGGAGGATGTGAAAAGCCTTGTAGGATTGAGACATGAGTAGCTTAGCTTTTTCATACAGGCGACGGCATTTGACAGCTCTAGTAGGGTACCTGTTGATTAGTTTGTAGATGACATGCCTGGAATCTCCAAATATCAAGACCTTTCGAAGCTTCTTAGTGTGAAGAAGGTGAAGGCCCTGGAGAAGAGCCATCCACTCAGCTTCATTATTAGTTCTATTACCTAAGCCCCAAGCGAAGGTTTGTTCAACATGTCCTTCGGGATCCAAAAGGATCCCCCCCGCTCCTGCCACCCCTTAATTTGAGGACACCTTATGATATCTTCTACTCCTCCTTTTATGCGAATTGGATGTTGTGCAAGTAATATGGTAAGGATTTCACCCTTGATATCTTATGTGATCTATTGATAAAATACAAACAAAAGTTGTTTGAAGTAGGGAAGCTTGCTACCAAACACTAGAATTACTTGCTCAAATTCAAGGTCAAGAAAAATTATAAATAACATGTTAGATCAAATCATCAACCAACATGTATCGACCAACCTAATAAAGGAAACACCAAAGAGTTGTCATCAAGAAAGAAGGATTGAAAGAATAAAATGTGTTTATATTGTGGGATGGTGGGACACATTGAGAAAACCTCCTAGAATAAGAAAAAGGAATCAGAGGAAAAGTTCAATCAACTTGAGCATAGCACATCGACTGATCAGTTGATCAACTGGCCAGCTGAAAATTTTACTTTTTTTGTTATCACTTCCTAGGCATTACATGTCTGTGCCACATAGACATAATGGATAGTCAATTTTGGTTGTATTGATCATATGGCTAAGGATGATTCTCTATTCTATTTCTTACATGGAGCTCTGAATTAAAAGGTTTATGTATTTGATGATTATGTTCTCACAGTTGTTGGAAGTGGCGATATTAAATTCTATCATGGTCAAATATCCAATGTCTATCATGTGCTTAGCTTGAGCACAAATTGCATGTTTCTCAACTTACACATACTAAGAAAACTGTTGAGTTTTGGTCAGATTTATTTATTGTTAAGGATATGAGGCTTGGGGAGGGGGATGCTGCTTAAGGATTTTTATATACTAAATATAGACTTTACAAGTTCCATTGTTTTCCCTGACTAATTGAACCGACTAAAGCGACGACACTTATTGCTCAAACCAATGATAGAAATCAAGTTTGGCATGAACAACTTGGACATTAAACTTAAGAAGTTTGAAATGATGGTAACTGACAATATGGTTATTGTCTTCCCAAATACTAATCTACGTGATGGATTTTGTAGAGGATGTGTGCTTGGAAAGCATAATCAAGCACCCTTTGATTCCACGAAAGCATGGCGGGCACATAATAGAATGGAACTTATTCAAAGTGATCTATGCTACATGAACAAACACTCATTAGTAAACATGAAGTATATTTTGAGATTCATGGATGATTTCCCTATATTTTCTTGGGTATATTTTTTGAAAAACAAGAGTCATATCTTTGAAAGATTCAAGGAATTTAGGTAATTGGCTAAAAAGAAATGCATCTGACCCATCAATTGTTCGAGATCAGACATTGATGTTGAATATGTGAGTCAATAGTTTGAAGAGTATCTCTTGCAGAATGGAATTTCTTGGTAGATATATATCCCTCACACCCCTTAGTAGAATGGAGTCTTAGAGAGGAAGAATTAGACTTTGGTAGTATGGCCCAACGCCTACTGTAGACCAAACACCTTTCGACTAAATTTTGGAAAGAAGTTGTTTACTGTTAAAACTATCTCTTGAACATGTACCGACTAGATTTGTCACTGAAATGAATGCAGTCAAATAGTGGAATGGAAGAAATCCCTCTATAGTCCACCTGAGAACCTTTAGATGTGTTTCTTGGGTGTGTATCAGCGATAATTGCAGAAAGTAATTAGATGCAAAGAGTCATGCTAGAATCATGATGGGCTATTCTAATGAATGGAAAGCCTATTAATTGTTTGACCCTATCAAATAACAAATCACTTTGAGCAGAAATGTTATCTTTGATGATAATATTTTAGGTAATAAGTTGTGGAATTCCTCCTCTAGTCTATTGTACAGTGATCCATTCGGTATTCTTGAGGAATATGGATTAACTCTACCCTTCTTTGGAGTTTTGACTGGACCGAATAATTCTACTCCTAAATCGACTGGTAGTTGGTCTACCTTGATTCAAGGTGTTGACATGCCAACTCAATTGATTGACAATCACCAACCTATATCACCATCGACTTGTTTATCTTAGTGGGATGCTAAAATAATTGGATTTGATGGACTGGATGTTGAATATGCTTGTATTGGTTAGCATATATGCCGTTAGAAACAACATGGTAGTGTTTCACTAATGACACATGTTCTTGAAACTTGTGATCTTGACACTTATGTTGATGCTCAAGGAGAACCTGAATGGGAAAATGCTATGATTGCTTAAATGTATTCTTTGAAGAATAATTAGACTTGGGAACTTGTTCCTTGGCTGCAAGGAAGGAATGTTGTGAAATGTCAATGGGTTTACAAGACCAAGTTTACTTTCGATGGTGTTGTTGAATGCCACAAGGCTTGTTTGGACTCTAAGGGATTCTCTCAGTAAGAAGGCATTGACTACACTAAAACCTGTGTCCCTTCTGTAAAGATGAACTCTGTTCGATTGATTCTTTCCCTTTCTTATTTTTTTGGATGTGAACTTCATCAAATGGATCTTAAAAGTGATTTTACTCATGGAGATTTGTCTAAATAGATCTATATGGAACAACCTCCTAGTTTTGTGATAGATTTTGGTCTTATTTGTTGCAAAGAGAAGTAATTGTATGGTTTGAAGCAGTTACCTCATGATTGGTATGGGAATATTAATCATTTCTTTATCAATATTGGCTTCAAAAATTGTGAATATGATCACAGTATCTATGTATTACATGTTCATGGTGATATTTTGATTGTGTCATTGTGTGTTGATAATTTAGTCATAATTGGAAATAATGTCAATTTGATTTTGAGTTTGAAGAAACAACTCATAGATACATTTGAATTACTAATCTTGGTTTGTATCATTTCCTTTTTGGCATTCAAATTTTTCCAATGGGAAATGGTATATTCCTTTCTTAACCAAAGTATGCCTTGGATCTTTTGAAATGATTCAAAATGGACAATTGTAAGTCTTATGATGCACCTTCTCCCTTGAGCATAAAATTGTCAAAAGACTGTGACTTTCCCCAAGTTTATTCCACTATTTATTGATAGTTGGTCGATAAACTGATTTAACTAACTCACAATCAATCAAATATCTCCTTTTCTTTTAGTGTGCTCTCCTCTTTCATACATGATCCTCGAGAAAGACACTAGAAAGCTCGAAACAGAATCGTTTCCTTTATTAAGGGAACTTATCAATATGGTATTAAGTATTGTCGCAGTGCAGAACCGTTGGATGGGTTTATTGATTATGACTGTGGAGGTGACAATAACGACCAAAATTTCACTTTTGGCTATGTGTTTTGTCTAAGTTTTGGACCTTTGGTTTGGTCATGTAAGAAACATACGGTAGTCTCTCTTTTGACTACAAAAGTAGAATATCATGGTGTTGTCAATGAAGGTATATAGGTAGTTTGGATTTGTCATATTTTAGAAGAGCTTGGTTTTTATGTTCAAGCCTTGACTGTTATCCATTAGGACAATCATAGTATAATTCAGGTTGTTGATAATCCTATTTCTCACAACAAAATGAAGCATGTTGAAGTTCATGTTCAATATTTGATACAATTGGTACATGACAATGTTGTATCACTTGTTTATTATAGGACGGCTGATCAGATTGTTTAAATCTATACAAATCCTTTACCAAAAGCTAAGTTTGTGAAAATTTGGGCTATGATTGGGCTTCAGGCAGTTGCAATTATGAAGGGATATTCATGGAACGTAATTTCTCCTCATGAATCTCCAAAGCGTTGTGTCGATGGGGGGGTGTTGAAAACTTAGGTTATGTAGGTTCATTACACTTTTGGATATTTTGTAGATAGTCAGTTGATAGACAACAATTAATTGGAAAAGCATTCAACTAGAGGATCAAATGCGAGAGTCAAAGGCTCAACTAAACAATTAATTGAATGTTCGATGAGGTCATGGTTATCTCGAATAGAACAACTGAATAAACTATGGGACGTTGTGGATTTCATGGAAATAGTTAAAAACCAGTTACCCTTATTTGTGGACTAGATACTCCTCACCTCAAGGAAATTTGTGAGATATAGATATTTTAAAAAATCAACCCTATGGGTTGTGTTGATATTGAATTGTATTGACTTATGATATTGATAATGCTTTTTGATGTTCTAATCATAATGCATTGTGCTTAAGTGCAGTAACGATGTATTTGGACACTACCTACATTCTTGGAATGCGATTCCCTTCTGCTATTTTCTTTTATGTTCTATGGTTGAAGGTGAAAAGGTTCCCCAACATCACAAATCTGATGACAACTGTGTGTCGACCAAGCCTGCTTGACCAACGATAAAACCATCTGACCATAGGACACATAATTTACAAACCTAACATCCATCAAAATATTCTTCAAGCACACAAACAAGTTTTCATGCATAAGGAACGTAATTACTGCACTCACCTACTCAAATTTACTACTCACGGATTCGTGCACCTATAATCACACCTTTTATTAAATATTGTTGTCAAATCTTCTATCAAGAATTAGAGCATGGATATATAACTTCTAGTCTAGTTCACTCATATCCATACTTCAGAAATATAGATAGTCAACCTATAGAAATGGAACCCAAGAGGAGTGGTCCTTTAGCTAAAACCAAAGCCACTAAAGAAAGAATTGAATCCCAACAGTAGAAAATATCCATCACACCACTACAATCTAGGACAAATAGGATTAAGGAAGTGAAATACAATGAATATAATTGGAATACAAAATGGGTATAATTCAAAAAATGAGGAGTTAGAGAGGGGAAATGGGTACAATACTCCAATTTGATGGGTGTTTCCAACATATGACACTACCATAGTGCTTCCCAAATCGCAAGCCTAGGGAACTTGAAAGAGCTCACCACCAAGTTCATGGTAAGTAGGTACCGTGATGGGGAAATCTAGCAAGATGAACCCATCGAAATTACTGATTTTTTAATTAGCCATATCACAGACTTATCCAACAAAGGAGAACTAGTTCCCTTAGTGACTACGCTCCTATAGATATTTTAGGATTTCACAGGGAGCACAAAGGGAAAGAAAAAGAATGATCATTAATCAAGTAACATATCCAATAATCAAATTGACCTTTGTGATAGTTTCCTTATGTCTCACCAGTTATGGACAACCATCCAATGTCAAGCTGAAAATGATTGAGGCAGTCAAACATATTGCCTATGAAGATACAATATTCCACTATGTTGACCAAGTCGCCAACATTATGAAAAGTAACTGCAATGAATGTCAATAAACTAGATAGGAAATCCATTTTCTATCTTTTCTTATCTAGATTGCGATGATGAAGATCCCTCTAGTCGAATATTTGGAATTCACAAACACACAACCATAGTCAATGAACAACAACATGATATTTTCTCCAAAATGTGTGTCAATCGAGTCATCCAAGCGAAAAGAATTATTTGAAAACTATTTCCAAGTATTAAAGACTATATGCGACTGGTGTTGATTTTCGCAATTAGTTTGGCATAGTCTGCCACCAACTTCCCATACTCAATTGGACCCAAACCACACCAAAGTGTGGTATCTTAATTGTCAAGGTGGAGAACCTAAGGAGTTATAATACTATCCCTCTGTTGATGCAATATTTGTAGATCTCACCAAGTATGCCTAAAAATATTCTAGTACTAGCATTGGCTAAGTGTACTCATACTGAGTTACTTCTGCCATTAACAGATGGGTAAAATGATCAAACAATACCTAGATATAGTGCCAACCATAAGTTAGGCATAAGAACAAGTCGAGGAGTCCTTCAATCAGTCAACCAAATATGACTTGGATTCCCTAATTTAGGAATGGGTAGAACCATACTTCAATGAACCTCAATTAAAGGAAAAACTTCACCAAGTTGGTGAGAAGGTATTGGCATACCAACAAAACCACAAGGGAAAATTGATTTGACCATAGGAAACAAATAGGAAGTTTCTTATTACCTTATCTATGAGGGAATATGTCACTGACACACAAGCAAAGTCCAAATCTATAATAGTATAAGTTTCATTTAACAACGTAAATATTGAGCATCAAATTGAGAAGACGCTATCACAATAGAAGGAGATGTCACTATGAAACAAGGTAAATTTGACTCATACCTATGTAGCCTTTGTCCCCATAAAACCTAGAAAAACAAACAAGCCAAACATAGAACACAAGAGAGACTTAATCGAATAAACCCCACCACCCATAATTACCATGTTTATAGAATTTTCCCCTCCCCCATTGGCATCAGTACACCAGTCTTTGTTCTGAACCTCGTCCATTCTTGTCATGACACCACAACTTATCCAAATTCTTGCAAGTTTTCCATCAGGGTCGGACTAGAAACTATCTCTATATTTTCCCCAATTAGAATATTTATTTCCATCATCCCCTCCTATTCTTTTGACAACTTTGTCACCCACAAAATTATCAACCTTACCACACTTGTAATTACCAAACACATCCCTAACAATAATTTCCACTTCTCATTTTTAACCATCCTTGTGGTGTGCTTGTTAATTGTTCCATCATAATCAACCATAGTGATTACACTAGGCGCATTCATCATCCTACCATATGTTTTATCAACCATTCCATCTATGTAAATATGTCCATTGATTATTCCATCGATGCCTACATATACCATTATGTCAGTCACGTCTTTGACCGTTCCATCGGTCTCGCCTTCAACCATTTCATAGGTCCCGCATTCAAATACTACATTAGTTTCGCTATCAATCATTCTATCGGTTATGTCAGTGACTGTTGGAAATACCACCAATATTGAGAGGGGGGTTGAATCAGTATTGAGCACATTTTTCCATTTCAAAACTTAAGCATATCATGTAATAATAACCATTATAAATTCCACACATAAAATCATACATAGTGCACAATAGATAATTCTTTTCTTATAATATAACAATATTACAATATTGCATTCATATGAAGAACCAACTTCCAATTTATCAACACCAACTCAAAGGAGTATATAACCCCCTAACTTTACCAGCTCCAACTGAAATAAATCACCCACTCCCTAGATTCTCCAGCACCCACTAGAAGGAGGCTACAACCCCTTGATTCCCCTGAGGCTACAAAGGAATCCAATCCTCAGTAAGATCCATCTCATCCTAGCACCACTTGGACACCATAATATGAGTAAGAGTATCAATATATCACTATCATTGTCTTCATTGTCTCTAACTTCATTATCTTCACTGTCACTGTCACTATCTTAAACAAACCCTAGAAATAATCACCCATAGATATCATCTCTTCCTTAGCTCCTTTAATCCCTTGACATCATCATCATAAAACCTTATGTCATTTCAAGAGAGTAACCCTATATCATGCCATAAGAACCCTAATCCATGCACCAAGATCACAATATAAACCCTACTCCATGCCTTTCCCAAGATAAAGAAAGAGAGAAACCCTAGTCATGTGTCATGTCATACACCAAAAGAAACCCTTATAAGTGAGTGATCACATACCCCTTACAACAAGATTTCCAATGAACTAAGAATCTTATGATTTTGATATTGTATGAGAAAGTTATGCAATTTTTTGTCAATCTTCTTCACTTGATCCTTCTTTTGAATTTCGTTAACTCTTCTTGTCATACTTGAAATTGCACTTAAGATGTCTTAAACTTGGATAATTCAAAATGAAATGTTTCAACCTCTATTTCTTAGATTTGTGAACCATTTATCTACATGCAAATATGGAAGAGAATAATCAAAGAGAATGTACACTTAACAGGAAATTCAGGACACAAATTTCAGATAAATCGGACAAGAATTGCTCAGATAATCACAACATTAATGTTCATTCATTAATCATTAATACAATGGTTATACAATAAATAGAATTCGAATGCCATGGATAGGATTCAAATCTACCAGGTCAAGCTAACTGAATATCTAACTCAGTGTGTCTAAATCACTGCTAGAACTCAGTAGTCTAACTCTGGATGTCTCAATAAATCTACAATCAATTAACTGATGAAGTAGCTGGGTAAAAGGCGCCACTCTCCCTTCATGCATACAAAACTGGTTCTAGGCTAACTGAAAGTGATTTAACTGATTGTAACTGGAGGTTAACTCAGCATAACTACTTATCTACCACAACCAACTGATGGAGGCTGTTGGTGGCACTCATAATGGGCTCCTATAATGTAGGGATTGCTCCCAGAGGCGCATAAAATCATGCATGACATGTCTTATTAACCACTTTACTTCTTCAATGGGATTTGACATGTCTTATTAACCACTTTATGTCTTCATCCAGGGTATTATTTACACTTCACATAATAATGGTTATGTGGACACATCATAATCACTTTAGGGGATTCTTTACTTGCTCCATTTGTGTGCAACTCAAAGTGGGCATGTGGAAACAACCACATGTTATCTCATCCTATGAGGGGAATGCTTAACAACTACACCATAAGGGGACCAATTTGGATTTATATACACTTATTCTTGGATGTTGACATTAATGAAAACCGTATTCAATGGTGACCACTCCATCAAGTGCTCCCACACCTCCAAATACCTCATCAACACCTTAAGTACCCCCAACCAGGGGAGATGTCCATCCACAAAAAGAAAAGAATTCAAATGCGTGGAAGAGAAAGAATAATAAGAAAAAATAATCTTATGCATTCACAATAAAAATCTAGTAGATAAACAAGACTACAACTACTATTCCCACGTTTTCCCCATCCAAGGATTTATATGAAGAGCTAGAAGAGTTGTTCAAATCAATTAATAAAAAATACCATAAATGGTGGAACGACATGAACAATAGACTAAAAAATTCAAAGAATGTTGAAGAGGACACTTGAAATAATTGTAAATCCAAAGAACAGAAGTTGAATGGTCCCTTAGTAGTCCCACAACCAAACCAACACATTGACTACATACAAACTATCTTGTCAGCACATTACCCACTCAATTTTAGTCGGTTGCCAACCAACAACAACAGTAGCAGGAATACGAGATCATGCTCTTGATGAATGACCAAATAAAGATAATAATTTGCATGAATATGAGGTAATAGTCACAAAATTGACTCTAGTGCTAAACAATTGGTATGACTACTATGGTCAAGTTTCTGTAAATCTACATAAGGCTCAAGCAACCATTATGGATATGAACATAAGGAAGTATTCAAATAACTCCAAAAGTGCAAGATCGCTAGAAGAACAAAACAACATGGAGAAACAACACATTAATGAGTTGGAATGGCAAAAAATCCAGTGGATACACGAGGAAAAGTCGGCCCAAGCTGAAGATAGTAGGTTTGATAAGTGCTTATATAAACTCTCACCCACTACAACAATATTGTACCATGTTGTTGGTATCGACTTAAGTAAGTTGAGGAATATTCACTTGGCCACAAATCTTAGTCATTTATCATAAATAACTACAGCTAGAACAAACATTCAAACACTTCAATGTGATTTGGAAGAGTTCCAGTGACAAATTCTCATATGTTCCCCCACCATCATGGAATCATGTAACACTGGAAATGCTCCTACAATATAATCTACATCACAACAACAATGACTTATGTAACTTTGAAATTTTGTAACTCCATGTTCTCTTAGGGACAAAGAAGAAATTTTTTTTTTCGGAGGGAGGGGGTTATGTTGGAGGATCATAGTCGATGAGCTGATTAGATCCTCCCAATTGACCACTCAATCGATTGTCCTAGTTCAGTTTATTCACTTAATCCAACTACTAGTTAGTTACAAAGTCATAATTGTCTAACTGAATGTACATTTTAAATATAGGCTAGTGATCCATGAAGATCTAGCATTTCCCTTCATTTTTACAATATGGCTTAATGACATAATAAATGCTTGTTGTTGACACTATCATTACATTATTTCTTGCTTTTCTTATGTGTATATACTTTTGTGTATGATTATATGTTGTGATGTACTATTGGTAACCTCATGTAATCCCTCAGTTTACAACACCATTACTTCATAAGCATATGATGCCATACAATAGGCCTAGGTAAAAAACAAAGGTATGTGATTCATTCATATGGTTCACTTATACATACAGTGGCTCACATATTCTAAAGCTACTATGAACACAATTCAGTTGAGGTTTGTGAATACCACATAGGTCATTATGGTTTCTTGATGACAACAAGAACTTTACCTTAGGGTATTTTTATCCATAATTATATGGTCACGTTACTACTTGAAGGTTGTCTTTGTGCCTGTTATCACATATACATTTTCATCCAGGCTTCCATGATGCAGCATGTGCACACTTGTCTCTTTTTCCATTTCGGGCTACTTTTACATGGGGTATCAACATGGATCTATACAGCTTCACTTCACTTAAGAGCCTTGTTCTTGATCTTTTCCTGGCCAGGACTGAGATTCAGGAGTCCATTGAGATTATTTTGGTGATGATCTACTTCATTAGAGCATAATGATAGATCAAGAGTTGGTACACACAGTCACAGAGGTGCTTATCAGTTGGAGACGGGTATACATGGTGAGATCAGGTATATTAATACCTTGGTTTAGTTTTGCTCTGTGATGTATCTTAAAAGCCTATTGTTATCCACCTGAATAGCACCTCTCCGTCCAAGTGCCGACATTCACTATGTTAGCACACAAAAAGACATTTATGGATTGAGGGTTGCCTAAAACACTATAGATGGGCATATTATGAACTACATTTATCATCCATCCAGCTGGTTATTTTTACCTTTAAATATGTCAAGTCCTGTACGCGACTCTTCCTATATGCAACTCGCGTGTTGTACGCGAGTATCGGTTATTGCATCTCGCATACAGATTTGTACGCAGGTTACCCTTAGAGCAACTCGCGTGTCATACACAAGTTTCCAGTATTAATACCCACGTACACCTTCCTTCGACATTAAAAATAATAAATCACGATTATCTGAGATTTGTTAAGCCCTTAACCATAATCACCTTAACTGTCTCAACCTCCTCAACCCTCGAAACTGCCTTATTTCACCAAGTATAAATAAAGGCCTTGGGGAGGGTATTAATCACATATACTTGAGAGAAAAGTTATGCTGGTGGAGTCTATTCAGAAGTCTTTGGAGCAGTGGAACTCATAATCCTTTGGTTGCAAAGGAGTCCTTGTATCAGGCGTTGGGTTGTAATCTGAACTCATTCATTATTGTTAATAAAGAGAATCCTTCTTCCATATGTGTCTTGAATGTCTTTCATGTATCATGGTTTGATGAATACTTATGATTAAGCACTCTATATATGATTTATCTAACATGTTTATATACATGTATCATCTTGCATTTGGAAGATTTGTTCTTGACAGGTGAAGGTGAAGCATCCTTGAAGGATTTGGAGGAGAAGCAGAGCGGAAGAGGACAAAGCTAGGATCAACCGTCGTTTATCGGGTGAGTCTTTTCTATCCTCCTATTTCCTTTTCTGTACTCTAGAGTCAATTGCCTGCAAGTTTTATGAGTATGTTGGTAACCCCAAACCTTCGGTTATAGGGTGTTTATTCCTGTACAACAAAACTGGCGACTCCGCTGGGGAGCCCAGACTGCTGTAGGTTGTTTCTGTCACCCCTGACCAGTATTTTCCTTGAAGTTTGTGTGTGGTATTTTATCCTGGTTCGTCCTATCATAGTGTTTGAAAGCCTTGTGGATTTTTCTTATTTTTGAGAAAATTTTTGTACCTATACGCAGGTTGCTCTGCTACATAGTCGCGTACAGAGGCCTGCATACGTGGGTTGCTCTCTTGGATAGTCGTGTACAATACACGAGTTGCCCTTATACACAGTCGCATACAAGCCTAGAAATAGGGATTTTTAGGATAGGGTTTGTTTGTCCCTCTCTTTGTGTAATTCTTGTTTGTTAATTGGATTTCTTTATGGATATTGTGTTGTTAGTTTGAAGACCTTGGTGACCACACTTTGTGGTTTTTCGTAAAGCCCCTTGCTTGGATTGTCTTCTGTTTGCATGTTGAAGTAGCTTGGCCTGTTTGGGTTATAGGGTGAAGTGTCTCTGTCCGGATCAGTGATCAGGGTTTTGGGCATGGTTTTTCCAGTCTGTCTTTTTTCCATAGTGGTTGGTTTGTCACTTACCTTTATGAGTTTACAGTGATCTTTTGTCATTGTGTACACCCAAGATAGGGTTCCCGGTCTCCCTTTGTTGTTTGATTCTTGGTTCTTTTGACCTGTTTACTTCAGTTTGTTTATTTTATATAGTTGATTAGGTCCAAGTATACTCAAGATTAGTGCATTTTAGGTGCATGGTAGAGTTTGAGCAATTTTAAAAAGTGAAAAGAAAAACATTTTCAAGCTTTTGCATAAGTAGTTTTCATTTCAGTTTTAAAATATAATCTCAAAAACTACAAAAAACATAGTCTTAGTTTCTCTTTATCGTTCGCATTTGTTCATCAATATATATTTACAAGAAGAAAAAGAAGTTTTCTTTAGTAGTGGTAATTTGCTTTGAAAAAAATACACCTTTACTTTTTTTATTTCTTATCGAGTCAAAAAACACTATAGTTCATCACTCCATTTCCTTCTGAGTAAGAAACAACCCTTTAAAATGAACGCAATAATTAAAATTTACTAGCAATTTTTGTTTTTAGGGGCCTTTCACCTACTAGCTTAGGCTAGACTTGTGGGATAGGAAGTGTGAACTTCCCATAAGTTTTAAAATTCAGACGTAGTGGACCTTTCTTTAGGTAAATCCTTGACTTTATCAATTGTATCTGGGAAGATCCTCTCAAACGGGAGTCAAGCACGAGGCCGCGTGGAGGCATTGGACTGAGGAGATAACCCTCTGATTCCTTGTCGAAACGTAAATCAGGACTTTTCCGCATATGTGGATTCTTTCCTAGATAGAGTTTCGGGCTCAGATACCCTGCCCATGCGTATGAGTTAGGCTTGCGACTGTCCCCCCAGATTGTTGTTATAGCTAAGGTAGCCTTTAGTCTCTTGACATTTAGGGTTCATACCTAGGTAAACCGGAAGGCTATTTCTGGTTCACCTTGGACGGGCTTGGAAGGTGACCCTTGTTGTAAGTGTAGGAGGGAGGTTGGGTGATTCCTCCACTTGTGCCTAAGAACCACTTCAAGGACGCCAAGTAATCGTTCTTCAGCTTTTTTCGGGAAAGTGCATCTTTCACCCTTGATTGATTGTTTGAGGCTTTAGGATTTTTATAGTGTGTGCTCTGTGGTTTTTCCTGTGTTTAGTTGGCCTTAGGGTGTGATTTGTCAAATTTTCAATCGTGGAGGACCAACCCATTAGAAGGTCAATAAGGTTGCGAAACCTTCCTCCTCTCATCACATTGGAGCCTCCACCTCCTCCCCAAAGGTGGAGATTGGACACGGATGGTTCATTTGAACCGGTAGAAATAAGTGAAGTTCTTGGTGAACCAGAACTAATAGCTAACCGTTTTGATCTTGACACAGTTGAGATAGAAGAATTGCAGACTGACGAGTTTGCAAGGAATTTTAAAACCCCTTTGATTGATTTAAATGATCCTGTGATCGTTCAGGTTAGACCTTTTGATTCACCTGTTTTAGGTGTCCCTGTGGGTAGGATCATGTCTTCTGTGGAAGAAAGATCTTTTGTGTTCACCTCAGCCATTCCGGTTGAAGGGGTACTACCTCCCCCGGTAAGTGCCCCTAGATCTAGTATACCTTCTACACCTTTGACTCCAGCGAGCCGGGTGGTCCAACCACCGGTTCACTCAAACCTAGCAGGTACTTCTAGTGATATGGTTACTGGGATCCCTA
Source organism: Pseudotsuga menziesii (assembly GCA_001517045.1). Classification (NCBI taxonomy): domain Eukaryota; kingdom Viridiplantae; phylum Streptophyta; class Pinopsida; order Pinales; family Pinaceae; genus Pseudotsuga; species Pseudotsuga menziesii. The sequence goes on from LPNX010263689.1 coordinate 484,793, forward strand.
GTATACCTACTGTCCCTTCTTCCTTTCCATATACTACCCAGAGTGGTCTGGTAGGATCCTCGGCATTGTCCAAGGATTTCCTTGGAATGGGGGGAACATTCCCCCATCCACTCAATACGTAGGCCCATCACCTTCCTATGTAGGAGTGCAGTTTGGGAACAATACCTCTTATGGGAAAAGTTTCCAAACTCCTATTTTGGTTCCGTTTATGAGATATCCCTTTTCGTTGTTCAGCAGAGGGATACCGGCTCCTGTCTTTCAGACCCCTGTTTCTATTGGGACGGCCCAAACTTCTTATATTGCACCTCCCACACACAATCCTGTGGCTTACGGATGGAATCCGTTTCAAAGTAATCTACCCACTTCGCAATCGGTGGCAGGGGGCAACCCCACTTTTACCTATGGGCATTCAGGGGCAAGTCACTCTAATCCCCAGGCTGGCACATTTAGTACCCCGGTTCAACCCAAACTTCCTTTCTTGGCAACTTTAAATTTGCCAGATTTGTCAAAATTAATGAATGACCCGGTGAGGCATGATCCCTTGTGGCCACCTGTTCCCACCAAATTGCCATTGGACATCCCTAAATTCGAGGGCAAAGTCGGTGAAGATCCTGGGGCTCATGCCACTACATTCCATTTATGGTGTTCTTCGAATTCGCTGAATGAAGATTCAGTTAGGTTGAGTCTATTCCAGAGAACCTTAACAGGTACCGCAACAAAATGGTATATTGAATTGCCTTCCATTGCTTTCAGTAGTTTCTGGGACCTGGCTAGTGCATTTCTTAGCCACTTTCAGCTTCCGGTCCGATATGATTTCAGAACAGGCTTGTTGTCTACCTTTAGGCAGAACAAGGCTACCCACATCTCGGATCACATCCAAGAGTGGAGGAGGCCGAAGAGCCTTATAAAAGCCACTATCCCTCCTGAGTTCCTTCTAGAGTGGTTCCTTAAATCCCTGTTGCCCTACATATCTAAGGACGTATCCACCTCAGGAGTGACGAATGAAGAAGAATCCATTCTCAGGGCCCAGCAACTGGATTTGATTTATTTACAATATGGGATCTTGTATGAGATTATCCCTGAGGCACCGAGGCCTACGCATAATGCAGAGAAGCCTAAGCCTGGACCCCATGTCGATGGTGTGGTTGGGTCTGTTAACTCTCCCACCGTAGAGTCTTTGGCTAAGAAACTTCATCAGTTGTCCATCAAGTAGTCTACGGTGGAGGCAGCAAAGGCTTCCACCTCCCCCCAAAGTGCAAATGTTTTTGTACAAACCTCTCAGAAGGGAAATCAGCAGCCCGGTGGGAAGAAAAAGAAAGGAAAGAAGGGAGAGGGAAACAAAAACAAGCAAAAGCCCACGAACAATGCTGATGGGGGCAAGAAAGAAAAGAAGAAGGTCAAGTTCCCATGTAAGTTGTGCCACGAGGACCACCATACTCACCTTTGTCCCCTTATGGATCAAGCCCAGAAGCTGCTTAAAGCTCAACAACCGGCTATCCTGAAGGATCCTTTTCCCCAAGGACAGAATTCAGCTTCAGCTTCTAATGTAGCAGGGGGCACTCAAAATTCCCCTGACCCAAACTATATCAACATGGTTCGATCTTCGACTTTGTTGCAGACAAGGAATAAAAATTATGAGAAAGAGACTTCTGAGAAGGGTAAAGCTGTAGGTGAAACTTCTAACCCTCTCACGATAGAGAAACCTGCTAAAACTATGCCGAAGATACCGAAAGGTGTCTTCAAGAAGACCTTGCATAACCCTAACGCTAGGGCTGCTTCAAACTACTCCGTGGTTGAATATTTAGCTCAAACCCCGTGTGCAATGTCAGCTTTAGAGGTGTTACAGAGTTGTCTTGCCTAGCGGGATGCCCTCTTAGCAGCTTTAGGTAGCATGGATTCATCAAGTCTCATGGCGAAATTTCATTTGTCTGATGTTAACATTCGCCTACCTTACCATGTAGCCTTATCAATAGATGTCATCCATGGTGGAAAGACCATTGGAAGGGAAATTGTTGATGAGGGTGCTTCTACATGTGTTATGTCCTTGACCTGTTGGAAAGCTATTAGATCCCCAGAGCTGGTCCCATCAAATGCTCTGCTTATTGCTTTTGATGGAAGGTGCTTCCGTCCGCATGGTATCTTGCCGACTTTCGAAATTAAGTTGGTAGGAAAAGCAGTGTCTATTGAGGTAGAAGTGATTGATGCTCCTTTGGACTACAATATGCTTCTGGGAAGGAACTGGACTTATGCGATGTCCACTATTGCGTTGGCCTTTTTTTGTGTAGTGGTTTTTCCACATGAGGGAAAGTTGGTTACTATTGACCAACTTGATTTTACCCGAAAAGGTCGTTTAGATTCCAATGAGTCCGCCATGCCATTGGTTGATCAAGTCAAACCTGTTGCACAGAGCTTGGGGGATGGAATGTACACATCATTGATGGGCACATTTGATCTTCTAGCCCCTGTTAATTATATTGGTTCTACTAGTGTGGGGAAGTCCATACTACGGTTGTCGGTAGGACTGATACTTGGGTTCTCTCGTCTCCCCATGAACCAGAAGTGACCTTATCGGTAGTGGAGGTGGCTTATCAAGCTATCACTCAAGCCACTGTTGATCCCATTCTAGATCCTCTAACAGTCTCGGAAGATCTGGAAGAATTTTATTTGCCCGCATGGATGGAAAACTCTTCGCACTCTATAGATTGTTTAGACATGGTTTTAACTTCCAATGAAGCCATTCTGGAAGCCATGAGTGGACGTGGTAAGATTTGAGAGGATCTTCATCATCGATCCTATTTTCTTCTAGAACTAAGCATAATAGAAAATCAAGAGTTTTGCTTGAGACTTTCAGAAGATGTTGATATACCTATCAATCCCTTGCCTAGGGAAGGAATATTTGCCGAGGGGAATATGGAAAATATTTCCGCCACCATACCTATTAACATCTCTGTAAACCCTGATGTCGTGGAAAACATATACATAGGTGCAAATTGCTCTCCTGAAGAGATTGCCATCTATACTGCCCTGTTTGAGGAATTCCGCGATGTCTTTGCCTGGTCATATGAGGAGATGCCAGGCATAGATCCATCGATTGTTGAACACGAAATCCGAACATATCCTGATGCCAAACCAGTTTGACAAAAGTTAAGACCTGTTAACCCGCGCAAAGCAGCGGCGGTGAAGGCTGAAGTTGAAAAGCTGTTGAAGGCTGGTTTTATCTATCCCATAGCTTTGACAGAATGGTTATCCAACCCTGTTCCTGTTGATAAAAATCAAGGGACTATCCGCGTCTGTACGGACTTTAGAGACCTTCATAAATCCTGTCCTAAGGACAACTATCCCACACCATTTATAGACCAGATTATAGATGCTAGTGCGGGAAGTGAGGTGTTCTCATTTATGGATGGTTTCTCCGGATACAATCAAATTCAAATAAAACCGGAAGACCAACATAAAACTGCTTTCATTTGTCCTTGGGGTACCTTCGCGTACAAGAAAATGCCCTTTGGATTGAAAAATGCTGGGGCAACCTTTCAATGGGCTATGAAATTTTCTTTACATGATATTAAAGCCATTGTCGAACCATACCTTGATGATCTTCCTGCACATTCTCATAAGAGGATTCAACATCCAGATCATTTATGGTTGATATTTGAGAGATGCAGACATTATAAAATCTGCTTGAATCCCCACAAGTGTGTATTCTGTGTCGAGTCAAGAATATTGCTCGGGTTCATTGTGTCTAGTAGAGGCATCCAAGTGGATCCTTTGAAAGTTGAGGCCATTGCAAATCTGCCTCCTCCTCGTTCTATCAGGCAACTTCAAAGCCTGGAAGGAAAGTCTAATTTTCGTCGGTGTTTTATTTTTAACTATGCCAAGATTACTAAGGGTTTCATGTGCCTTCTCAAACAGGACACCTCGTTTCTATGGGATGAAACTACACAACTTGCTTTCGAGGCATTGAAAAAAGCTTTGTTGTCGGCACCCTTGTTGCATCTGCCAGATTATTCTAGGGATTTTATATTATATCTGGTCGCGTCTGAGTCGACCATTGGGGTAGTGCTAGTCCAGGAGGACGATAAGCTTGTAGAGCATGTCATTTATTATCTTAGCCGTGCTTTCGCTGGGCCTGAACTTAGATACTCCCATGTTGAGAAATTAGCCTTAGCAGCCGTTTATGCTGTTCAGAGGTTACGTCACTACATTTTACTGAGGACCACCACAGTAGTGGCGGATGTGAATCCGTTTCAATATGTTTTATCCTGACGGATTGTTGGGGGGAAATTTAACAAATGGATAGTCATTCTTCAAGAATTTGACTTGGATTTCCAGTCCGCTAAGTCTAAGAAGTCCTTAGCTTTTGCTGAACTTATAGCAGAATTTCCTATTGAATAAGATGTAGCAGTTGAAGATGACTCATTCCCAGATGAGCACATCTTCTTGATATCCACCTCTGATCCTTGGTATGGAGATATTCTTATATATCTCTAGACTTTGAAGTATCCTGCGGCTTCCTCAAGGGAGGAACGACGTAAATTACGCCTCCATGAGAAGAACTACCTCATCATAGGAGATACATTATATCGACAAGGGGTAGATTTTGTTTTGTGTCGTTTCCTTACCCACGAGGAAGCGGAGATTGTCCTGAATTATTCCCATAGCGGAGCGTGTGGGGGTCATTTATCTGGGTTAGCAACGGCCCAGAATATACTACGTGTCGGCTATTTCTGGCCCACGATCTTTAAAGATTGTGTGGAAGCAGTGAAGCGCTATCATCTGTGTCAGCTTTACACCAGGAAAATGCGGTCACATCCTGATCCGTTATTTCCCGTTGTCTCAGTAGGCCCCTTCATGAAATGGGGAATTGATTACGTGACATGCAACCTAGCCTCGACTGGGGGGCATAAATACATCATTGTCACTGTTGACTATTTTACGAAATGGGCAGAGGCAATGCCTACTTTTAAAGCCGACGAGGAAACAACAACTTTCTTTGTATTCAATCAGATTATAGCATGATTTGGTATACCCAAAGTGATTGTCACTGACCATGGCAGTCATTTTCAAAATAACATGATGACGGAACTGACTACTATGCTCGGATTCAGACAAGAACATTCATCTTTGTACTATCTGCAAGCAAACGGTCAGGTTGAGGCTATCAACAAAACTTTAAAGACTATCCTTAAATGTACAATTGATGCAGCCCGTTCTAACTGGCACATCATGATATATCCTACTCTTTGGGCCTACCGAACTAACGTAAAAACTGCTACGGGTTTCTCCCCTTTCCAACTCGTTCATGAAGTGGAAGCAGTTACTCTGATTGAGTGTGAAATTTCGTCTTTAAAGATAGCTATCCATGTGTTACCTGATACGACAAAGCTTGAGGAACGTCTGGTACATTTAGAACACCTGGATGAACAATGTAGAGATGCATTGACTGCTAATCAAGCTCATAAAAATAGGGTCAAAACTCAGTATGATAAATCGGTCAAACCTCGGGTTTTCTCTGAAGGGGAACTTGTCTTGCTTTGGGACCAAGACAAAGAACCCCTAGGGGCAGGAAAATTCAGGGCCATGTGGTTAGGACCTTATGTCGTGTCGAAAGTTTTAAAGAAGGGCACATATGAGTTAGTTGATTTTGATGGGAATAAGCTGCCTGAGCCTAGAAATGGGCTCTACCTAAAAAAGTACTATGCTTAGGCTTAACACTTTTTCTTGTATGTATTTTTACGTACATTAGGTTGTCGGTTTTGTTTTTTATATTATCTGCTGGTTGTTGCAGATGTCTTCTAAAAGGCATATAGGGTTCGTTGATGGTGCCAGCCGTCACACTTGTAACCTAGCTTCAACAGCATGGGTTATTTACTCTCCCTCAGGATAGCTTGTTGCTGTGGGAGGCGCTTGTTTAGGTCTTGCTTCTAATAATGTTGCTGAGTATAGGGCTGTAATTGAGCTCTTATGGGATGCTTTGTCATGTGGTATCACCCAGCTTGAAGTTCGTCTAGACTCTCAGCTAGTGGTCTCCTAGCTCAATCGAGCTTATCAGGTACGAAATCCTATTCTATTACATTAGTTCATGCAAATTTGGTTACTGAAAAGAAATTTTGAAGTTATTATATTCAATCACATTCCACGAAATCAGAATCAATTGACTGATGCATATGCTAATTACATTTTAGATTGTCATCTAACACACATTTTATAAAGATATACAGCACACATATAAAAAACATTTGTAAATAAACCGCCAACAACAACAATATATATATGTGTAAAATATCTGTCCATAGATAGGTCAAGTTTGATCCTCAGATCCCTTCATATACAAAATATACAAAATGTGGATCGTAGTCCATCAAAATGTCCTAGAACTACGCAGGACCACCCTGGTCACTTGGACCACCTTGGTCCCCATGGTCCCTCTGTACTATGGCTTCCTCAGCCTCTTCGACTTCAACAACCTCCATAGCCTCTATATATACAAGCACCACTCTGACCACTCGCCTGAAAAGACGTAACCAGACTGGTGGAACTCCAACAACGACCTCCTGCATGGCATTCGGGATATGCTCTATCCGCAAGGTAGGTACTCTTTGGGTCAACCTGGCCAGCTTCTCCTCTAGAACCCTGATTAGTCCCGGGTATTCACCTATGATAGGACAAACAAACATGCGTGGATGCCCCTCAGGGCGGACCGGTCCAATATCTGCATTTTGACACATTTATAGGATTAAGACTTGTACATATGTATATATCTATCATTTTAAAATTCATAAAAATTTGAAAAATGATAAAAATTAAAAATTATTTACCTAGCTCTCCCCATGCTCCTCCTAGAGGGAGGACAAGGTCTGGGTCACCTCGAAATTCCATGTCGGCATATGGAAACTGCTCCAGTGCCAGTAGCTGTCGTTCCCACCAGGTATAGAAATCATCATCATATACACTATGTACTATGTCTCCTCCTCCTTGACGGAGGAAGATGTCTCCCCACCTGCTCAGCCTCAGCTGACGTGGAGATCAGACCGATAGAGGTATGTCAGGGCTCAACCCTGGTACTCTCTCAAAGAATAAGGCAACTAATATGCTCACATAACCAAAGTTCTTTCGCCTTCCTCTCTTGCAATTGGACAGTTGTCTTTTCATGATAGGGACAACTCCCGAACACCAATCATAGAGAGCACCACGAAAACAGTCCACTGCTAGCCTCGTTTGGTTATGTGTAGCCAAATGTAAAGAGGAGGATCCTGAAATCCTCACGATGGTGCTTGCCAGTACCTGTAGAGTAAAGTCACGGATATGTACAATAGGGACACAACTCCCTCTCTTTTGAGTACCCGGTGTGCAAAACACATCTATGTAGTTCTGGACACTTAAAGGGTCACCGCCCCTGCCGGTGCCCTCTAAGTTGATCGGTGCTCCTCGTCGTGACAGACTGGTAATGAAATACATGTCCTCAGTAGTAATCTCCAAGGTTTCACCCTGTAGGATGAACATCCCCAAATCATGATCCCAATAATTTATCATAAACTCAAGCAGGCAGACATTGGCCCGCATGGGTGATGTGCAAAAGAATTTTAGTAGCCCACTTGTTCGCAATGCATGTATAGTGGGCGCACTTTGGAACGCTGCTTGGTCCATTGTTTCATGCTCCTGTTCCCTCCATTCCATAACCATCTTTATACCTAGCAAACCAAGTAATCTGATTCAGTAATTTCATATAAAAATTCTAATTTTTTTAATCATATTTAGCTTTTTATCCTTCACGCAGTACACATGACTCTCTAGTTAGACATGTCGCGTATTGTACACGACTGTCTATATAGGAAAATCGTGTACAGAACGCGTGTACGCGAGTCTTCACACTGTGAACCTGCGTATGCGTCGTGACATGTTTCAGGATGCTTTTAAACATGAAATTCGGACTCCAAATTAATAATTGCTAGGATCAAAATGAAGAGCTCAGGGTGTAGGCTTACCTGCAACTTGAGGAATTTGATTTCGTCGGTTAGATTGTCCACAACGATCGAACAAAGGTAGAGGGAAGAACTTGTTTTTTTTGGCTAAAAATTTCAAATGGTGAGTTTTGTTTTGATTTTCAACTACTTATAGAAATTTTATTTTTCTAAGTGGGTTTTTTCTATAGTTTGAAAATCCATTCAACTAATACCATATTTCTTTTTGCTTTGAAACAGGTTTTTCACCATTATAAAGTGTTGTTGCTCCAATAGGGTGGTTTTGACATTTCCAATACATTTTTGGCATCTTTATTCAATCCACATTAACCTTAGCATTCAACATTTTTCCACAGACTATGGTATTATAAACCATTAGTTCCCAGTTTTTACCATTGTTCTTCCGTGGATAGGACCCCTTTTTTCATGAGTATCTTTCTTCCAAGCCTATGTTGTTCTTTGGCGCTCATGCCACAACTATTTCAGGTACAGGGGTCTCCTTTTAGCTATTTTTCATGCCAAATAGAGCTTCCTTTGAATCTCTTTTTACAAGCTATCCTTTTATAGGACTCCCCACCCTTATGGATTTTCTTTAGGCCCACGTCTGACTCCTTCAAAACAGACTTGACTGTCGAGTTAACTTGTCCGTTCAAGCTCGTTAAGAATATGTTAACGGGCATCCACATCGGTGGTAGGTTATCTCTTTCTCGGACCATGCAGAATAATACGAGAAATGATCGCTCTCTTTTCTTTTTGAATTGAGAAGAGTATTCTTAGGTATAGGTTTATCACTTTTCTAGACCTGAGGGACTAAATTTATGGAAAAGGAACACCCGGTATGAGCTTAGTTTTCTCTTTTTCGTGCTCTGGACCTAAACATGAAAAATATTCCAAGTGTACTTTGTGTCTTTGTCATGCTCGTTAAACACTTAAGAACAAAGCAACGAGTTTATTGTTGTAAGTCCCATTTCTCGTAATCAAATGGATCTTTCCGAGTGATCTTGCTTTCCTTCACACTCATAAAACTCAAGCTATTTTATGTTGTTTTGGAAGGAGCGTTGGGTAGGTGGTAATTTAACCTTTTTCGAACCTCCCTGACTAAGTACGAAAAAGGTTCACCTTTTCTTATATGGAAGTTAAGAGAGTTCTTCTGTGGTATGTTTTATACTTTTTCGGCCTCAGGAGACTAAATTGGATGAAAAAGGACCCCCCTGGAGTTTTTTTTGGAGTTTTCAGACTCTCTAAAATGTGAAAACACCAACTGAGCATGTACTAGTTCGGGATCATTAAATCCACGAATCAGTGACACTATCAAGCATTATTTTCCCATCTCTTCAAGCTTGTTAAAAAATGAAGAGGGATCCAAGTTAACTTTCCTGGACTCGTTAAAATTTAACAGGGAAGGTAAGGAAGAAGTTTTCTCTTGTTTTCAGTAGTGGCAGCATGTCCTCCTTGAACATAGCACTCTTTGTCTTTTTCGATATCCATGTTTCAGTGATCACTTTTTGTTCACCTATTACTTTGAGTTTCCTACTCCTCCTCTTGTTTGTTATACCTAGGGAATCTGATCATGTCTCCTACATGACAGATAAGTCTAGTTGTTCTATCTATAAGTTAACTGCTGCCTTGGTTCATCTCTGTGTCGTTCTCATTGTTCAAGGACTTAACCTAATGTTTGATCTATATCCTGATCCCATAATTGTTATATCTATTATCTATTGTGTCTCCCTTCTGTTACCAGTTCCTAGTCACTCTTGTGATGCGTTGGAGGATCTATTGCCTTCCTTATCACAGCATAGTTTCATTTCAGTACTTCCTGATGATGAAGACCTAGAGTTTTGACGATCGTACCTCAGGATTCACTTCCCTCATTAGTGAATTCCTTTGCTTCAGTTGTTAATTATTACTTATTGATTGACAAACTATTGAATCCCTTCCATGTTTGAATTCAACATGCCCCTATTCACAAGGTTGGGATTGTACTAGTTCTTTGGGATAGTTTATGAAGACCTTAGTTCCTCATCTTTGGACTAAGTTGCACAAGATTATGTTCTATTCATATACACAGCTTCCAGATCTTTGAAGACTCATCATTTTTGTATATTGTGGCTTTGATCCACCTTTGTAATATACGTGGTTTCATCCCCGTATCATATGATGTACTCAAATATTGTAAAGGAGCTAGTGTTCCAGTAAATTGAACATAGCATCCTTAGATATGCCTTTGTATATGACATTACTATGTATTTGTTTCAGGTACTATCTCTACTCCATTGGATTTCTGAGTTCTCCAAAGATAAATATTATAATGTATTTCGGCCATCGTTTCCCTCTGACCTCACACATTAGGGGGCATCTGTTATCCACCTGAATGGCACCTCTCTGTTCGAGTGCCGACATTCACTATGTTAGCACACAAAAGGACATTTATGGATTGAGGGTTGCCTAAAACACTCTAGATGGGCATATTATGAACTACATTTACCATCCATCTAGATGGTTATTTTTACCTTTAAATATGTCAAGTACTATATGCAACTCGCGTGTTGTACGTGAGTATCGGTTATTGCATCTCGCGTACAGATTTGTACGCGGGTTACCCTTAGAGCAACTTGTGTGTCATACGTGAGTTTCCAGTATTAATACCTGCGTACAGCTTCCTTTGACATTAAAAATAATAAATCACAATTATATGAGATTTATTAAGCCCTTAACCATAATCACCTTAACTGTCTCAACCTCCTCAACCCTCGAAACTGCCTTATTTCACCAAGTATAAATAAAGGCCTTGGGGAGGGTATTAATCACATATACTTGAGAGAAAAGTTATGCTGGTGGAGTCTATTCAGAAGTATTTGGAGCAGTGGAACTCAGAATCCTTTCGTTGCATAGGAGTCCTTGTCTCAGGCGTTGGGTTGTAATCTGAACTCATTCATTATTGTTAATAAAGAGAATCCTTCTTCCATATGTGTCTTGAATGTCTTTCATGTATCATGTTTTGATGAATACTTATGATTAAGCACTCTATATATGATTTATCTAACCTGTTTATATACATGTATCATCTTGCATTTGGAAGATTTGTTCTTGACAGGTGAAGGTGAAGCATCCCTGAAGGGTTTGGAGGAGAAGCAGAGCGGAAGAGGACAAAGCTAGGATCAACCGTCGTGTATCGGGTGAGTCTTTTCTATCCTCCTATTTCCTTTTTTGTAATCTAGAGTCGATTGCCTACAAGTTTTATGAGTATGTTGGTAACCCTAGATCTTCGGTTATAAGGTGTTGATTCCTGTACAACACCTATGCTTATTATGTTAGGATGATTGTGGTGACTTGTGCTTATATGTTATGTATTTCTCTAACCTGTGTTATGAGTTATCGAAGAGTTCAATGTGAATATTGTTTCCCATGCCATGCTCAAACAATGTGTAAACCTTAGTGCTAGGTTGGTTCCATGTCATCTGTGCCCATCCATTCAGATTCATTCATTTTTGTTTTATCCCATGACTCAGACTGAGGGAAACTTTTGAGATTGAATATCCTTTCCCCATTCTGACCCCTATGCATGTTGGATCCCATGTTGTTTTGTGTCTCGGCTCTAAGTTGTACAACAAAACTTGCTGAATCCTTTATCCTTCTATGCCAGGAGAACCTGTTAGTGTTGGTTCCTGAGCTTAGGTGAGTTGGGTTTTGAAGCCTTGACCTCTTTGGTCGGTTTCCCCCGATGTTTGGTCTTGATTGTGGATATTCCCCCTAGTTTCACGAGAAGTTTTCAGCTAAAACCTGAAGCAGTATGTCTACCATCATTACATGCATTATGAGTTATATGCTATATATATTATGAAATGCAAGCCTGCAAATGAAATTGCAAACTGTGTCTTTAGACACAAATCAAAAGGCTATGAAATGAAATTGTAAAAGGCCCAAAATAAAGCACTGGATAAACAAATGCTAAATCTAAAGATTGCTGGCCTATTGTTGAAATTTAATGATTAATTCCTCATAGAGCCTAAGGGTTTTGATGTGAGGTGGAGTAAGGGACAACTAATTCTAAGTGTCCCCTAGGATCTCTTCACTATAGTTTCTTGTGTACTCAACGCAAGGGTCCTAGAAAACAATCTCACATAGCTTGTGCTTAACTTGGATGTGAGTTGTAGACATGATTGTCAAGGTTGAATGGACACTTTTCATATCAGCTCATCCACCTAAGAGACACCACCATTCCCTGCTGTTCATCTAACATGCATATGCCACCTTGGTTGAGTGTATTGGTTATCATTTGGATAGATCACCGAGTCAAATTCAATCAAGATTCATTCCCCCTTGCATTATCCTTGTTTTTCCATCCTCACCCATATATAACACATCTTTTACACTTTGTAAGTATGGCATTTACAAGCAAATTTCCATAGGGCTCTAAGATTTTTCAGAAGATAAGGTATATTTTATTATTATTGTTGTTGGTCACCATGATTATGAATAACTCACTCAAGTAGGGTTTTGATATACATAATTGGAGCATTTATTACCTTGGATGGTTGCAGGATCACATTGGCATAGTATCTCACCTTGAAATTGGGTACTTTGACCCGGTCAACCAAGTTGACAAAGTCAATCATGTTTCCCAAGGCAGTGACTCAAAAATACAACATGGTCCATATTTGTTCAAAACATGCCCATGACCAATACTGTAGTTTCTGTTTTGAGAGTTTGGCCTTGATTCTCCAGAAAAGTGATTATTATCACTTAATTATTGGCCAAATGATCTATTTTTATTCCATATGGCAGTATGATTGGTTCTCCTAGAGCATAGAATTGTTCCAGGGGGTATGAGTAATCACTTATACCATTCTTCTATGTCTCCAAATCATCCAGAGAAGTCAGTTTACCCCATTTTTCATTGTGGAGTGAGTTATGATGAATTTATTAGTTTCCAGAGATTGTACCAGCAAAATATGAACTAGAAAATCACTGAGAAAATCGATTTGGCCTCCTGGGTCAAGGAAATGGATTGGAGTTTTGGAAGATGATGTTTGTCAGCATCCTGGACACTCCTCCATCATTTTTCAGTCAGCAGATGTCTGGATTATTTATTTATGGCTCAACTAGTGAAGAAATCCCCCCAAGGGGTGCCCCCTCTAATTGACTATTGATGTATTTCATTGTTATATCTTATATTATGAAGTTGTAAAGGGGCCTAGGTTGCATTAATCCCCTAGTCGACCCCATGCTATGATGTATCATGTCTTATCTTATGTTATGTTGTGACATTTCACTTTAGAGGGGCGTCCTTGAGCAAAGTGCGCCCCCTCTTTGACTTAGTCACTTGATCCATGTATTGATTGATATATTTTGATCTCCACCATTGATGATGTTATAATCTCAACCATTGGATGAAAAGTGAGTTAGGGTTTATGTCTCTCTCAAACTATTTAAGAGAGGTGACCCCCCCATTGTAATTCATGCGGTTTGGCACCGAAATTTGAATAAAGATATTTTGTCTGGGATTACACTCTTATCTACTTGCTTGATGAATGAATGAGTTCATGGATGGCACTAATTTTCTTCTACACTAGGATATATCCAGCACAATTTTTGTATCTTTCCTCGTACTCGTTTAACTTGCAAGTTGAAGGAGGCGATTATGAGAGAGGCGTATTGGTGGGGGGACTTGCCTTGTTGCTCGATCTCGGAAATTGGTTATCATGGAGTTGAACTTATTTATGATTTATTATTCTTGTACTTCTTTCGGCTTACATTTCCTGTTTATTTTCCATTCTGATTGATTTTCCTTGGTGTGGCAGGAAAACATGGGCGCTAGGGACACTGGCAGAGGCAACACTTCATCAAAAGCTTGTCCAGAAATCTTATTTGATCTCAAGAAAATAATTATTCATCATCCAGGAGGTCATCAACAATGATTCAGGTATGTTTCTTAGGTAATTTCTCCACCTTTCTATTTTCATGCATTGCCCATCAATATTTTTCACTGAAAAACCCTCATTTAGCATTAGGAAAAATCACCAGACCAATTTGCACTGGGAATCTGCAGCTTCAACGATCTGGGTTTTGTGCGACATACTGAAAAAACCCCTCTCCCTCTAAAATGTATATCTTGGACTCCTCTGCCCCTCTCCAGGCACTGATCTCTGTCTGGGAGAAAACACCCCTCTTCTGCAAGTCAGCCATTTTCCCACCGTTTTTTGTCCGGTTTCATTTGGGTATTTTTCATTGTAGAATATTTTATCCTAGCTAGTGTGCAATAATCCATAATTGTCAATATCAGCTTCGTCCTGGGGATTTCCCAGTTATCTACTTAAATCCCCTTAGGGTCCAAGTTTGATCATTCGAACCAGCACACTAGATCTGACTTCAATATTTGCAAGCCACCTGTTTTAATCGTCTGAGTGACATTTCCAATCTCAAATAACCACCCTACTCAGGTATCCTTAATTTGTGGCTCTTCCTTAAATCTAGGGTTTCAAACACTCACCTTAAGAATTCCCCTATAGGGGTCTCATCTGGTGAGTTGTATTGGATCTTTGCTTTTAATATTGATCTGGGTCTCCCCCTTTGCCACTTGGGCTTCTCTAGTGGCATAAAGTGAAGGAATCCTTAACCAGCATGACAACCATCCATCTTTTGGGGGTCAGGGTTTTTGTAGGTCACATCTTTGGTTGCATGCCCCCTCTGCCATCCTGTATAGGATTTATTCATTGGGGTAACTAGAAGATCTGTGATGACATTTTTGGCGTCATTTCCGGGGAGGTAGAGTCTTACGTTGGTTCATTTTACGTACCTTCGGTGTCTGTGAATGGTTTTACTACTTATATTCATTTGCATCACATCCTGTTTTAAAATCAGTGGTTGCATTTTTAATCATTTATTTATGCACAATTAGTGTTTTGTTTATACCTCTCCTACAACATTATCCGTTGGTGAACACGGAAATTCGTTCACATGGTGACTCCACAACGCGACTCCACTAAGAAGAGAACCCATCCCATAAATCATAATGAATTCAGATATATTTATCAGAAGCATGAAGGAATTAAATGAAAGTATAAATGAAGCTAGAAGGAGAATAAACAGAAGGGATAGATGGAGGTCAGACTACCCATGCAATAAAGATTTCCCAACCATCTGGAGTGGACTAGTAAGTAAGCATCAAGTGAATGATCCTTGTAATCCTATTAGGTACCCAACTCAAATAAATAGAGATGTTAGGAAACAAGCTAAACCTTCCCCGTTTGACTTCTCAAAAATTCCTGGGGCACCTCATCCTATGCCAAAACACTACAGTGAAGGGTTGCCTTGTTTCTATGCAAATACAATCGAATCAATTGAAAAACACTTGGATGTTGTTTGTTATTATATGGAAGAATATGGTGCAGAGCATGAAGATATCTATATGCGAGCCCTCGGTGAATTCTTAGGAGGTAATGCCAATTTTTGGTTGTATACGTTAGCACCGGGATCGATCACTGGATACGACATGTTCACTAAGTTATTAAGAAAAGAATGGGGTAAAAAAGTTGATGAATCCATGCAGTCAAATAATGATTGTATTCTTGAGGATCAATCTGATGAAGATGATTAAGATAACCCTAGTGAAATAACTCATGATTTTCTTTATCAAATTGATTCCTCCTCTCCCGATCCAATAGTAGATATGCCTTTTAATGAATTTTCTATGCAAGAGATTAATGATGAGCAAATGTCAACCTTTCAGGACTGCAACTTTGACATTGATATAGAAGGGAAACCTCTTAGAATCTTGTCATCATTTCCTCTTGAAGGCACAGATAAAGAGGGAGAACAAAATAATCATCCATCCATAGTTGATTCGCTCAGATGTAAATCCATTGAAGATCCTTCTAGAGCACAACTCCATAATCATTCCCTGGTTGATAATAATTTAGGTCAATATTCAAGCCATACAGATTTTAATTTAGATCTTGATCATATCCTTGCAGAGGAGGAAAATGTTGAGAATAATATGACTTCTTTTGAAGATAAATCGCATGATAATAATGATCTGATTGTAAGTGAACATCCTTGTCCTAATGGTATTGATAAAATTCCTTATCCAATCCTTAATCAGGATGTGTTGGGGCAATGTATGGATACTGACCTTGTTTCAAATCTTGCAATCATTCCTCGAATTCAAGTGAAAAAATTTCTCTCTCATTAAATTCCGAGATTAATTATTCCAAGTCATCTGGGAGAAAATTTTCAATCCACCCTCTTGTCCCAAATTTTTGAGTCTTGTATGGGTTTGTGTTCTGAGCAATCTTTTATCTTCGAAATCTTCTGTCAAGAATCTAAACATGGTCACATAATTGGAGAAAATGTGTTTCATTCCCTTCTCAGTCATTGTTGATGAATAATATTTTTCAATTTATAAATCTTTCTTATGGGTTGTTGGAGAAGGTGTATAAAGATCAGTTTCATCTTTTCTCTATTTTTTAATAACAAATGGGCTTGATCTCGTTCACAGTTTCATTACATTACAACTTGTCCCCATTTGATTCTCCCATTTTTTCTGGAGTGAATAGAACTGAATGTCCTAGTATGGTAGAGGAGAAAACAAAGAACTATTTGGAGTGGCTGAATCATGAATCATATTGTCTTCTTCCGTCAAGAACAAACTCACATGCCTTTTATGATCCTATCAGTATCTTGATGGATGCGTTTCTAGAAATTCAATTTCATCCTTGGCATGATTTCATTCCACATTGTCCAAATATTTCTTTGAATTTCAAACAACAAGTCAGAATGGTTTCAATCTTAATTTGCATTACTTTAAAACCATCTCTGGCTTGTTGGGTCATTAACTGTAAAGAAAGATCAATGGATTCGTTCAGCAAGTGGTTGCATTGGATTTATAATTTTACTTAACACTTGTCTAAATTGGTTAGAGTAGGGTAGATAGGATTGAATAAGCTCTTTTTGAGCAGTAGTTGAGTTTGTCTTTCGGTCTGATTGATGCACGAGTCTTCTAGTTTCTGAGCACTTTCTGTATTTTTCATTTTCTACATTTAAATTGACTAGATTAGAATTTACATTTCAGCGCTTTACTTCCAGCATTTACTTTCTGTCAGTTATTTTTACGCACATATTTTTCCCATACATGTTGCTCCAGTTTTTCTTGCTTCCATGTGTGTAGGTCATAGGTAAATACTTGGAGAGGAAGCAGAACATTGGATGCGCTAGGATGTGTTTGATTGCTTGTTGTTGATGGTGTTGCTGACCAGAGATCTCTGAGGTTCTCAAGCACTCTCTTCATTAGAGCACTTGTCCTAGTTGGAGCCAGATGTTATCACATATAAATTTTCAGCCAGGATTTCATGATGCAGCATGTGTAGACTTGTCTCTTTTTCCATTCCGGGTTACTTTTACATGGGGTATCAACATGGATCTATACAGCTTCACTTACCTTCAGAGGCTTGTTCTTGATATTTTCCTAGCCAGGGCTGAGATTCAGGAGTCCATTGAGATGATTTTGGTGATGATCTAATTCATTAGAGCATAACGACAGATTAGGATTTGGTACACATAGTCACAGAGGAGCTTATCAGTTGGAGATAGGTATACATGGTGAGATTAGGTATATTCCCTTGGTTTAGTTTTTCTCTATGATGTATCTTAAAATCCTATGCTTGTTATGTTAAGATGATTGTGGTGAACTATGCTTATATTTTATGTATTTATCTAACCTGTGTTATGAGTTATTGAAGAGTTCAATGTGAATACTATTCCCCATGCCATGCTCAAACAATGTGTAAACCTTAGTGCTAGGTTGGTTCCATGTCATTTGTGCCCGTCCATTCAGATTCATTCATTTTTGTTTTTATCTCGTGACTCATACTGAGGGAAACTTGTGAGATTGAAAATCCTTTCCCCATTCTGACCCCTATGCATGTTGGATCCCATGTTGTTTTGTGTCTCGGCTCTAAGTTGTGCAACAAAACTTGCCGAAGCCTTGATCCTTCTAGGCCAGAAGAACCCGCTGGTGTTGGTTCATGAGCTTGAGTGAGTTGGGTTTTGAAGCCTTGACCTCTCTGGTCGGTTTCCCCCAATGTTTGGTCTTGACTGTGGATATTCCCCCTAGTTTCCCGAGAAGTTGTCATCTAAAACCTGAAGCAATATGTCTACCATCATTACATGCATTATGAGTTACATGCTATATATATTATGAAATGCAAGCCTGCAAATGAAATTGTAAAAGGACCAAAATAAAGCAGTGGATAAACAAATGCTAAATCTAAAGACCGCTGGCCTATTGTAGAAATGTAATGATTAATTCCTCACGGAGCCTAAGGTTTTTGATGTGATATGGAGTAAGAGACAACTAATTCTATGTGTCCCATAGGATCTCTTCACTACAGTTTCTTGTGTACTCAACGCAAGGGTCCTAGAAAATATCCTCACGGAGCTTGTGCTTAGCTTGGATGTGAGTTGTAGACATGATTGTCAAGGTTGAATGGACACTTTTCAGATCAGCTCATCCACCTGTGAGACACCACCATTCCCTATTGTTCATTTAACATGCATATGCCACCTTGGTTGAGTGTATTGGTTATCATTCGGATAGATCACCGAGTCAAAGTTAGTCAAGAGTCATTCCCCCTTGCATTAGCCTTGTTTTTCCATCCTCACCCATCTATAGCATATCTTTTACACTTTGTAAGTATGTCATTTACAAGCAAATTTCCAGAGGACTCTAAGATTTTTCAGAAGCTAAGGTATATTTTATTATTATTGTTGTTGGTCACCATGATTATGAATAACTGACTCAAGTTGGGTTTTTATATACATTATTAGAGCATTTCTTAGCTTGGATGGTTGCAAGATCACATTGGCATAGTATCTCAACTTGAATTTGGGTACTTTGACCTGGTCAACCAAGTTGACAAAGTCAATCACGTTTCCCAAGGCAATGACTAAAAAATACAACATGGTCCATATTTGTTCGAAACATGCACAGGACCAATACTGCAATTTCAGTTTTGAGAGTTTGGCCCCGATTCTCTAGAAAAGTGATTATTATCACTTAATTATTGGCCAAATGATCTATTTTTATTCCAGATGGCAGTATGATTGGTTCTCCTAGAGCAAAGAAATGTTCCATGGGGTATGAATAGTCACTTATACCATTCTTCTATGTCTCCATATCATCTAGAGCATTCAATTTTCCCCAGTTTGCATCCTGGAGTGAGTTATGATGGATTTTTCCAGAGATTGTACCAGCGAAAAATTAACTAAAAAATCACTGAGAAAAATGATTTGGCCTCCTAGGTCCAGGGAATGGCTTGTAATTTTTGCAGATGATGTTTTTCATCATCCTGGACAATCCTCCAGCAGTTTTTAGTTAGCAGATGTTCGCATTATTTATTTATGGCTCAGCCAGTGAGGAAAGCCCCCCAAGGGGCGCCCCCTCTAATTGACTATTGATGTATTTCATTGTTATATCTTATATTATGAAGTTATAAAGGGGCCTAGGGTGAATTAATCCCCTAGTGACCCCCTCCTATGATGTATCATGTCATATCTTATCTTATGTTGTGAGATTTCACTTTAGAGGGACGTCCTTGAGCAAAGTGCACCCCCTCTTTGACTTAGTCACTTGATCCATGTATTGATTGATATATTTTGATCTCCACCATTGATGATGTTATAATCTCAAGCGTTGGATGAAAAGTGAGTTAGAATTTATGTCTCTCTCAAACTATTTAAGAGATGTGACCCCCCCATTGTAATTCATGAGCTTTCGCACATAAATTGGAATAAAGAGATTTTGTCTGGGATTACACTCTTGTATACTTTCTTGATGAATGAATGAGTTGATGACTGGCACTGATTTTCTTCTGCACTAGGATATATCCGACATAGTTTTTGTATCTTTCCTTGTACCCGTTTAACTTGCAGGTTGAAGGAGGCGATTCTGAGAGAGGTGCATTGGTGGGGGGACTTGCCATGTTGCTCGATCTCAGAAATTGATTATCAGGGAGTTGAAATTCTTTATGATTTCTTCTTCTTGTACTTCTTTTGGCTTACATTTCCCGTTGATTTTCTATTTTGATTGATTTTCCTTGGTGTGGCAGGCAAACAAAGGCGCTAGGGACATTGACAGAAGCAACACTTCATCAAAAGCTTGTACATAAATATTATTTGATCTCAAGAAATGAATTCTTCATCATCCAAGAGGTCATCAACAATGATTTAGGTATTTTTATTAGGTAAGTTCTCCACCTTTTGATTTTCATGCATTGCCCATCAATATTTTTCACTGAAAAAACCCTCATTTAGCATTAGGAAAAATCACCGGACCAATGTGCACTAGGAATCTACAACTTCGGCAATCTGGGTTTTGTGCGGCATACCGAAAAAACCCCTATCCCTCAAAAATGTCTAGCTTGGAATCCTCTGCCCCTCTCTAGGAACTGATCTTTGTCTGGGAGAAAATGCCCCTCTTCTGCAACTCAGGCATTTTACCATTGTTTTTTGTCTGGTTTCATCTGGGTATTTTTCATTGTCGAATATTTAATCCCAGCTAATGTGCAGGAAGCCATAATTGTCAATATCAGCTTCGTCCTGGGGATTTCCCGATTATCCGCTTAAATCCCCCAGGGTTCGAGTTTGATCATTTGAACCAGCACACTAGATCTGACTTCAATCTTTGCAAGCCACCTGTTTTAATCATCTGAGTGACAGTTCCAATCTCAAATAACCACCCCACTCAGGTATCCTTAATTTGTGGCTCTTCCTTAAATATAGGGTTTCAAACACTCACCTTACGAATTCCCCTACAAGGGTCTGATCTGGTGAGTTGTATTGGATATTTCCTTTTAAGATTGATCTGGTGAGTTGTATTGGATATTTCCTTTTAAGATTGATCTAGGTCTCCCCCTTTGCCACTTGGGATTCTCTAGTGGCATAAAGTGAAGGAATCCTTAACCAGCGTGACAACCATCCATATTTTGGGGGTTAGGGTTTCCGTAGGTCACAGCTTTGGTTGCATGTCCCCTCTGCCATCCTGTATAGGATTTATTCATAGGGGAAACTACAAGATCTCTGATAGCAGTGCCTAAAGGATCAACATTATTTTCAGATTGGAGACTACCCGTGAACATTGAAATGTTCATATAACAATTGGAAGATGATCTAAGGCTCAAAATCGAAGGGGATCCTAAAACAAATTTAAAAAAAAAGTTTTGAGAACATGTAAACCCTAATCATGTTTGATAGAAATGGTTATAACAATGGTCAAATAAGGAATATTGAGAGTATGTTTTGAATTGAATGAGTATTATTGTATGGCTTGCAAAGAGATAAGTGTTTTTACAAGTTTGAAGAACTCAATTCTACACATAGGCCATCATTTAGAGTGGCCTATTCAACCATATTTCCACTAGAGAATATTCAATAGCATCCCTAACACATGTATATTCAATATTCAATATTCATATTCAATGTAATACCCCGGTTTTGACCCCTTGGTATTGAATTGTACATGATGTATATATTATTGAGCTCATGGCATGGATCTCAAGGCTAAGACCCTGTCATTGATCTGGTGTTTAGTATAGGTTATGAAGGTTGATACCTATGGTGATAGTGCTAAGTCAAGCATAGTATATATTTTGATATATCATGTAAATGTACAAATTAATAAAATACCACAGCTAGCTATGGGACTGCAACGTGAAAGAGATGGGGGCATGATTTCCACAAGGGATAGGGAGGGGAGTTAGTCAAACTCCTGAGCCAATAGGGTGTGACCAGATGTCAATGGGGAAACCCATGAATCCTCGGCTACCTTTTGTCCTCTGTCCTCAATCATTAATTTCTTCCAAAAGTTGGATGAGGCAGTTAATTCCTTGGCCAAAGCAAGGCATGGCAGTCTGATTACTTTTCTGAGCAAGCTTGCAAGTCTTCAACTGCGTTCTTTTTTCTGAAGCAAGTGAACTTGATATTACGTGCCCAAACCATTTCCTCGTGGGTCGTGGAGAACGTGGGGGAGGTTAATATTCCATTCCACGGCTATGTGAGGGAATTCCTAGGCATTCAGATTCATTCTAACCATTCACACGGGAGGATAGTTCATTCCCAATTTTGACAGTGACGTTCTTGCTAGGAAGATGCATTCTAAACGTTTTGGTCATTCCATTTCATGCTATCATTTGATCACCCATCCCACTCTATTCATGTGCGTTGTGCATTCATCCTGCTGGCAGAACCATGTTTTGTTTTGGGTTATTCACCTATTGTTTACCATCCTCAATAGTGTAGAGGTTCAGTGGTCTCCTTGTTTTTGCTGAGTGAATGAGCAGTGGAGATCACTTAATTTTATGAGCAAGTGTGGTCATCTGTGGTTTACCCAAGGTTTTTGTTCAATGGTCTCCTATGTCATAGAGTGAGTGTAAGCATGTTTTGTTGTGTTACACTTTGGTTTGTTGTGTTGTGCACCCTTGGTTCTGGGTATGAACTGTACACAAGACTTAGGAGTGGAAGAGATGAGGAAGGGTCTTGATAAACCTAGTGCAGAAAGGAACCTCAGGAAAAGATAGGAGTGGTTGGTAAATCTGATTTGCACATCTTGAAGAGCACTGGAAGGGAAAGAATACCCCAAGGGACTATGTAACATAGAAGGGGACGCTTCCTTGTGTTGGGTGTGTAGGTGATGTGGGTACTAAGTCAGATAGATCTTGTGGATGCGTCCTTAACTCTCGAATGAGCCACTAGCTTAGCCATTCTACCTTTCCCCTTCCTTAGAAGCCTAATAAACCCAACTTGAAGGATGGCTTGGCTGGTAGCTTGATAAAGCCATCTTTTTGCTTGGATATGTCTTGTTGTGTTTGTCCTTGTGAGTAATCCTTGGATGGAAAACTTGATAAATGCAACTTAAATGATGGCTTGGATGGTATCCTAATAAACCCATCTGTTGGATTGGTTGGTCCTTAAATTGGTTGTTGGATTGGCTATGAACAATATGATAAACCCAACAGTGTTTGGCTTGTATTCTTGTAGCCTCGTAAACCCAACTGAGTGTTGGCTTGGCTGGACAGTCTCATAAACCCAACTAAGTGTTGGCTTGACCGTGTGTTATATGATCTGGTTGTGTGTGAGTCTGTTGTTCACTAGTTCCTTGTGGAAATCATGTCCAGCTTGGGGGTGGCAGTGGTGTTGAGAGATTAAGGAACACATTGGCCTATGGTTGGGTGGAACAATGCAGCAACATAACTAGTTGCAGGACAACTTGAGCATCAAGATAAGCATTATTTGTTATGTTATTTCTACAATGTATTTGTTTATGAATTGTGATGTTCTTTTTGAATTCTTATGGATGATTTAAATGAATTTTACTTGTGTTATTTCCTGAATTTTACTTTTTTTTTGCCTTAGATGTTTCTATGCATTTCTTCCAAAGTTCATGGAGGCTGAAAGCTTGATTTCTGAGTCATAATGATGCTGACTTAGTGTTTCCGCCCTTTGAAATCTGCCCGTGGAAGGCGTAAGGCAGAAACCGAAAAGGTAAGGTTGAATAGGGAATAAATTTAGTTTTCTGCACCCCGAGATCTGCCTACGGAAATTGGAAAGGCGAAAGTGCAGAAGGAGAAATTCGGAAGAACGACGTTTTGCTTTCGTCAATTTCCAAGTTTCCGAGTTCCAAAGTGCGGAAGGCGGAAGTGCGGAAGGTGAAAAGTGGAGAAACAATGTTTTACTCCATCGATTTCCAAGTTTCTGAGTTCCAAAGTGCGGAAGGAGAAAAGGCAGAAGGCAGAAGAACAATGTTTTGCTCCATTGATTTCCAAGTTTCTGAGTGTGGAAGGAGGAAAGGTGGAAGTGTGGAAGGAGGAAGTTGGAAGAACGACATTTCGCTCCATTGATTTCCAATATTCCAAGTTCTAAAGTGCAGAAGGTGGAAAGGCGGAAGTGTGGAAGGTTGAAGTTGGAAGAAAGACGTTTTGCTCCATCGATTTCCAAGTTTTTGAGTTCCGAAGTGCGCAGGGTGGAAATTAGAAAGGACAGGTTAAGTGTGTAAATAGGTTTTCTGGCCATATAGGGGGCCTGTCAAGGGCGGAACAACTTTTACTGTGGTTTCTAAGCCTGAGAAAGGAGGTGGAAAGTATGTCAATTCCCATGACTGGATGTTTAAGGAATTTTTTTTAATTATTATGGTATCCAAGGTATGGGTATGTTACAGTGTGGCATCAGAGCATATCCTTACAACATTGGGCCTAGATGGGCCAAGTGAATGGTTTTCAGAACTAATGGGTTGCAACATTACATCTAATAGTGTATTTAAATTCTGAAATTATTATGCAGCTAACAAACATGTTTATTAACACATTTTTGTAGAGTTATAGTGGAGATTGGAAAGTTGGTTTTTAGCTTAGCCATGACAGTCTACAACATGTATGATGTACCGAATCCCTATGAGCATGAGGAAGATGTTATGGGGGGAAATGTTAGAGTTGGAAATGATGATACAGAATCCAATGGGAGGATATATCTAGAGACTCACCCAGATGTTGCAGCCACCATGAGAATCCTAAGTTTGGAAATGCAGAGTTACAGGGAGCACAATGAAAGGTTGATTAAGGCTCAGGAAGAGCAACATCAGTTGAATGCATCCATGTTGCAGAGTTTGACAGACATCTAAAGGAAGATAAACTATGGACATAGGACAACAAATCCAGAAAGAAGTAAGAGCAGTGCTAGAAGAAGAAGAAAAAGGTCTTCTAGAGGATCATCTGATTCTGAAGAATCCAATGGGGATTCAAGCTCTTCTCCTCATGGGAATAAGAGAAAGAGGCACTATAGGAACAATTCACGTGTTGAATTCAAGAATGATAAGCCTCCTACCTTCAATGGTGAGATAAAGACTAGTCAAGAAGCTGAATCTTGGCTTCTTGGGATGAGGAAATATTTCCAAGTCCACGACTAATCTGGAAATATAAAGGCTAGAGTATCCATCTTCAACTTGAATGGAAGAGAATCCATATGGTGGGAGCACCATAGGAAAGTAAAGAATATCAGTGAAAGGAAAATCACTTGGAAACAATTCAATAAATACTTCAGGAAGAAGTACCTCTCTGAGAGGTACTATGAAGATAAGATCAAGGAATCCCATGAGCTGAAATTGGGACAACTGACCATAGAAGAGTATGCCAATGAGTTTTTGGATTTGTTGAGGTATGTCAGGTACATTAAAGATGAAAAGGTAAAAATCCATCTTTTCCTGAGTGGGTTACCTCAGTCCTATAGAGACAGGATTGAGTTTGATCAGCCTAGAACTCTGGAAGAGGCCATCAAGAAGGCTAAGTAATTCTATGAGCAAAGTAAAGGCAAACCTAATTACCATAAGACATGGAAGGATAAGAAGAATGAAAAGTTTGATCAAAGGAAGAAAGGGTTCCAACCCTCTAATTTCCGAAATCAGCAGCAAAGGTAGCCATCGCAGGTCGTGAATAAGCCAGCTAGAGTGATTGGAGACAGACTGAGAGATCTAAAAGAAATTAGAGAACCTATCCAATGTTGGAAATTTGGAGGACCCCACATGTGCAGGAACTTCCCACATGAAGAAGGGTATGTAAGAAAAACTCACAACATTCAGGAAGTAGAAACCATGGGTCAAGTAGCAAGGGCCATTCCCATAATTTATGCAACATTAGAGGACCACCAGGCAGACCATCAGTCAATAGTGGTTGAAGTTGAAGGTAAGATTGCTGAGCAATCTATTTATGTTTTGATTGACCCTGGATCTACTCACAGTTACATTACTCCTATGATTGTTGAAGTTTTTTCTTTTAATAAGTTAAAGCATAGTAAGTCTTTGTTAGTTCAACTAGCCACTAGAACCAAGAGGAAAGTCGGTGAGATTGCATAAAAATGTCCATTAGAGATGAATGGGTTAGTTACTTATGAAAATATGAATGTTTTTCCACTTGGTTCCTATGATATCCTCATTGGAATGGATTGGTTGGAAGCCCACAGAGTCAATCTTGACTACTACAATAAGACTTTTGAATGTATGGATGAAGAAGGAAACCTAAGGGTTGTGAGGGGCATTCCAAAGGTGATTTCTGTTAGGCAGATTTCAGCAATGCAGTTGAAGAAGTTCTACAGGAAGGGTTTCAAATTGTGTAAATCCCATGTTTTGGAGGCAACAGAGGATGAAACTCCTAGGTTGGAGGACTTTCATGTGTTACAGGAATTCAAGTATGTTTTTCTTGATGAGGTTCTATACTTCCTCCAAAGAGGGATATTGATTTTACAATTGACCATGTGCTTGGAGTAGCACCAGTGTCCGAGACACCTTATAGGATGGGCACACCATAATTGTTAGAGATGAAGATGTAGGTGTAGGAGTTGTTGGAAAAGAAGTATATCAGGTCAAGCGTGTCTCCTTAGGGAGCACCAGTTCTGTTTGTAAAGAAGAAATATGGTATGCTCAAGTTGTGTATTGAATACAGGTAGCTGAACAAATTCACAGTGAAGAACATATACCCTTTACCTCTAATTAATGATCTTTTTAATCAAATGAGAGGAGCAAAGTTATTTTCCAAGATTGACTTGAGGTATGGTTATGATCAGGTAAGAATCAAGGATGAAGACATTCATAAGACAACCTTTAGAACAAGGTATGGACATTATGAGTTTGTAGTTGTACCATTTGGTCTCACAAATGCACCAACTACATTTATGTGCCTTATGAACAGTGTCTTCATCAGGTATTTGGACAATTTTGTTCTTGTCTTCCTTGATGACATTCTTATATATTCTAAGAATGAGGAAGAACATGAAGAACATCTGAGAATAGTATTGCAATTGATAAGGGAGCATGATTTGTATGCCAAGTTGAGAAAATGTGACTTCTACAAGGATAGAATTCATTATTTGGGTCACATTATCTCAGATGGGGGAATATCTGTGGACCCTGAGAAGATTGAGGCCATTATGAATTGGCCAACTCCGAGGAATGTGATAGACGTAATATCTTTTATGGGACTTGCAGGATACTACAGGAGGATCATTGAAGGATTCTCCAAGGTTGCACATCCTATCACTTCTTTGTAAATGAAGGGGATCAAGTTTGAATGGACACCTAGATGTGAGGAAAGCTTCCAGCAGTTGAAGAGGATTCTCACAAGTGCACCCATTCTAAAAATTGCAGACCCAGAAAAGGACTTTGTGGTGTGCAATGATGCATGCGGTCAAGGACTTGGAGGAGCTCTTATGCAATACATCCATGTGGTATGTTATGAGTCAAGGAAGCTAAAGGATCATGAGAAGAACTACACCACTCATGACTTAGAACTTGCATCCATAGTACATGCTCTCAAGATGTGGAGGCATTACTTAATGGAAATAAAATTTGAGTTAAGGATAGACCACTGTAGTCTGAAATACTTGTTTGATCAACCTACTTTAAATGCTAGACAAGCTAGATGGCTAGAGTTTTTGTGTGAGTTTGATTTTGAGATAAAACACATAAAAGGAAAAGAGAATAAAGTGGTTGATGCACTCAGGAAGAAAGTGCATGAAATGCATGTGGCATCTCTCAGTATTTTCCAATCAGATTTGAGACAACAGATTGTTAATCATACTTCTGAAGATGAATTGTATATGTAGGTGAAGGATAAATTGCAGCAACACAATCTTGAGAAGAAGTATGAGGAATACAAATTGGAAGAAGATGGAGTTCTTACCTTCAAAAACAAAATTTATATTCCCAGTGTAGTAGATTTGAGTATAATTGTGATGGATGAGACCCATCAAGCTCCATATTCTGGTCATCCAGGATATTAGAAGACAATTTCTACAGCCAGAAAGCAGTATTTTTTGCTAGGAATGAATAAGGAAATTGCTGATTATATTTCAAGGTGAATGAAATGTCAGCAGGTGAAGGTTGAGCATCAACAACCAGTAGGTTTGTTGCAGACTTTTTTAGTTCCAGAATGGAAATGGGAAGTGATTTCCATGGATTTTATTATAGGATTTCCAATGACTTGGAGACAACATGATTCCATCATGGTTGTGGTGGACAAGTTGAAAAAGGCAACACATTTTATACCTCTTAAGTCCACACATAAGACTGATGACATTGCAAAAATATTCATGAAGGATATTTTCAAATTGCATGGATTGCCTAAGGCAATAGTTTCTGACATGGATGCTAAGTTCACTTCCAATTTTTGGAAGGGGTTGTTTGCATATTTGGGTACAAAGATGAATTTCAGCACTGCCTACCATCCTCAAACTGATGGACATACAGAGCAAGTGAATCAAGTCCTGGAAGACGTGCTTCGCATGTATGTGATGGACAAGCCAACAAAGTGGGAAGATTACTTACACTTGGTATATTTTGCATACAACAATGGACGCAAGCATCCTTAGGGATGAGTCCATATGAAACTTTGTATGGAAGAAGTTGTAGGACACCTGTGACTTGGGATAATCCTGTGAACATGATTGTGCTTGGTCCAGAATTTCTCAAGGAGATGGAGTAAGAGTTTGCAAAGACCAGGCATCTCGGGACAAACATAAAACTTCTGTTGATAAGCATAGGGTGAACATAGAGTTCAGTGTTGGGGATCATGTTTACCTCAGAGTGAGGGCAAGGAAGAGTTCCTTGAAGCTTGGAAGTTGTGCCAAGATGTCAACTAGATATTGTGGGTCGTTTAAAGTGCTTGAAAGAATAGGGCCAATTGCATATAGACTTGCATTTCCTGCTGGCACTAGGGCTCATAATGTTTTCCATGTTTCTTTGCTTAAGAAATATGTACATGATCCTAACCATGTGATAAATTGGGATGTGATTCAGGTGGAACCCGAGAGAGAGTTCCAAACCGAGCCAATGCGCATCCTCTATAGGAAGGTCACAATGCTCCGAAACCGAACCATAGGACAGGTAAAGGTGAAATGGGAGCACTACAGTCCTGATGAGGCTACATGGGAGTTGGAGGATGCCATGCGATTGGCACATCCATTTTTGTTCAATTTGGAGGATGCCATGTGATAGGCAATTTGGAGGATGCCATGCGATTGGCACATCCCTTTTTGTTCAATTTGGAGGATGCCATGTGATTGGCACATCCATGGGAGTTGGAGGATGCCATGCGATTGGCACATCCCTCTGAATTTGGGCTCAAAGGTACATCGAATTTTGATTTTTATTTAAAAACTTATTTAAAACAACAAAAACAATCATTTTTTTTATGGTTTAAAATAATACCAACTTGCTATACAAATCACATATTCGCTCTCAAACTGAAATACTTAACATAACATGGGCTTAAGTAGCTCCTTATACAAAAACACTTTAGCATTTATGCTTTATCCTTAAACCAAATATTAATATATAAATGATGCATAGTGCTTTCCTTTCTCACCGTTGTGACATCCATAAGCATAAAAATATTTTGGATTTTAGATTTTGACGCTATTCAACGCTTATTCCACTCATTCGTTTTCTACTTTAAGCATTGAATCATAGAGAATTGAATATTTGTATATCGAACGTTCCTTCCCATGCATGCATGCATGCATATGAAAGTGATCCCGTCCCATTTTTCACCTGTCTACTTAATACAATTGCATTGCTTAGATTTATCGCAATGTGAGTTGGTATGACCAAAGAGAAAAGGAAATAAGTGAAGAAGCTAGTATGATCTCATTTTCACCTGTCTACTTAATACACCTTATGATATCTTCTACTCCTCCTTTTATGCCAATTGGATGTTGTGCAAGTAATATGGTAAGGATTTCACCCTTGATATCTTATGTGATCTATTGATAAAATACAAACAAAAGTTGTTTGAAGTAGGGAAGCTTGCTACCAAACACTAGAATTACTTGCTCAAAGTCAAGGTCAAGAAAAATTATAAATAACATGTTCGATCAAATCATCAACCAAAATGTATCGACCAACCTAATAAAGGAAACACCAAAGAGTTGTCATCAAGAAAGAAGGATTGAAAGAATAAAATGTGTTTATATTGTGGGATGGTGGGACATATTGAGAAAACCTCCTAGAATAAGAAAAAGGAATCAGAGGAAAATTTCAATCAACTTGAGGATAGCACATCAACTGATCAGTTGATCAACTGGCCAGCTGAAAACTTTACTTTTTTTGTTATCACTTCCTAGGCATTACATGTCTGTGCCACGTAGACATAATGGATAGTTGATTCTGGTTGTATTGATCATATGGCTAAGGATGATTCTCTATTCTATTTCTTACGTGGAGCTCTGAATTAAAAGGTTTATGTAATTGATGATTATGTTCTCACAGTTGATGGAAGTGGCGATATTAAATTCTATCATGGTCAAATATCCAATGTCTATCATGTGCTTAGCTTGAGCACAAATTGTATGTTTCTCAACTTACACATACTAAGAAAACTGTTGAGTTTTGGTTAGATTTATTTATTGTTAAGGATATGAGGCTTGGGGAGGGGGATGCCGCTTAAGAATTTTTATATACTAAATATCGACTTTACAAGTTCCATTGTTTTCCTTGACTAACTGAACCGACTAAAGCGACGACACTTATTGCTCAAACCAATGATAGAAATCAAGTTTGGCATGAACAACTTGGACATTTAAACTTAAGAAGTTTGAAATGATGGTAACTGACAATATGGTTATTGTCTTCCCAAATACTAATCTACGTGATGGATTTTGTAGAGGATGTGTGCTTGGAAAGCATAATCAAGCACCCTTTGATTCCACGAAAGCATGGCGAGCACATAATAGAATGGAACTTATTCAAAGTGATCTATGCTACATGAACAAACACTCATTAGTAAACATGAAGTAGATTTTGAGATTCATGGATGATTTCCCTATATTTTCTTGGGTATATTTTTTGAAAAACAAGAGTCATATCTTTGAAAGATTCAAGGAATTTAGGTAATTGGCTAAAAAGAAATGCATCTAACCCATTAATTGTTCGAGATCAGACATTGATGTTGAATATGTGAGTCAATAGTTTGAAGAGTATCTCTTGCAGAATGGAATTTCTTGGTAGATATATATCCCTCACACCCCTTAGTAGAATGGAGTCTTAGAGAGGAAGAATTAGACTTGGTAGTATGGCCCAACGCCTACTGTAGACCAAACACCTTTCGACTAAATTTTGGAAAGAAGTTGTTTACTGTTAAAACTATCTCTTGAACATGTACCGACTAGATTTGTCACTGAAATGAATCCAGTTGAATAGTGGAATGGAAGAAATCCCTCTATAGTCCACCTGAGAACCTTTAGATGTGTTTCTTGGGTGTGTATCAGTGATAATTGCAGAAAGTAATTAGATGCAAAGAGTCATGCTAGAATCATGATGGGCTATTCTAATGAATGGAAAGCCTATTAATTGTTTGACCCTATCAAATAACAAATCACTTTGAGCAGAAATGTTATCTTTGATGATAATATTTTAGGTAATAAGTTGTGGAATTCCTCCTCTAGTCTATTGTACAGTGATTCGTTCGGTATTCTTGAGGAATATGGATTAACTCTACCCTTCTTTGGAGTTTTGACTGGACCGAATAATTCTACTCCTAAATCGACTGGTAGTTGGTCTACCTTGATTCAAGGCGTTGACACATCGACTCAATTGATTGACAATCACCAACCTATATCACCATCGACTTGTTTATCTTAGTGGGATGCTAAAATAATTGGATTTGATGGACTAGATGTTGAATATGCTTGTATCGGTTAGCATATATGCCGTTAGAAACAACATGGTAGTGTTTCACTAATGACACATGTTCTTGAAACTTGTGATCTTGACACTTATGTTGATGCTCAAGGAGAACCTGAATGGGAAAATGATATGATTGCTTAAATGTATTCTTTGAAGAATAATTAGACTTGGGAACTTGTTCCTTGGCTACAAGGAAGGAATGTTGTGAAATGCCAATGGGTTTACAAGACCAAGTTTACTTTCAATGGTGTTGTTGAATGCCATAAGGCTTGTTTGGTCTCTAAGGGATTCTCTCAGTAAGAAGGCATTGACTACACTAAAACCTGTGTCCCTTCTGCAAAGATGAACTCTGTTCGATTGATTCTTTCCCTTTCTTATTTTTTTGGATGTGAACTTCATCAAATGGATCTTAAAAGTGATTTCACTCATGGATATTTGTCTAAATAGATCTATATGGAACAACCTCCCAGTTTTGTGATAGATTTTGGTCTTATTTGTTGCAAAGAGAAGTAATTGTATGGTTTGAAGCAGTTACCTCATGATTGGTATGGGAATATTAATCATTTCTTTATCAATATTGGCTTCAAAAATTGTGAATATGATCACAGTATCTATGTATTACATGTTCATGGTGATATTTTGATTATGTCATTGCGTGCTGATAATTTAGTCATAATTGGAAATAATGTCAATTTGAGTTTGAGTTTGAAGAAACAACTCATAGATACATTTGAATTACTAATCTTGGTTTGTATCATTTCCTTTTTGGCATTCAAATTTTTCCAATGGGAAATGGTATATTACTTTCTTAACCAAAGTATGCCTTGGATCTTTTGAAATGATTCAAAATGGACAATTGTAAGTCTTATGATGCACCTTCTCCCTCGAGCATAAAATTGTCAAAAGACTGTGACTCTCCCCAAGTTTATTCCACTCTTTATTGATAGTTGGTCGATAACCCGATTTAATTAACTCACAATCAATCAAATATCTCCTTTGCTTTTAGTGTGCTCTCCTCTTTCATACAGGATCCTCGAGAAAGACACTAGAAAGATTGAAATAGAATCATTTCCTTTATTAAGGGAACTTATCAATATGGTATTAAGTATTGTCGCAGTGCAGAACCGTTGGATGGGTTTATTGATTATGACTGTGGAGGTGACATTAATGACCAAAATTCCAATTTTGGCTATGTGTTTTGTCTAAGTTTTGGACCTTTGGTTTGGTCATGTAAGAAACATAAGGTAGTCTCTATTTTGACTACAAAAGTAGAATATCATGGTGTTGTCAATGCAGGTATATAGGTAGTTTGGATTTGTCATATTTTAGAAGAGCTTGGTTTTTATGTTCAAGCCTTGACTGTTATCCATTAGGACAATCATAGTATAATTCAGGTTGTTGATAGTCCTATTTCTCACAACAAAATGAAGCATGTTGAACTTCATGTTCAATATTTGATACAATTGGTACATGACAATGTTGTCTCACTTGTTTATTATAGGATGGCTGATTAGATTGTTTAAATCTATACAAATCCTTTACCAAAATCTAAGTTTGTGAAAATTTGGGCTATGATTGGGCTTCAGGCAGTTGCAATTATGAAGGGATATTCATGGAATGTAATTTCGCCTCGTGAATCTCCAAAGCATTGTGTCGATGGGGGGGTGTTGGAAACTTAGGTTATGTAGGTTCATTACACTTTTGGATATTCTGTAGATAGTCAGTTGATAGACAACAATTGATTGGAAAAGCATTCAACTAGAGGATCAAATGCGAGAGTTAAAGGCTCAACTAAACAGTTAATTGAATGTTCGATGAGGTCATGGTTATCTCGAATAGAACAACTGACTAAACTATGGGACGTTGTGGATTTCATGGAAATAGTTAAAAACCAGTTACCCTTATTTGTGGACTAGATACTCCTCACTTCAAGGAAATTTGTGAGATATAGATATTTTAAAAAATCAACCCTATGGGTTGTGTTGATATTGAATTGTATTGACTTATGATATTGATAATGATTTTTGATGTTCTAATCATAATGCATTGTGCTTAAGTGCAGTAATGATGTATTTGGACGCTACCTACATTCTTGGAATGCAGTTCCCTTCTGCTATTTTCTTTTATATTCTATGGTTGAAGGTGAAAAGGTTCCCCAACATCAAAAATCTGATGACAACTATGTGTCGACCAAGCCTGCTTGACCAACGATAAAACCATCTGACCATAGGACACATAGTTTACAAACCTAACATCCATCACAAGATTCTTCAAGCACACAAACAAGTTTTCATGCATAAGGAACATAATTACTGCACTCACCTACTCAAATTTACTACTCACGGATTCCTGCACCTATAATCACACCTTTTATTAAATATTGTTGTCAAATATTCTATCAAGAATTAGAGCATGGATATATAACTTCTACTCTAGTTCACTCATATCCATACTTTAGAAATATAGATAGTCAACCTATAGAAATGGAACCCAAGAGGAGTGGTCCTTTAGCTAAAACCAAAGCCACTGAAGAAAGAATTGAATCCCAATAGTAGAAAATATCCATGACACCACTACAAGCTAGGACAAATAGGATTAAGGAAGTGAAATACAATGAATATAATTGGAATACACAATGGGTATAATTCAAAAAATGAGGAGGTAGAGAGGGGAAATGGGTACAATACTCCAATTTGATGGGTGTTTCCAACATATGACACTACCATAGTGCTCCCCAAATCGCAAGCCTCGGGAACTTGAAAGAGCTCACCACCAAGTTCATGGTAAGTAGGTACCGTGATGGGGAAATATAGCAAGACGAACCCATCGAAATTACTGATTTTTTAATTAGCCATATCACAGGCTTATCCAACAAAGGAGAACTAGTTCCCTTAGTGACTACGCTCCTATAGATATTTTAGGATTTCACAAGGAGCACAAAGGGAAAGAAAAAGAATGATCATCAATCAAGTAACATATCCAATAATCAAATTGACCTTTGTGATAGTTTCCTTATGTCTCACCAGTTATGGAAAACCATCCAATGTCAAGCTGAAAATGATTGAGGCAGTCAAACATATTGCCTATGAAGATCCAATATTCCACTAGGTTGACCAAGTCGCCAACATTGTGAAAATTAACTGCAATGAATGTCAATAAACTAGATAGGAAATCCATTTTCTATATTTTCTTATCTAGATTGCGATGATGAAGATCCCTCTAGTCGAATATTTGGAATTCACAAACACACAACCATAGTCAATGAACAACAACATGATATTTTCTCCAAAATGTGTGTCAATAAAGTCATCCAAGCCAAAAGAATTATTTGAAAACTATTTCCAAGTATTAAAGACTATATGTGACCGGTGTTGATTTTCGCAATTAGTTTGGTGTAGTCCACCACCAACTTCCCATACTCAATTGGTCCCGAACCACACCAAAGTGTGGTATCTTAATTTTCAAGGTGGAGAACCTAAGGAGTTATAATACTATCCCTCTGTTGATGCAATATTTGTAGATCTCACCAAATATGCCTAAAAATATTCTAGTACTAGCATTGGCTAAGTGTACTCATACTGAGTTACTTCTGCCACTAATAGATGGGGAAAATTATCAAACAATACCTATATATAGTGCCAACCATAAGTTAGGCATAAGAACAAGTCGAGGAGTCCTTCAATCAGTCAACCAAATATGACTTGGATTCCCTAATTTAGGAATGGGTAGAACCATACTTCAATGAACCTCAATTAAAGGAAAAATTTGACCAAGTTGGTGAGAAGGTATTGGCATACCAACAAAACCACAAGGGAAAATTGACTTGACCATAGGAAACAAATAGGAAGTTTCTTATTACCTTATCTATGAAGGAATACGTCACTGACACACAAGCAAAGCCCAAATCTATAATAGTATAAGTTTCATTTAACAACGTAAATATTGGGCATCAAATCGAGAAGATGCTATCACAATAGAAGGAGATATCACTATGAAACAAGGTAAATTTGACTCATACCTATGTATCCTTTGTCCCCATAAAACCTAGAAAAACAAACAAGCCAAACATAGAACACAAGATAGACTTAATCGAATAAACCCCACCACCCATAATTACCATGTTTATAGAATTTTCCCCTCCCCCATTGGCATCAGTACACCAGTATTTGTTCTGAACCTCGTCCATTCTTGTCATGACACCACAACTTATCCAAATTCTTGCAAGTTTTCCATCAGGGTCAAACTAGAAACTATCTCTATATTTTCCCCAATTACAATAGTTATTTCCATCATCCCCTCCTATTCTTTTGACAACTTTGTCACCCACAAAATTATCAACCTTACCACACTTGTAATTACCAAGCACATCCCTAACAATAATTTCCACTTCTCATTTTTAACCATCCTTGTGGTGTGCTTGTTAATTGTTCCATCATAATCAACCATAGTGATTACACTAGGCGCATTCATCATCCTACCATATGTTTTGTCAACCATTCCATCTATGTAAATATGTCCATTGATTATTCCATCGATGCCTACATATACCATTATGTCAGTCACGTCTTCAACCGTTCCATTAGTCTCGCCTTCAACCATTTCATAGGTCCCGCATTCAAATACTACATTAGTTTCGCTATCAATCATTCTATCGGTTATGTCAGTGACTGTTGGAAATACCACCAATATTGAGAGGGGGGTTGAATCAGTATTGAGCACATTTTTCCATTTCAAAACTTAAGCATATCATGTAATAATAACCATTATAAATTCCACACATAAAATCATACATAGTGCACAATAGATAATGCTTTTCTTAGAATATAACAAGATTACAATATTGCATTCATATGAAGAACCAAATTCCAATTTATTAACACCAACTCAAAGGAGTATATAACCCCCTAACTTTACCAGCTCCAACTGAAATAAATCACCCACTCCCTAGATTCTCCAACACCCACTAGAAGGAGGCTACAACCCCTTGATTCCCCTGAGGCTACAAAGGAATCCAATCCTCAGTTAGATCCATCTCATCCTAGCACCACTTGGACACCATAATATGAGTAAGAGTATCAATATATCACTATCATTGTCTTTGTTGTCTCTAACTTCATTATCTTCACTGTCACTGTCACTATCTTAAACAAACCCTAGAAATAATCATCCATAGATCTCATCTCTTCCTTAGCTCCTTTAATCCCTTGACATCGTCATCATAAAACCTTATGTCATTTCAAGAGAGTAACCCTATATCATGCCATAAGAACCCTAATCCATGCACCAAGATCACAATATAAACCCTACTCCATGCCTTTCCCAAGATAAAGCAAGAGAGAAACCCTAGTCATGTGTCATGTCATACACCAAAAGAAACCCTTATAAGTGTGTGATCACATACCCCTTACAACAATATTTCCAATGAACTAAGAATCTTATGATTTTGATATTGTATGAGAAAGTTATGCAATTTTTTGTCAATCTTCTTCACTTGATCCTTCTTTTGAATTTCGTTAACTCTTCTTGTCATACTTGAAATTGCACTTAAGATGTATTAAACTTGGATAATTCAAATGAAATGTTTCAACCTCTATTTCTTATATTTGTGAACCATTTATATACATGCAAATATGAAAGAGAATAATCAAAGAGAATGTACACTTAACAGGAAATTCAGGACACAAATTTCAGATAAATCGGACAAGAATTGCTCAGATAATCACAACATTAATGTTCATTCATTAATCATTAATACAATGGTTATACAATAAATAGAATTCTAATGTCATGGATAGGATTCAAATCACCAGGTCAAGCTGACTGAATATCTAATTCAGTGTGTCTAAATCACTGCTAGAACTCACTAGTCTAACTCTGGATGTCTAAATAAATCTACAATCAATTAATTGATGAAGTAGGTGGGTAAAAGGCGCCACTCTCCCTTCATGCATGCAAAACTGGTGCTAGGCTAACTGAAAGTGATCTAACTGATTGTAACTGGAGGTTAACTCAGCATAACTACTTACCTACCACAACCAGCTATTGGAGGCTGCTGGTGGCACTCATAGTGGGCTCCTATAATGTAGGGATTGCTCCCAGAGGCACATAAAATCATGCATGACATGTATTATTAACCACTTTACTTCTTCAATGGGATTTGACATGTCTTATTAACCACTTTATGTCTTCATCCAGGGTATTATTTACACTTCACATAATAATGGTTATGTGGACACATCAAAATCACTTTAGGGGATTCTTTACTTGCTCCATTTGTGTGCAAATCAAAGTGGGCATGTGGAAACAACCACATGTTATCTCATCCTATGAGGGGAATGCTTAACAACTACACCATAAGGGGACCAATTTGGATTTATATACACTTATTCTTAGATGTTGACATTAATGAAAACCGTATTCAATGGTGACCACTCCATCAAGTGCTCCCACACCTCCAAATACCTCATCAACACCTTAAGTACCCCCAACCAGGGGAGATGTCCATCCACAAAAAGAAAAGAATTCAAATGTGTGGAAGAGAAAGAAGAATAAGAAAAAATAATCTTATGCATTCACAATACAAATCCAGTAGATAAACAAGACTACAACTACTATTGCCACATTTTCCCCATCCAAGGATTTATATGAAGAGTTAGAAGAGTTGTTCAAATCAATTAATAAAAAATACCATAAATGGTGGAACGACATGAACAATAGACTGAAAAATTCAAAGAATGTTTAAGAGGACACTTGAAATAATTGTAAATCCAAAGAACAGAAGTTGAATGGTCCCTTAGTAGTCCCACAACCAAACCAACACATTGACTACATACAAACTATCTTGTCGGCACATTACCCACTCAATTTTAGTCGGTCTCCAACCAACAACAACAGTAGTAGGAATACGAGACCATGCTCTTGATGAATGACCAAATAAAGATAATAAGTTGCATGAATATGAGGTAATAGTCACAAAATTGACTCTAGTGCTAAACAATTGGTATGACTACTATGGTCAAGTTTCTGTAAATCTACATAAGGCTCAAGCAACCATTATGGATATGAACATAAGGAAGTATTCAAATAACTCCAAAAGCGCAAGATCGCTAGAAGAACAAAACAACATGGAGAAACAACACATTAATGAGTTGGAATGACAAAAAATCCAGTGGATACTCGAGGAAAAGTCGGCCCAAGCTGAAGCTAGTAGGTTTGGTAAGTGCTTATATAAACTATCACCCACTACAACAATCTTGTACCATGTTGTTGGTATCGACTTAAGTAAGTTGAGGAATGTTCACTTGGCCACAAATCTTAGTCATTTATCATAAATAACTACAGCTAGAACAAACATTCAAACACTTCAGTGTGATTTGGAAGAGTTCCAGTGACAAACTCTCATATGTTCCCCCACCATCATGGAATCATGTAACACTGGAAATGCTCCTACAATATAATCTACATCACAACAACAATGACTTATGTAACTTTGAAATTTTGTAACTCCATGTTCTCTTAGGGACAAAGAAGAATTTATTTTTTTTCGGAGGGGGGGGGGGTTATGTTGGAGGATCATAGTCGATGAGTTGATTAGATCCTCCCGATTGACCACTCAATCAATTGTCCTAGTCCTATTTATTCAGTTAAGCCGACTATTAGTTAGTTACAAATTCATAATTGTCTAACTGAATGTACATTTTAAATATAGGCTAGTGATCCATGAAGATCTAGAATTTCCCTTCATTTTTACAATATGGCTTAATGACATAATAAATGCTTGTTGTTGACACTATCATTACATTATTTATTTCTTTTCTTATGTGTATATACTTTTGTGTATGATTATATGTTGTGATGCACCATTGGTAACCTCATGTAATCCCTCAGTTTACAACACCATTACTTCATAAGCATATGATACCATACAATAGGCCTAGGTAAAAAACAAAGGTATGTGATTCATTCATATGGTTCACTTATACATACAGTGGCTCACATATTCTAAAGCTACTATGAACACAATTCAATTGAGGTTTGTGAATACCACATAGGTCATTATGGTTTCTTGATGACAACAAGAACTTTACCTTAGGGTATTTTTATCCATAATTATATGGTCATGTTACTACTTGAAGGTTGTCTTTGTGCCTGTTATCACATATACATTTTCATCCAGGCTTCCATGATGCAGCATGTGCACACTTGTCTCTTTTTCCATTTCGGGCTACTTTTACATGGGGTATCAACATGGATCTATACAGCTTCACTTCACTTAAGATCCTTGTTCATGATCTTTTCCTGGCCAGGACTGAGATTTAGGAGTCCATTGAGATGATTTTGGTGATGATCTACTTCATTAGAGCATAATGATAGATCAGGAGTTGGTACACACAGTCACAGAGGGGCTTATCAGTTGGAGACAGGTATACAAGGTGAGATCAGGTATATTAATCCCTTGGTTTAGTTTTGCTCTGTGATGTATCTTAAAATCCTATTGTTATCCACCTAAATGGCACCTCTCCGTCCGAGTGCCGACATTCACTATGTTAGCACACAAAAGAACATTTATGGATTGAGGGTTGCCTAAAACACTATATATGGGCATATTATGAACTACATTTATCATCGATCAAGTTGGTTATTTTTACCTTTAAATATGTCAAGTCCTGTATGCGACTCTTCCTATATGCAACTCGCGTGTTGTACGCGAGTATCGATTATTCCATCTCGCGTACAGATTTGTATGCGGGTTACCCTTAGAGAAAATCACGTGTCATACGCGAGTTTCCAGTATTAATACCCGTGTACACCTTCCTTCGACATTAAAAATAATAAATCACGATTATCTGAGATTTGTTAAGCCCTTAACCATAATCACCTTAACTGTCTCAACCTCCTCAACCCTTGAAACTGCCTTATTTCACCGAGTATAAATAAAGGTCTTGGGGAGGGTATTAATCACATATACTTGAGAGCAAAGTTATGTTGGTGGAGTCTATTTAGAAGTCTTTGGAGCAGTGGAACTTAGAATCCTTTGGTTACAAAGGAGTCATTGTCTCAGGCGTTGGGTTGTAATCTG
Source organism: Pseudotsuga menziesii (assembly GCA_001517045.1). Classification (NCBI taxonomy): domain Eukaryota; kingdom Viridiplantae; phylum Streptophyta; class Pinopsida; order Pinales; family Pinaceae; genus Pseudotsuga; species Pseudotsuga menziesii. The sequence continues at coordinate 525,549 of LPNX010263689.1, forward strand.
AACTCATTCATTATTGTTAATAAAGAGAATCCTTCTTCCATATGTGTCTTGAATGTCTTTCATGTATCATGGTTTGATGAATACTTATGATTAAGCACTCTATATATGATTTATCTAACCTATTTATATACATGTATCATCTTGCATTTGGAATATTTGTTCTTGACAGGTGAAGGTGAAGCATCCCTGAAGGCTTTGGAGGAGAAGCAGAGCGGAAGAGGACAAAGCTAGGATCAACCGTCATGTATTGGGTGAGTCTTTTCTATCCTCCTATTTCCTTTTCTGTACTCTAGAGTCGATTGCCTGCAAGTTTTATGAGTATGTTGGTAACCCCAGACCTTCAGTTATAAGGTGTTTATTCCTGTACAACAGAACTGGTGACTCCATTGGGGAGCCCAAACTGTTGTAGGTTGTTTCTGTCACCCCTGACCAGTCTTTGCCTTGAAGTTTGTGTGTGTTATTTTATCCTGGTTCGTCCTTATCACAGTGTTTGAAAGCCTCGTGGATTTTTCTTATTTTTGAGAAAAAATTTGTACCTATACACGGGTTGCTCTGCTACACAGTCGCGTATAGAGGCCTGCATACGCGGGTTGCTCTCTTGGACAGTCGCGTACAGTACATGAGTTGCCCTTATACACAGTCGCGTACAAGCCTAGAAATAGGGATTTTTAGGATAGGGTTTGCTTGTTCCTCTCTTTGTGTAATTCCTGTTTGTTAATTGGCTTTCTTTATGGATACTGTTTTGTTAGTTTGAAGACCTTGGTGACCACACTTTGTGCTTTTTCCTAAATCCCCTTGGGTTTCTTTTGCTTGGATTGTCTTTTGTTTACATGTTGAAGTAGCTTGGCCTGTTTGGGTTATAGGGTGAAGTGTCTCTATCCGGATCAGTGATCAGGGTTTTAGGCATGGTTTTTCCAGTATGTCTTTTTGCCATAGTGGTTGGTTTGTCACTTACCTTTATGAGTTTACAGTGATCTTTTGTCATTGTGTACACCCAAGCTAGGGTTCCTGGTCTCCGTTTGTTGGTTGATTCTTGGTTCTTTTGACCTCTTTACTTCAGTTTGTTTATTTTATAGAGTTGATTAGGTCCAAGTATACTCAAGATTAGTGCATTTTAGGTGCATGGTAGAGTTTGAGAAATTTTAAAAAGTGAAAAGAAAAACATTTTCAAGCTTTTGCATTTGCTTTTGCATAAGTAGTTTTCATTTTAGTTTTAAAATATAATCTCAAAAACTACAAAAAACATAGTCTTAGTTTCTCTTTATCGTTTGCATTTGTTCATCAATATATATTTACAAAAAGAAAAAGAAGTTTGCTTTAGTAGTGGTAATTTGCTTTGAAAAAAATACACCTTTACTTTTTTATTTCTTATCGAGTCAAAAAACACCATAGTTCATCACTCCATTTCCTTCTGAGTAAGAAACAGCCCTTTAAAATGAACGCAATAATTAAAATTTACTAGCAATTTTTGTTTTTAGGTGCCTTTCACCTACTAGCTTAGGCTATACTTGTGGGATAGGAAGTGTAAACTTCCCATAAGTTTTAAAATTCAGATGTAGTGGACCTTTATTTAGGTAAATCCTTGACTTTATCAGTTGTATCTGGGAAGCTCCTCTCAAACGGGAGTCAAGGATGAGGCCGCTTGGAGGCATTGGACTGAGGAGATAACCCTCCGATTCCTTCTCGAAACGTAAATCAGGACTTTTACGCATTTGGGGATTCTATCCTAGACAGAGTTTCGGGCTCAGCTACCCTACCCATGCATATGAGTCAGGCTTGCGACTGTCCCCCCAGACTGTTGGTATAGCTAAGGTAGCCTTTAGTCTCTTGACATTTAGGGTTCATACCTAGGTAAACCGGAAGGCTATTTCTGGTTCACCTTGGACGGGCTTAGAAGGTAACCCTTGTTGTAAGTGTAGGAGGGCGGTTGGGTGATTCCTCTGCTTGTGCCTAAGAACCACTTCAAGGACGCCAAGTAATTGTTCTTCAGCTTTCTTCGGGAAAGTGCATCTTTCACCCTTGATTGATTGTTTGAGGCTTTAGGATTTTTAAAGTGTGTGCTCTGTGGTTTTTCCTGTGTTTAGTTGGCCTTAGGGTGTGATTTGTCAAATTTTCAATCATGAAGGACCAACCCATTAGAAGGTCAAGAAGGTTGTGAAACCTTCCTCCTCTCGTCACATTGGAGCCTCCACCTCCTCCCCAAAGGCGGAGATTGGACACGGACGGTTCAATTGAACCAGTAGAAATAAGTGAAGTTCTTGGTGAACCAGAACTGATAGCTAATCGTTTTGATCTTGACATAGTTGAGATAGAAGACTTGCAGACTGACGAGTTTGCAAGGAATTTTAACACCCCCTTGATTGATTTAAACGATCTTGTGATCGTTCAGGTTAGACCTTTTGATTCACCTGTTTTAGGTGTCCCTATGGGTAGGATCATGTATTCTACGGAAGAAAGCTCTTTTGTGTTCACCTCAGCCATTCCGGTTGAAGGGGTACTACCTCCCTCGGTAAGTGCCCCTAGATCTAGTATACCTTCTACACCTTTGACTCCAACGAGCCGGGTGGTCCAACCACCGGTTCACTCAAACCTAGCAGGTTCTTCTGGTGATATGGTTACTGGGATCCCTAGTATACCTACTGTCCCTTCTTCCTTTCCATATACTACCCAGAGTGGTCCGGTAGGATCCTCGGCATTTGTCCAAGGATTTCCTTGGAATGGGGGGCACATTCCCCCATCCACTCAATACGTAGGCCCATCACCTTCCTATGTAGGAGTGCAGTTTGGGAACAATACCTCTTATGGGAAAAGTTTCCAAACTCCGATTTCGGTTCCTTTTATGAGCTCTCCCTTTTCGTTGTTCAGCGGAGGGATACCCACTCTTGTCTTTCAGACCCCTGTTTCTATTGGGACGGCTCGAACTTCTTATATTTCACCTCCCACACACAATCATGTGGCTTACGGATGGAATCCGTTTCAGATTAATCTACCCACTTCGCAACCAGTGGCAAGGGGAAACCCCAATTTTACCTATGGGCATTCGGGGGCAGGTCCCTCTAATCCCCAAGCTGGCACATTTAGTACCCCAGTTCGACCCAAACTTCCTTTCCTGGTAACTTTAAATTTGCCATATTTGTCAAAATTGATGAATGACCCAGTGAGGCATGACCCATTATGGCCACCTGTTCCCACCAAATTGCCATTGAACATCCCTAAATTCGAGGGAAAAGTCAGTGAAGATCCTGGGGCTCATGCCACCACATTCCATTTATGGTGTTTTTTGAATTCGCTGAATGAAGATTCAATTAGGTTGAGGCTGTTCCAGAGAACCTTAATAGGTAGCGCGACAAAATGGTATATTGAATTGCTTTCCACTGCTTTTAGTAGTTTCTGGGACCTGGCTAGTGCATTTCTTAGCCACTTTTAGCTTCCGGTCCGATATGATTTCGGAACGGACTTGTTGTCTACCTTTAGGCAGAACAAGGCTACCCACATCTCAGATCACATCCAAGAGTGGAGGAGGTCGAAGAGCCTTATAAAAATCCACTATCCCTCCTGAGTTCCTTCTAGAGTGGTTCCTTAAATCCCTGTTGCCCTACATATCTAAGGACGTATCCACCTCAGGAGTGATGAATGAAGAAGAAGCCATTCTCAGGGCCCAGCAACTGGATTTGATTTATTCACAATCTAGGATCTTGTATGAGATTATCCCTAAGGCATCGATGCCTATGCACGATGCGGAGAAGCCTATGCTTGGACCCCATGCCGATGGTGTGGTTGGGTCCGTTAACTCTCCCATCATAGAGTCTTTGGCTAAGCAACTTCATCAATTGTCCGTTAAGCAGTCTACGGTGGAGGCAGCAAATGCTGCCCCTCCCCCCAGAGTGCAAATGTTTTTGCACAAACCTCTCAGAAGGGTAATCAGCAGCCCGATGAGAAGAAAAAGAAAGGAAAGAAGGGAGAGGGAAACCAAAACAAGCAAAATCCCGCGAACAATGCTGATGGGGGAAAGAAAGAAAAGAAGAAGGTCAAGTTACCGTGTAAGTTGTGCCACGAGGACCACCTTACTCACCTTTGTCCCCTTATGGATCAAGCCCAGAAGCTGCTTAAAGCTCAACAACTGGCTGTCCTGAAGGATCCTTTTCCCCAAGGACAGAATTCTGCTTCAGCTTCTAATGTAGCAGGGGGCACTCAAAATGCCCCTGACCCAAACTATATCAACATGGTTCGATCTTCGAATTTGTTGCAGACAAGGAATAAAAATTATGAGAAAGAGACTTCTGAGAAGGGTAAAGCTGTAGGTGAAACTTCTAACCCTCTCATGATAGAGAAACCTGCTAAAACTATGCCGAAGATACCGAAAGGTGTCTTTAAGAAGACCTTGCATAAACCTAACGCTAGGGCTGCTTCAAACTACTTCGTGGTTCAATATTTAGCTCAAACCCCGTGTGCAATTTCAGCTTTAGAGGTGTTACAGAGTTGTCCTGCCCAGCGGGATGCCCTCTTAGTAGATTTAGGAAGCATGGATTCATCAAGTCTCATGGCGAAATTTCATTTGTCTGATGTTAAAATTCGCCTACCTTACCATGTATCCTTATCAATAGATGTCATCCATGGTGGAAAGACCATTGGAAGGGCAGTTGTTGATGAGGGTGCTTCTACATGTGTTATGTCCTTGACTTGTTGGAAAGCTCTTGGATCCCCAGAGCTAGTCCCATCAAACACTCTGCTTACTGCTTTTGATGGAAGGTCCTTCCATCCACATGGTATCTTGCTGGCTTTCGAAATTAAGTTGGCAGGAAAAGCAGTGTTTGTTGAGGTTGAAGTGATTGATGCTCCTTTGGACTACAATCTGCTTCTGGGAAGGAACTGGACTTATGCGATGTCCGCTATTGCGTCGACCATTTTTCGTGTAGTGGTTTTTCCACATGAGGGCAAGTTGGTTACTATTGACCAACTTGATTTTACCCAAAAAGGTCGTTTAGAGTCTAATGAGTCCGCTATGCCATTGGTTGATCAGGTAAAACCTGCTGCACAGAGCTTGGGGGATGGAATGTACACATCATTGATGGGCACATTTGATCTTCCAGCCCCGGTTAATTATATTGGTTCTACTAGTGTGGGGAAGTCCATAGCTACGGTTGTCGATAGGACTGATACTTTGGTTCTCCCGTCTCCCCATGAACCAGAAGTGCCCTTATCGGCAGTGGAGGTGGCTTATCAAGCTATCACTCAAGCCACTGTTGATCCCATTCCAGATCCTCTAACAGTCTCGGAAGATCTGGAAGAAGTTTATTTGTCCGCATGGGCGGAAAACTCTTCGTACTCTATAGATTGTTTAGACATGGTTTTACCTTCCAATGAAGCCATTCTGGAAGCCATGAGTGGACATGGTAATATTTGTGAGGATCTTCATCATCAATCCTATTTTCTTCCAGAAATAAGCATAATAGAAAATCAAGAGTTTCTCTTGAGACTGTCAGAAGATGTTGATATACCTATCAATCCCTTGCCCAGGGAAGGAATATTTTCCGAGGGGAATATGGCAAATATTTACGCCACCATACCTATTAACATCTCTGTAAACCCTGATGTCGTGGAAAACATATACATAGGTGCAAATTGCTCTCCTGAAGAGATTGCCATCTACACTGCCATGTTTAAGGAATTCCACGATGTCTTTGCCTGGTCATATGAGGAGATGCCAGGCATAGATCCATCGAGTTTTGAACACAAAATCCGAACATATCCTGATGCTAAACCAGTTCGACAAAAGTTAAGACCTGTTAACCTGCGCAAAGCAGCAAATGTGAAGGCTGAAGTTGAAAAGCTGTTGAAGGTTGGTTTTATCTATCCCATAGCTTTGACAAAATGGGTATCCAACCTTGTTCCTGTTGATAAAAAGCAAGGGACTATCCGCATCTATACGGACTTTAGAGACCTTAATAAATCCTGTCCTAAGGACAACTATCCCACGCCATTTATAGACTAGATTATAGATGCTTGTGCGGGAAGTGAGGTGTTCTCGTTTATGGATGGTTTCTCCAGATACAATCAAATTCAAATAAAACCGGAAGACCAACATAAAAATGCTTTCATTTGTCCTTGGGGTACCTTCGCGTACAAGAAAATGCCCTTTGGATTGAAAAATGCTGGGGAAACCTTTCAACGGGCTATGAAATTTGCTTTCCATGATATTAAAGCCATTGTCGAACCATACCTTGATGATCTGCCTACACATTCTCGTAAGAGGATTCAACATCTAGATCATTTACAGTTGATATTTGAGAGATGCAGACATTATAAAATCTGCTTGAATCCCCACAAGTGTGTATTATGTGTCGAGTCAGGAAGATTGCTCGAGTTCATTGTCTCTAGTAGAGGCATCCAGGTGGATCCTTTGAAAGTTGAGGCCATTGTAAATCTGCCTCCTCCTTGTTCTATCAGGAAACTTCAAAGCCTGCAAGGAAAGTCTAATTTTCTTCGACGTTTTATTGTTAACTATGCCAAGATTACTAAGGGTTTCATGTGCCTTCTCAAACTGAACACCCCGTTTCTATGGGATGAAACCGCACAACTTGCTTTCGAGGCATTGAAAAAAGCTTTGTTGTCGGCACCCTTGTTGCATCCGCCAGATTATTCTAGGGATTTTATATTATATTTGGCCGTGTCTGAGTCGACCATTGGGGTAGTGCTAGTCCAGGAGGACGATAAGCTTGTAGAGCATGTCGTTTATTATCTTAGCCGTGCTTTGGCCGGGCCTGAACTTAGATACTCCCATGTTGCGAAATTAGCCTTAGCAGCCGTTTATGCTATTTAGAGGTTACGTCACTACATTTTACTGAGGACCACCACAGTAGTGGCGGATGTGAATCCGTTTCAATATGTTTTATCCCGATGGATTGTTTGGGGGGAAATTTTAAAAATGGATAGTCATTCTTCAAGAATTTGACTTGGATTTCCAGTCTGCTAAGTCTAAGAAGTCCTTCGTTTTTGCTGAACTTATAGCAGAATTTCCTACTGAAGAAGATGTAGCAATTGAAGATGACTCATTCCCAGATGAGCACATCTTCTTGATATCCACCTCTGATCCTTGGTATGGAGATATTCTTATATATCTCCAGACTTTGAAGTATCCTGTGAATTCCTCAAGGGAGGAACGATGTAAATTACGCCTCCATGCGAATAACTACCTCATCATAGGAGATACATTATATCGATGAGGGGTAGATTATGTTTTGCGTCGTTGCCTTACCCATGAGGAAGAAGAGATTGTCCTGAATGATTCCCATAGCAGAGCGTGTGGGGGTCATTTATCTGGGTTAGCAACGGCCTAGAAGATACTACGTGTCGGCTATTTCTGGCCCACAATCTTTAAAGATTGTGTGGAAGCAGTGAAGTGCTGTCATTCGTGTCAGCTTTACACTAGGAAAATGCGGTCACATCCTGCTTTGTTATTTCCCGTTGTCTCGGTAGGCCCCTTCATGAAATGGGGAATTGATTACGTGACATGCAACCCAGCCTCGGCTGGGAGGCATAAATACATCATTGTCGCTATTGACTATTTTATGTAATGGGCAGAGGCAATGCCTACTTTTAAAGCCGATGGGGAAACAACAGCTTTCTTTGTATTCAATCAGATTATAGCGCGATTTGGTATACCCAAAGTGATTGTCACTGACCATGGTAGTCATTTTCAAAATAACATGATGACGGAACTGACTACTATGCTCGGATTCAGACAAGAACATTCATCTTCGTACTATCCGCAAGCAAACGGTCTGGTTGAGGCTATCAACAAAACTTTAAAGACTATCCTTAAAAGTACAATTGATGCAGCCCGTTCTAACTGGCACATCATGCTATATCCTACTCTTTGGGCCTACCGAACTAACATAAAAACTGCTACGAGTTTCTCCCCTTTCCAACTCGCTCATGGAGTGGAAGCAGTTACTCCGATTGAGTGTGAAATTCCGTCTTTAAAGATAGCTATCCATGTGTTACTTGATACGCCGAAGCTTGAGGAACATCTGGTACATTTAGAACACCTAGATGAACAATGTAGAGATGCGTTGACCGCTAATCAAGCTCATAAAAATAAGGTCAAAACTTAGTATGATAAATCGGTCAAACCTTGGGTTTTCTTTGAAGGGGAACTTGTCTTGCTTTGGGACCAAGACAAAGAACCCCTGGGGGCAGGAAAATTCAAGGCCATGTGGTTAGGACCTTATGTCGTGTCGAAAGTTTTAAAGAAGGGCGCATATGAGTTAGTTTATTTTGATGGGAATAAGCTGCCTGAGCCTAGAAATGGGCTCTACCTGAAAAAGTACTATGCTTAGGCTTAGCACTTTTTCTTGTATTTTTCTTGTATGTATTTTTACGTACATTAGGTTGTCGGTTTTGTTTTTTATATTATCTGCCGGTTGTTGCATATGTCTTTTGAAAGGTATATAGGGTTCGCTGATGGTGCCATTCGTCACACTTGTAACCTAGCTTCAGCATCATGGGTTATTTACTCTCCCTCAGGACAGCTTGTTGCCGCAGGAGGTGCTTGTTTAGGTCCTGCTTCTAATAATGTTGCTGAGAATAGGGCTGTAATTGAGCTCTTATGGGATGCTTTGTCATGTGGTATCGCCTAGCTTGAAGTTCGTCTAGACTCTCAGCTAGTGGTCTCCCAGCTCAATCGAGCTTATCAAGTACAAAATCCTATTCTATTACGTCAGTTCATGCAAATTCGGTTACTGGAAAGAAATTTTGAAGTTATTATATTCAATCACATTCCACGAAATCAGAATCAATTGATTGATGTATATGCTAATTACATTTTAGATTGGCATCTAACACACATTTTATAAAGATATACAACACACATATATAAAACATTGGTAAATAAACCGCCAACAACAACAATATATATATATATGTGTGTGTGTGTGTGTGTGTGTGTGTGTGTGTGTGTGTGTGTGTGTGTGTGTGTGTGTAAAATATCTGTCCATAGATAGGTCAAGTCTGATCCTCAGATCCCGTCATATATAAAATATACAAAATGTGGATCGTAGTCCATCAAAATGTCCTAGAACTACGCAGGACCACCCTGGTCACTTGGACCACCTTGGTCCCCATGGTCCCTCTGTACTCTGGCTTCCTCAGCCTCTTCGGCTTTGGCATCCTCCACAGCCTCTATATATACAAGCACCACTCTGACCACTCGCCTAAAAAGATGCAACCAGACTGGTGGAACTCCATCAACGAACTCCTGCATGGCATTTGGGATATGCTCTATCCGCAAGGTAGGTACTCTTTGGGTAAGCCTGGACAGCTTCCCCTATAGAACCCTGATCAGTCTCGGGTCTTCGCCTATGACAGGACAAACAAACATGCGTGGATGCCCCTCAAGGTAGACCGGTCCAATATCTGCATTTTGACACATTTATAGGATTAAGACTTGTACATATGTATATATCTATCATTTTAAAATTCATAAAAATTTGAAAAATGATAAAAATTAAAAATTATTTACCTAGCTCTCCCCATGCTCCTCCTAGAGGGAGGACAAGGTCTGGGTCACCTCGAAATTCCATGTCGGCATATGGAAACTGCTCTAGTGTCGGTAGCTGTCGTTCCCACCAGGTATAGAAATCATCATCATATACACTATGTACTGTGTCTCCTCCTCCTCCTTGACGGAGGAAGATGTCTCCCCACCTGCTCAGCCTCGGCTGACGTGGAGATCGGACTGATAGAGGTATGGTAGGGCTCAACCCTGGTACTCTCTCAAAGAATAAGGCAACTAATATGCTCGCATAACCAAAGTTCTTTTGCCTTCCTCTCTTGAAATTAGACAGTTGTATTTTCATGATAGGGACAACTCTCAAACACCAATCATAGAGAGCACCATGAAAATAGTCCACTTCCAGCCTCATTTGGTTTCGTGTAGCGAAATGTAAAGAGGAGGATCCTGAAATCCTCATGATGGTGCTTGCCAATACCTGTAGAGTAAAGTCATGGATATGTACAATAGGGACACAACTCCCTCTCTTTTGAGTACCCGGTGTGCAAAACACATCTATGTAGTTCTGGACACTTAAAGGGTCACCACCCCTGCCGGTGCCCTCTAAGTTGACCGATGCTCCTCGTCGTGACAGACCGGTAATGAAATACATGTCCTCAGTAGTAATATCCAAGGTTTCACCTTGTAGGTTGAACATCCCCAAATCATGATCCCAATAATTTATCATGAACTCAAGCAGGCAGACATTGGCCCGCATGGGTGATGTGCAAAAGAATTTTAGTAGCCCACTTGTTCGCAATGCATGTATAGTGGGCGCACTTTGGAACACTGCTTGGTCCATTGTTTCATGCTCCCATTCCCTCCATTCCAGAACCATCTTTATACCTAGCAAAACAAGTAATCTGATTCAGTAATTTCATATAAAAATTCTAAATTTTTTGATCATATTTAGCTTTTTAATACCCGCGTACACCTTCCTTCGACATTAAAAATAATAAATCACGATTATCTGAGATTTGTTAAGCCCTTAACCATAATCACCTTAACTGTCTCAACCTCCTCAACCCTCGAAACTGCCTTATTTCGCCAAGTATAAATAAAGGCCTTGGGGAGGGTATTAATCACATATACTTGAGAGCAAAGTTATGCTGGTGGAGTCTATTCAGAAGTCTTTGGAGCAGTGGAACTCATAATCCTTTGGTTGCAGAGGAGTCCTTGTCTCGGGCGTTGGGTTGTAATCTGAACTCATTCATTATTGTATAAAGAGAATCCTTCTTCCATATGTGTCTTGAATGTCTTTCATGTATCATGATTTGATGAATACTTATGATTAAGAACTCTATATATGATTTATCTAACCTGTTTATATACATGTATCATCTTGCATTTGGAAGATTTGTTCTTGACAGGTGAAGGTGAAGCATCCCTGAAGGCTTTGGAGGAGAAGCAGAGCGAAAGAGGACAAAGCTAGGATCAACCGTCATGTATCGGGTAAGTCTTTTCTATCCTCCTATTTCCTTTTTTGTACTCTAGAGTCGATTGCCTGCAAGTTTTATGAGTATGTTGGTAACCCCAGACCTTCGGTTATAAGGAGTTTATTCCTGTACAACACCTATGCTTATTATGTTCGGATGATTGTGGTGACTTGTGCTTATATGTTATGTATTTCTCTAACCTGTGTTATGAGTTATCGAAGAGTTCAATGTGAATATTTTTTCCCATGCCATGCTCAAACAATGTGTAAACCTTAGTGCTAGGTTGGTTCCATGTCATCTGTGCTCGTCCATTCAGATTCATTCATTTTTGTTTTATCCCATGACTCAGGCTGAGGGAAACTTGTGAGATTGAATATCCTTTCCCCATTCTGACGCCTATGCATGTTGGATCCCATGTTGTTTTGTGTCTCGGCTCTAAGTTGTACAACAAAACTTGCTGAATCCTTTATCCTTCTATGCCAGGAGAACCCGTTAGTGTTGGTTCCTGAGCTTAGGTGAGTTGGGTTTTGAAGCCTTGACCTCTTTGGTTGGTTTCCCCCGATGTTTGGTCCTGATTGTGGATATTCCCCCTAGTTTCCCGAGAAGTTTTCAGCTAAAACCTGAAGTAGTATGTCTACCATCATTACATGGATTATGAGTTATATGCTATATATATTATGAAATGCAAGCCTGCAAATGAAATTGCAAACTGTGTCTTTAGACACAAATCAAAAGGCTATGAAATGAAATTGTAAAAGGCCCAAAATAAAGCAGTGGATAAACAAATGCTAAATCTAAAGATTGCTGGCCTATTGTTGAAATTTAATGATTAATTCCTTACAGAGCCTAAGGGTTTTGATGTGAGGTGGAGTAAGGGACAACTAATTCTAAGTGTCCCCTAGGATCTCTTCACTACAGTTTCTTGTGTACTCAATGCAAGGGTCCTAGAAAACATCCTCACAGAGCTTGTGCTTAACTTGGATGTGAGTTGTAGACATGATTGTCAAGGTTGAATGGACACTTTTCATATCAGCTCATCCACGTGTGAGACACCACCATTCCCTACTGTTCATCTAACATGCATATGCCACCTTGGTTGAGTGTATTGGTTATCATTTGGATAGATCACCGAGTCAAAGACAATCAAGAGTCATTCCCCCTTGCATTATCCTTGTTTTTCCATCCTCACCCATATATAACACATCTTTTACACTTTGTAAGTATGGCATTTACAAGCAAATTTCCATAAGGCTCTAAGAATTTTCAGAAGCTAAGGTATATTTTATTATTATTATTGTTGGTCACCATGATTATGAATAACTCACTCAAGTAGGGTTTTGATATACATCATTGGAGCATTTATTACCTTGGATGGTTGCAGGATCACATTGGCATAGTATCTCACCTTGAAATTGGGTACTTTGACCCGGTCAACCAAGTTGACAAAGTCAATCATGTTTCCCAAGGCAGTGACTCAAAAATACAACATGGTCCATATTTGTTCAAAACATGCCCATGACCAATACTGCAATTTCTGTTTTGAGAGTTTGGCCTCGATTCTCCAGAAAAACGATTATTATCACTTAATTATTGGCCAAATGATCTATTTTTATTCCATATGGCAGTATGATTGGTTCTCCTAGAGCATAGAAGTGTTCCAGGGGGTATGAGTAATCACTTATACCATTCTTCTATGTCTCCAAATCATCCAGAGAAGTCATTTTATCCCATTTTTCATCGTGGAGTGAGTTATGATGAATTTATTAGTTTCCAGAGATTGTACCAGCAAAATATGAACTAGAAAATCATTGAGAAAATCGATTTGGCCTCCTGGGTCAAGGAAATGGCTTTGAGTTTTGGAAGATGATGTTTTTCAGCATCCTGGACACTCCTCCATCATTTTTCAGTCAACAGATGTCCGGATTTTTATTTATGGCTCAGCTAGTGAAGAAATCCCCCCAAGGGGTGCCCCCTCTAATTGACTATTGATGTATTTCATTTCTATATCTTATATTATGAAGTTGTAAATGGGCCTAGGGTGCATTAATCCCCTAGTCGACCCCCTGCTATGATGTATCATGTCTTATCTTATGTTATGTTGTGACATTTCACTTTAGAGGGGCATCCTTGAGCAAAGTGTGCCCCCTCTTTGACTTAGTCACTTGATCCATGTATTGATTGATATATTTTGATATCCACCATTGATGATGTTATAATCTCAACCATTGGATGAAAATTGAGTTAGGGTTTATGTCTCTCTCAAACTATTTAAGAGAGGTGACCCCCCCATTGTAATTCATGAGGTTTGGCACCGAAATTTGAATAAAGATATTTTGTCTAGGATTACACTCTTATCTACTTGCTTGATGAATGAATGAGTTCATGGCTGGCACTAATTTTCTTCTGCACTAGGATATATCCAGCACAATTTTTGTATCTTTCCTCATACTCGTTTAACTTGCAAGTTGAAGGAGGCGATTATGAGAGAGGCGTATTGGTGGGGGGACTTGCCTTGTTGCTTGATCTCGACAATTGGTTATCATGGATTTGAACTTATTTATGATTTCTTATTCTTGTACTTCTTTTGGCATACATTTCTTGTTTATTTTCCATTCTGATAGATTTTCCTTGGTGTAGCAGGAAAACATGGGCGCTAGGGACACTGGCAGAGGCAACACTTCATCAAAAGCTTGTCCAGAAATCTTATTTGATCTCAAGAAAATAATTATTCATCATCCAGGAGGTCATAAACAATGATTCAGGTATGTTTCTTAGGTAATTTCTCCACCTTTTGATTTTCATGCATTGCCCATCAATATTTTTCACTGAAAAACCCTCATTTAGCATTAGGAAAAATCACCAGACCAATTTGCACTGGGAATCTGCAGCTTCAACGATGTGGATTTTGTGTGACATACTAAAAAAACCCCTCTCCCTCTAAAATGTCTATCTTGGACTCCTCTGCCGCTCTCCAGGCACTGATCTCTGTCTGGGAGAAAACACCCCTCTTTTGCAAGTCAGCCATTTTCCCACCGTTTTTTGTCCGGTTTCATCTGGGTATTTTTCATTGTCGAATATTGTATCCTAGCTAGTGTGCAAGAATCCATAATTGTCAATATCAGCTTCATCCTGGGGATTTCCCAGTTATCTACTTAAATCCCCTTATGGTCCAAGTTTGATCATTTTAACCAACACACTAGATCTGACTTCAATATTTGCAAGCCACCTGTTTTAATCGTCTGAGTGACATTTCCAATCTCAAATAACCACCCTACTCAGGTATCCTTAATTTGTGGCTCTTCCTTAAATCTAGGGTTTCAAACACTCACCTTAAGAATTCCCCTATAGGGGTCTGATCTGGTGAGTTGTATTGGATCTTTGCTTTTAAGATTGATCTGGGTCTCCCCCTTTGCCACTTGGGCTTCTCTAGTGGCATAAAGTGAAGGAATCCTTAACCAGCATGACAACCATCCATCTTTTGGGGGTCAGAGTTTTTGTAGGTCACATCTTTGGTTGCATGTCCCCTCTGTCATCCTGTATAGGATTTATTCATTGGGGTAACTAGAATATCTGTGATGACATTTTTGGCGTCGTTTCCGGGGAGGTAGAGTCTTACGTTGGTTCATTTTATGTACCTTCGGTGTCTGTGAATGGTTTTACTGCTTATATTCATTTGCATCACATCCGATTTTAAAATCAGTGGTTGCATTTTTAATCATTTATTTATGCACAATCAATGTTTTGTGTATACCTCTCCTACGACATTATCCATTGGTGAACACGGTAATTCGTTCACATGGCGACTCCACAACGCGACTCCACTGAGAAGCAAACCCATCCCATAAATCATAATGAATTCAGATATATTTATCAGAAGCATGAAGGAATTAAATGAAAGTATAAATGAATCTAGAAGGAGAATAAACAGAAGGGATAGATGGAGGTCAGACTACCCATGCAATAAAGATTTCCCAACCATCTGGAGTGGACTAGTAATTAAGCATCAAGTGAATGATCCTTGTAATCCTATTAGGTACCCAACTCAAATAAATAGAGATGTTAGGAAACAAGTTAAACCTTCCCCGTTTGACTTCTCAAAAATTCCTGGGGCACCTCATCCTATGCCAAAACACTACAGTGAAGGGTTGCCTTGTTTCTATGAAAATACAATCGAATCAATTGAAAAACACTTGGATGTTGTTTGTTATTATTTGGAAGAATATGGTGCAGAGCATGAAGACATCTATATGCGAGCCCTCGGTGAATTCTTAGGAGGTAATGCCAATTTTTGGTTGTATACGTTAGCACCGGGATCCATCACTGGATACGACATGTTCACTAAGTTATTAAGAAAAGAATGGGGTAAAAACGTTGATGAATCCATGCAGTCAAATAATGATTGTCTTCTTGAGGATCAATTTGATGAAGATGATTAAGATAACCATAGTGAAATAACTCATGATTTTCTTTATCAAATTGATTCCTCCTCTCCCGATCCAATAGTATATATGCCTTTGAATGACTTTTCTATGCAAGAGAATAATGATGAGAAAATGTCGACCCTTCGGGACTGTAACTTTGACATTGATATAGAAGGGAAACCTCTTAGAATCTTGTCATCATTTCCTCTTGAAGGCACAGATAAAGAGGAAGAACAAAATAATCATCCATCCATAGTTGATTCGCTCAGATGTAAATCCATTGAAGATCCTTCTAGAGCACAACTCCATAATCATTCCATGGTTGATAATAATTTAGGTCAATATTCAAGCCATACAGATTTTAATTTAGATCTTGATCATATCCTTACAGAGGAGGAAAATGTTGAGAATAATATGAATTCTTTTGAAGATAAAGCGCATGATAATAATGATATGATTGTAAGTGAACATCCTTGTCCTAATGGTATTGATAAAATTCCTTATCCAATCCTTAATCAGGATGTGTTGGTGCAATGTATGGATACTGACCTTGTTTCAAATCTTGCAATCATTCCTCGAATTCAAGTGAAAAAATTTCTCTCTCATTAAATTCCAAGATTAATTATTCCAAGTCATCTGGGAGAAAATTTTCAATCCACCCTCTTGTCCCAACTTTTTGAGTCTTGTATGGGTTTGTGTTCTGAGCAATCTTTTATCTTCAAAATCTTCTGTCAAGAATCTAAACATGGTCACATAATTGGAGAAAATGTGTTTCATTCCCTTCTCAGTCATTGTTAATGAATACTATTTTTCAATTTATAAATCTTTCTTATGGGTTGTTGGAGAAGGTGTATAAAGATCAGTTTCATCTTTTCTCCATTTTTTAACAACAAATGGGCTTGATCTCATTCACAGTTTCATTACATTACAACTTGTCCCCATTTGATTCTCCCATTTTTTCTGGAGTGAATAGAACTGAATGTCCTAGTAGGGTAGAGGAGAAAACAAAGAACTATTTGGAGTGGCTGAATCATGAATCATATTGTCTTCTTCCGTCAAGAACGAACTCACATGCCTTCTATGATCCTATCAGTATCTTGATGGATGCGTTTCTAGAAATTCAATTTCATCCTTGGCATGATTTCAGTCCACGTTGTCTAGATATTTCTTTGAATTTCAAACAACAAGTCAGAATGGTTTCAATCTTAATTTGCATTACTTTAAAACCATCTCTGGCTTGTTGGGTCATTAACTATAAAGAAAGATCAATGTATTCGTTCAGCAAGTGGTTGCATTGGATTTATAATTTTACTTAACACTTGTCTAAATTGGTTAGAGTAGGGTAGATAGGATTGAATAAGCTCTTTTTGAGCAGTAGTTGAGTTTGTCTTTCGGTCTGATTGATGCATGAGTCTTCTAGTTTCTGAGCACTTTCTGTATTTTTCATTTTCTACATTTAAATTGACTAGATTAGAATTTACATTTCAGTGCTTTACTTCCAGCATTTACTTTCTGTCAGTTATTTTTACGCACATATTTTTCCCATACATGTTGCTCCAGTTTTTCTTGCTTCCATGTGTGTAGGTCATAGGTAAATACTTGGAGAGGAAGCAAGACGTTGGATGCGCTAGGATGTGTTTGATTGCTTATTGTTGATGGTGTTGCTGACCAGATATCTCTGAGGTTCTCAAGCACTCTCTTCATTAGAGAACTTGTCCTAGTTGGAGCCAGATGTTATCACATATACATTTTCAGCCAGGATTTCATGATGCAGCATGTGTAGACTTGTCTCTTTTTCCATTCTGGGTTACTTTTACATGGGGTATCAACATGGATCTATACAGCTTCACTTACCTTTAGAGGCTTGTTCTTGATCTTTTCCTGGCCAGGGCTGAGATTCAGGAGTCCATTGAGATGATTTTGGTGATGATCTACTTCATTAGAGCATAGCGACAGATTAGGATTTGGTACACACCGTCACAGAGGGGCTTATCAGTTGGAGATAGGTATACATGGTGAGATTAGGTATATTCCCTTGGTTTAGTTTTTCTCTGTGATGTATCTTAAAATCCTATGCTTGTTATGTTAAGATGACTGTTGTGAACTATGCTTATATTTTATGTATTTCTCTAACCTTTGTTATGAGTTATCGAAGAGTTCAATGTGAATACTATTCCCCATGCCATGCTCAAACAATGAGTAAAACTTATTGCTAGGTTGGTTCCATGTCATTTGTGCCCATTCATTCAGATTCATTCATTTTTGTTTTTATCTCGTGACTCATACTGAGGGAAACTTGTGAGATTGAAAATCCTTTCCCCATTCTAACCCCTATGCATGTTGGATCCCATGTTGTTTTGTGTCTCAGCTCCAAGTTGTGAAACAAAACTTGCTGAAGCCTTGATCCTTCTAGGCCAGAAGAACCCGCTGGTGTTGGTTCATGAGCTTGAGTGAGCTAGGTTTTGAAGCCTTGACCTCTCTGGTCGGTTTCCCCGGATGTTTGGTCCTGACTGTGGATATTCCCCCTAGTTTCCCTAGAAGTTGTCATCTAAAACCTGAAGCAATATGTCTACCATCATTACATGCATTATGAGTTACATGCTATATATATTATGAAATGCAAGCCTGCAAATGAAATTGTAAAAGGACCAAAATAAAGTAGTGGATAAACAAATGCTAAATCTAAAGACTGCTGGCTTATTGTAGAAATGTAATGATTAATTCCTCATGGAGCCTAAGGGTTTTGATGTGAGATGGAGTAAGAGACAACTAATTCTATGTGTCCCCTAGGATCTCTTCAGTACAGTTTCTTGTGTACTCAATGCAAGGTTCCTAGAAAATATCCTCACGGAGCTTGTGCTTAGCTTGGATGTGAGTTGTAGACATGATTGTCAAGGTTGAATGGACACTTTTCAGATCAGCTCATCCACCTGTGAGACACCACCATTCCCTATTGTTCATCTAACATTCATATGCCACCTTGGTTGAGTGTATTGGTTATCATTCGGATAGATCACCGAGTCAAAGTCAGTCAAGAGTCATTCACCCTTGCATTAGCCTTGTTTTTCCATCCTCGCCCATCTATAGGATATCTTTTACACTTTGTAAGTATGGCATTTACAAGCAAATTTCCAGAGGACTCTAAGATTTTTCAGAAGCTAAGGTATATTTTATTATTATTGTTGTTGGTCACCATGATTATGAATAACTGACTCAAGTTGGGTTTTTATATACATTATTAGAGCATTTCTTACCTTGTATGGTTGCAAGATCACATTGGCATAGTATCTCAACTTGAATTTGGGTACTTTGACCTGGTCAACCAAGTTGACAAAGTCAATCACGTTTCCCAAGGCAATGACTCAAAAATACAACATGGTCCATATTTGTTCGAAACATGCACAGGACCAATACTGCAGTTTCAGTTTTGAGAGTTTGGCCCCGATTCTCTAGAAAAGTGATTATTATCACTTAATTATTGGCCAAATGATCTATTTTTATTCTAGATGGCAGTATGATTGGTTCTCCTAGAGCAGAGAAATGTTCCATGGGGTATGAATAGTCACTCATACCATTATTCTATGTCTCTAGATCATCTAGAGCATTCAATTTTCCCTAGTTTGCATCCTGGAGTGAGTTATGATGGATTTTTCCAGAGATTGTACCGGCAAAAAATTAACTAAAAAATCACTGAGAAAATTGATTTGGCCTCCTGGGTCCAGGAAATGGCTTGTAATTTTTGCAGATGATGTTTTTCATCATCCTGGACAATCCTCCAGCAGTTTTTAGTTAGCAGATGTTTGGATTATTTATTTATGGCTCGGCTAGTGAGGAAAGCCCCCCAAGGGGCGCCCCCTCTAATTGACTATTGATGTGTTTCATTGTTATATATATTATATTATGAAGTTATAAAGGGGAATAGGGTGAATTAATCCTGTAGTGACCCCCTCCTATGATGTATCATGTCATATCTTATGTTATGTTGTGAGATTTCACTTTAGAGGGACGTCCTTGAGCAAAGTGCACCCCCTCTTTGACTTAGTCACTTGATCCATGTATTGATTGATATATTTTGATCTCCACCATTGATGATGTTATAATGTCAAGCATTGGATGAAAAATGAGTTAGAATTTATGTCTCTCTCAAACTATTTAAGAGAGGTGACCCCCCCATTGTAATTCATGAGCTTTCGCACAGAAATTGGAATAAAGAGATTTTGTCTAGGATTACACTCTTGTCTACTTTCTTGATGAATGAATGAGTTGATGACTGGCACTAATTTTCTTCTGCACTAGGATATATCCGACATAGTTTTTGTATCTTTCCTTGTACCCGTTTAACTTGCAGGTTGAAGGAGGCGATTCTGAGAGAGGCGCATTAGTGGGGGGACTTTCCCTATTGCTCAATCTCGGAAATTGATTATCAGGGAGTTGAAATTATTTATGATTTCTTCTTCTTGTACTTCTTTCGGCTTACATTTCCCGTTGATTTTCCATTTTGATTGATTTTCCTTGGCGTGGCAGGCAAACAAAGGCGCTAGGGACACTGACAAAAGCAACACTTCATCAAAATCTTGTACATAAATATTATTTTATCTCAAGAAATGAATTCTTCATCATCCAGGAGCTCATCAACAATGATTTAGGTATGTTTCTTAGGTAAGTTCTCCACCTTTTTATTTTCATGCATTTCCCATCAATATTTTTCACTGAAAAAACCCTCATTTAGCATTAGGAAAAATCACCGGACCAATGTGCACTAGGAATCTACAACTTCGGCAATCTGGGTTTTGTGTGGCATACCGAAAAAACCCCTATCCCTCAAAAATGTCTAGCTTGGACTCCTCTGCCCCTCTCTAGGAACTGATCTCTATCTGGGAGAAAACGCCCCCCTCTTCTGCAACTCAGGCATTTTACCATTGTTTTTTGTCTGGTTTCATCTGGGTATTTTTCATTGTCGAATATTTAATCCCAGCTAGTGTGCAGGAAGCCATAATTTTCAATATCATCTTCGTCCTGGGGATTTCCCAATTATCCACTTAAATCCCCCAGGGTTTGAGTTTGATCATTTGAACCAGCACACTAGATCTAACTTCAATCTTTGCAAGCCACCTGTTTTAATCATCTGAGTGATAGTTCCAATCTCAAATAACCACCCCACTCACGTATCCTTAATTTGTTGCTCTTCCTTAAATATAGGGTTTCAAACACTCACCTTACGAATTCCTCTACAAGGGTCTGATCTGGTGAGTTGTATTGGATATTTCCTTTTAAGATTGATCTGGGTCTCCCCCTTTACCACTTGGGATTCTCTAGTGGCATAAAGTGAAGGAATCCTTAACCAGCGTGACAACCATCCATATTTTGGGGGTTAGGGTTTCCATAGGTCACAGCTTTGGTTTCCTGTCCCCTGTGCCATCCTGTATAGGATTTATTCATAGGGGAAACTACAAGATCTCTGATAGCAGTGCCTAAAGGATCAACATTATTTTCAGATTGGAGACTACCCGTGAACATTGAAATGTTCATATAACAATTGGAAGATGATCTAAGGCTCAAAATCGAAGGGGATCCTTAAACAAATTTAAAAAAATGTTTTGAGAACATGTAAACCCTAATCATGTTTGATAGAAATGGTTATAACAATGGTCAAATAAGGAATATTGAAAGTATGTTTTGAATTGAATGAGTATTATTGTATGGCTTGCAAAGAGATAAGTGTTTTTACAAGTTTGAAGAACTCAATTCTACACATAGGCCATCATTTAGAGTAGCCTATTCAACCATATTTCCACTAGAGAATATTCAATAGCATCCCCAACACATGTATATTCAATATTCAGTATTCATATTCAATGTAATACCCCGGTTTTGACCCCTTGGTATTGAATTTTACATGATGTATATATTATTGAGATCATGGCATGGATCTCAAGGCCAAGATCCTATCATTGATCTGGTGTTTTGTATAGGTGATCAAGGTTGATACCTATGGTGATAGTGCTAAGTCAAGCACATTATATATTTTGATATATCATGTAAATGTACAAATTAATAAAATACCACAGCTAGCTATGGGACTGCAATGTGAAAGAGATGGGGGCATGATTTCCACAAGGGATAGGGAGGGGAGTTAGTCAAACTCCTGAGCCAATAGGGTGTGACCAGATGTCAATGGGGAAACCCATGAATCCTCGGCTACCTTTTGTCCTCTGTCCTCAATCATTAATTTCTTCCAAAAGTTAGATGAGGCAGTTAATTCCTTGGCCAAAGCAAGGCATGGCAGTCTGAATACTTTTCTGAGCAAGCTTGCAAGTATTCAACTGTGTTCTTTTTTTTTAAGCAAGCGAACCCGATATTACGTGCCCAAACCATTTCCTCGTGGGTCATGGAGAACGTGGGGGAGGTTAATATTCCATTCCACGGCTATGTGAGGGCATTCCTAGGCATTCAGATTCATTCTAACCATTCACGCGTGAGGATAGTTCATTCCCTATTTTGACAGTGACGTTCTTTCTAGGAAGAGGCATTCTAAACGTTTTGGTCATTCCATTTCATGCTATCATTTGATCACCCATCCCACTCTATTCATGTGTGTTGTGCATTCATCATGCTGGCAGAACCGTGTTTTGTTTTGGGTTATTCACCTATTGTTTACCATCCTCAACAGTGTAGAGGTTTAGTGGTCTCCTTGTTTTTGCTGAGTGAATGAGCAGTGGAGATCACTCGATTTTATGAGCAAGTGTGGTCATCTGTGGTTTCCCCAAGGTTTTTGTTCAATAGTCTCCTATGTCACAGAGTGAGTGTAAGCATGTTTTTTTGTGTTACACTTTGGTTTGTTGTGTTGTGCACCCTTGGTTCTGGGTATGAACTATACACAAGACTTAGTAGTGGAAGAGATGAGGAAGGCTAATGATAAACCTTGTGTAGAAAGGAACCTCAGGAAAAGATAGGAGTGGTTGGTAAATCTGATATGCACATCCTGAATAGCACTGGAAGGGAAAGCATAGCCCGAGGGACTATGTAGCATAGAAGGGGATGCTTCCTTGTGTTGGGTGTGTAGGTGATGTGGGTACCAGGTCAGATAGATCTTGTGGATGTGTCCTTAACTCTTGAATGAGCCACTAGCTTAACCATTCTACCTTTCCACTTCCTTAGAATCCTGATAAACCCAACTTGAAGGTTGGCTTGGCTGGTAGTCTGATAAAGCCATCTTTTGGCTTGGCTGTGTCTTGTTGTGTTTGTCCTTATAAGTAGTCCTTGGATGGACAACCTGATAAATGCAACTTAAATGATGGCTTGGATGGTATCATAATAAACCCATCTGTTGTATTGGTTGGTCCTTAAACTGGTTGTTGGATTGACTATGAACAGTATGATAAACCCAACAGTGTTTGGCTTGTATTCCTGTAGCCTCGTAAACCCAACTGAGTGTTGGCTTGGCTGGACAGTCTCATAAACCCAACTAAGTGTTGGCTTGACCGTGTGTTATATGATCTGGCTATGTGTGAGTCTGTTGTTCACTAGTTCCTTATGGAAATCATGCCCAACTTGGGGGTGGCAGTGGTGTTGAGAGATTAAGGTGTTGAGAGATTAAGGAACACATTGGCCTATGGTTGGGTGGATTAATGCAGCAACACAACTAGTTGCAGGACAACTTGAGCATCAAGATAAGTATTATTTGTTATGTTATTTCTACAATGTATCTGTTTATGAATTGTGATGGATGATTTAAATGAATTTTACTTGTGTTATTTCCTGCATTTTACTTTTTTTTTTCCTTAGATGTTTCTATGCATTTTTTCCAAAGTTCATTGAGGCTGAAAGCCTGATTTCTGAGTCATAATGATGCCGACTTAGTGTTTCCGCCCTTTGAAATCTGCCCGCAGAAGGCGTCAAGCAGAAACCGAAAAGGTAAGGTTGAATAGGGAAGAAATTTAGTTTTCTGCACCCCGAGATCTGCCTGCGGAAATCGGAAAGGCGGAAGTGCAGAAGGAGAAATTTGGAAGAACGACGTTTTGCTTTTTGTCAATTTCCAAGTTTCCGAGTTCCAATGTGCGGAAGGTGGAAATGCGGAAGGCGAAAAGCGGAGAAACAATTTTTTACTCCATCGATTTCCAAGTTTCTGAGTTTCGAAGTGTGGAAGGAGAAAAGGCGAAAGGCAGAAGAACAATGTTTCACTCCATCGATTTCCAAGTTTCTGAGTGCGGAAGGCGGAAAGGTGGAAGTGTGGAAGGAGGAAGTTGGAAGAACGACGTTTCGCTCCATTTATTTCCAATATTCCAAGTTCTGAAGTGCGGAAGGTGGAAAGGCAGAAGTGTGGAAGGTTGAAGTCGGAATAAATACATTTCGCTCCATCGATTTCCAAGTTTTCGAGTTCCGAAGTGCGCAGGGTGGAAATCAGAAAGGACAGGTTAAGTGTGTAAATAGGTTTTCTGGCCATATAAGGGACCTGTCAAGGGCAAAACAACTTTTACTGTGGTTTCTAAGCCGGAGAAAGAAGGTGGAAAGTATGTCAGTTCCCATGACTGGATGTTTAAGAGATTTTTTTAATTATTATGGTATCCAGGGTATGGGTATGTTACAGTGTGGCATCATAGCATATGATTACAACATTGGGCCTAGATGGGCCAAGTGAATGGTTTTCAGAACTAATGGGTTGCAGCATTACATGTAATAGTGTATTTAAATTATGAAATTATTATGCAGCTAACAAACATGTTTATTAACACATTTTTGTAGAGTTATAGTGGAGATTGGAAAGTTGGTTTTTAGCTTAGCCATGATAATCTACAACATGTATGATGTACCGAATCCCTATGAGCATGAGGAAGATATTATGGGGGGAAACGTTAGAGTTGGAAATGATGATACAGAGTCTAATGGGAGGATATATCTAGAGACTCACCCAGATGTTGCAGCCACCATGAGAATCCTAAGGGTGGAAATGCAGAGTTACAGGGAGGACAATGAAAGGTTGATTAAGGCTCAGGAAGAGAAACATCAGCTGAATGTAGCCATGTTGCAGAGTTTTACAGACATCCAAAGGAAGATAAACTATGGACATAGGACAACAAATCCAGAAAGAAGTAAGAGTAGTGCTAGAAGAAGAAGAAAAAGGCCTTCTAGAGGATCATCTGATTCTGAAGAATCTAGTGGGGATTCAAGCTCTTCTTCTCATGGGAATAAGAGAAAGAGGCACTCTAGGAACAATCCACGTGTTGAATTCAAGAATTCTAAGCCTCCTACCTTCAATTTTGAGATAAAGACTAGTCAAGAAGCTGAATCTTGGCTTCTTGGGATGAGGAAATATTTCGAAGTCCAGGACTACTCTGGAAATATGAAGGCTAGAGTATCCATATTCAACCTGAATGGAAGAGAATCCATATGGTGGGAGAACCACAGGAAAGTAAAGAAGATCAGTGAAAGGAAAATCACTTGGAAATAATTCAATAAATACTTCAGGAAGAAGTACCTCTCCGACAGGTACTATGAAGATAAGATCAAGGAATCCCAGGAGCTGAAATTGGGACAACTGACCATAGAAGAGTATGCCAATGAGTTTTTGGATTTGTTGAGGTATGTCAGGTACATTAAAGATGAAAAGGTAAAAATCCATCTTTTCCTGAGTGGGTTACCTCAGTCCTATAGAGACAGGATTGAGTTTGATCAGCCTAGAACTCTAGAAGAGGCCATCAAGAAGGCTAAGTAATTCTATGAGCAAAGTAAAGGCAAACCTAATTACCATAAGACATGGAAGGATAAGAAGAATGAAAATTTTGATCAAAGGAAGAAAGGGTTCCAACCCTCTAATTTCTGAAATTAGTAGTAGAGGTAGCCATCCTAGGTCTTGAATAAGCCAACTAGAGTGATTGGAGACAGACTGAGAGATCTAAAAGAAATAAGAGAACCTATCCAATGTTGGAAATTTGGAGGACCCCATATGTGCAGGAACTTCCCACATGAATAAGGGTACGTAAGAAAAACTCACAACATTCAGGAAGTAGAAACCATGGGTCAAGTAGCAAGGGCCATTCCCATAATTTATGCAACATTAGAGGACCACCAGGCAGACCATCGGTCAACAGTGGTTGAAGTTGAAGGTAAGATTGCCGAGCAATCTATTTATGTTTTGATTGACCCTGGATCTACTCACAGTTACATTACTCCTATGATTGTTGAAGTTTTTTATTTTAATAAGTTAAAGCATAGTAAGTCTTTGTTAGTTCAACTAGCCACTAGAACCAAGAGGAAAGTCGGTGAGATTGCATAAAAATGTCCATTAGAGATGAGTGGGTTAGTTACTTATGGAAACATGAATGTTCTACCACTTGGTTCCTATGATATCCTCATTAAAATAGATTGGTTGGAATCCCACAGAGTCAATCTTGACTACTACAATAAGAATTTTGAATGTATGGATGAAGAAGGAAACCTAAGGGTTGTGAGGGGCATTCCAAAGGTGATTTTTGTTAGGCAGATTTCAACAATGCAGTTGAAGAAGTTCTATAGGAAGGGTTTCAAATTGTATAAATCCCATGTTTTGGAGGCAACAGAGGATGAAACTCCTAGGTTGGAGGACTTTCATGTGTTATAGGAATTCAGGTATGTTTTTCTTGATGAGGTTCTATACTTCCTCCAAAGAGGGATATTGATTTTACAATTGACCATGTGCTTGGAGTAGCACCAGTGTCCGAGACACCTTATAGGATGGGCACACCATAATTGTTAGAGATGAAGATGTAGGTGTAGGAGTTGTTGAAAAATAAGTATATCAGGTCAAGCGTGTCTCCTTAGGGAGCACCAGTTCTGTTTGTAAAGAAGAAAGATGGTATGCTCAATTTGTGTATTGATTACAGGCAGCTGAACAAATTCACAGTGAAGAACATATACCCTTTACCTCTAATTAATGATCTTTTTTATCAAATGAGAGGAGCAAAGGTATTTTCCAAGATTGACTTGAGGTATGGTTACGATCAGGTAAGAATCAAGGATGAAGACATTCATATGACAGCCTTCAGAACAAGGTATGGACATTATGAGTTTGTAGTGGTACCATTTGGTCTCACAAATGCACCAACTACATTTATGTGCCTTATGAACAGTGTCTTCAGCAGGTATTTGGACAAGTTTGTTCTTGTCTTCCTTGATGACATTCTTATATATTCTAAGAATGAGGAAGAACATGAAGAAAATCTGAGAATAGTATTGCAATTGCTAAGGGAGCATGATTTGTATGCCAAGTTGAGAAAATTTGACTTCTACAAGGATAGAATTCATTATTTGGGTCACATTATCTCAGATGGGGGAATATCTGTGGACCCTGAGAAGATTGAGGCCATTATGAATTGGCCAACTCTGAGGAATGTGATAGATGTAATATCTTTTATGGGACTTGCAGGATACTACAGGAGGTTCATTGAAGGATTCTCCAAGGTTGCAAATCCTATCACTTCTTTGCAAACGAAGGGGACCAAGTTTGAATGGACACCTAGATGTGAGGAAATCTTCCAGCAGTTGAAGAGTATTCTCACAAGTGCAACCATTCTAAAAATTGTAGACCCAGAAAAGGACTTTGTGGTGTGCAATGATGCATGCGGTCAAGTACTTGGAGGAGCTCTTATGCAATACATCCATGTGGTATGTTATGATTCAAGGAAGCTAAAGGATCATGAGAAGAACTACACCACTCATGAATTAGAACTTGCATCCATAGTACATGCTCTCAACATGTGGAGGCATTACTTAATGGGAATAAAATTTGAGTTAAGGACAGACCACTGTAGTCTGAAATACTTGTTTGATCAACCTACTTTAAATGCTAGACGAGCTAGATGGCTAGAGTTTTTGTGTGAGTTTGATTTTGAGATAAAACACATAAAAGGAAAAGAGAATAAAGTGGTTGATGCACTCAGCAAGAAAGTGCATGAAATGCATTTGGCATCTCTCAGTATTTTCCAATCAGATTTGAGACAGCAAATTGTTAATCATACTTTCTGAAGATGAATTGTATATGTAGGTGAAGGATAAATTGCAGCAACACAATCTTGAGAAGAAGTATGAGGAATACAAATTGGAAGAATATGGACTTCTTACCTTCAAAAACAAAATTTATATTCCCAATGTAGTATATTTGAGTATAATTGTGATGGATGAGACCCATCAAGCTCCATATTCTGGTAATCCAGGATATCAGAAGACAATTTCTACAGCCAAAAAGCAGTATTTTTGGCTAGGAATGAAGGACATTGCTGATTATATTTCAAGGTGCATGAAATGTCAGCAGGTGAAGGTTGAGCATCAACAACCAGTAGGTTTGTTCCATCCTTTTTCAGTTCCAGAATGGAAATGGGAAGTGATTTCCATGGATTTTAGTACAGGATTTCCAATGAATTGGAGACAACATGATTCCATCATGGTTGTGGTGGGCAAGTTGAAAAAGGAAACACATTTTATACCTCTTAAGTCCACACATAAGACTGATGATATTGCAAAAATATTCATGAAGGATATTTTCAAATTGCATGGATTGCCTAAGGCAATAGTTCTGACATGGATGCTAAGTTCACTTCCAATTTTTGGAAGGGGTTGTTTGCATATTTGGGTACAAAGATGAATTTCAGCACTACCTACCATCCTCAAACTGATGGACATACAGAGCGAGTGAATCAAGTGCTGGAATACGTGCTTCACATGTATGTGATGGACAAGACAACCAAGTGGGAAGATTACTTACACTTGGTAGATTTTGCATACAACAATGGATGCAAGCATCCTTGGGGATGAGTCCATATGAAACTTTATATGGAAGAAGTTGTAGGACACCTGTGACTTGGGATAATCCTGTGAACAGGATTGTGCTTGGTCCAGAATTTCTCAAGGAGATGGAGCAAGAGTTTGCAAAGATCAGGCATAATCTGAAGGCATCTCGGGACAAAAAGAAAACTTATGTTGATAAGAATAGGGTGAACATAGAGTTTAGTGTTGGGGATCATGTTTACCTCAGAGTGAGGGAAAGGAAGAGTTCCTTGAAGCTTGGAAGTTGTGCCAAGATGTCACCTAGATATTGTGGGTCATTTAAAGTGCTTGAAAGAATAGGGCCAATTGCATATAGACTTGCATTGCCTTCTAGCACTAGGGATCATAATGTTTTCCATGTTTCTTTGCTTAAGAAATATGTACATGATCCTAACCATGTGATAAATTGGGATGTGATTTAGGTGGAACCCAAGGGAGAGTTCCAAACCGAGCCAATGCACATCCTCTATAGGAAGGTCACAATGCTCCGAAATCAAACCATAGGACAGGTAAAGGTGAAATGGGAGCACTACGGTCCTGATGAGGCTACATGGGAGTTGGAGGATGCCATGCGATTGGCACATCCCTTTTTGTTCAATTTTGATGAGCACCAAGGACAGTGTTGTTGTAAAGGGGAGGGGATTGTAATACCCTGGTTTTGACCCCTTGGTATTGAATTGTACATGATGTATATATTATTGAGATTATGGCATGGAGCTCAAATCCAAGGCCCTGTCATTGCTCAAGTGTTTTGTATAGGTGATCAAGGTTGATACCTATGGTGATAGTTCTAATTCAAGCACAATATATATTTTGATATATCATGTAAATGTACAAAATAATAAAATACCACAACTAGCTATGGGACTGCAACGTGAAAGAGATAGGGGCATGATTTCCACAAGGGTCAGGGAGGAGAGTTAGTCAAACTCCTAAACCAATAGGGTGTGACTAGATGTCAATGGGGAAACCCATGAATCCTTGGATACCTTTTGTCCTCTATCCTCAATCATTAATTTCTTCTAGAATTTGGATGAGGTAGTTAATGTCTTGGGCAGAGCAATGGATGGTAGTTTGATTGCTTGTCTGAGCAAGCCTGGAATTCTGCAGCTGTGTTCTTTCTTCTGAAGAAAGAAAACCTGGGATTGCGTTCCCAGACCGTTTTCTTGTGGGTCATACAGAACATGGGGGAGGTTAATATTCCATCCCGCAGCTGTGTGAGGGCATTCCTAGGAATTCTGATTCATTCTAAGCATTCACACAGGAGGATAGTTCATTCCTAATTTTGATAGTCACATTCTTGATGGGAAAAGGAATTCTGAACATTTTGGTCATTCCATTTCATGTTATCATTTGATCATCCATCCCACTCTATTCATGCGTGTTGTGCATTCATCCTACTGGCAGAACCATGTTTTGTTATGGGTTATTCACCTGTTGTTTACCATCCTCAGCTGCATAGATGTTCAGTGGTCTCCTTGTTTTTGCTGAGTGAATGAGCAGTGGAGATCACTCGATTTTATGAGTGAGTGTGGTCATCTTTGGTTTCCCCGGGGTTGTTGTTCAATGGTATCCTCTGACACAGAGTGAGTGTAAGACTATTTTTTTGTGTTACACTATGGTTTGTTGTGTTGTGCACCCTTGGTTCTGGGTCTGAATTGTACACAAGAATTAGGAGTGGAAGAGATGAAGAAGGGTCTTGATAAACCTAGTGCAGAAAGGAACATCAGGAAAAGATAGGAGTGGTTGGTGAATCTGCTATGCACATCTTGAAGAGCACTCAATAGGAAGGCATAGCCCAAGGGAATATGTAGCATAGAAGGGGATGTTTCCCTATGTTGGGTGTGTAGGTGATGTGGGTACCAGGCCAGATAGATCTTGTGGAGGTGTTTGTATCTCTTGAATGAGCCACTAGCTTAGCCATTCTACCTTTCCATTGCCTTAGAATATTGATAAACCCAACTTGAAGGATGGCTTGGTTGGTAGCCTGGTCAAACCATCTGTTGGCTTGGTTGTGTCTTATTGTGTTTGGAATTGTGAGTAATCCTTGGCTGGACAGTATGATAAA
Source organism: Pseudotsuga menziesii (assembly GCA_001517045.1). Lineage (NCBI taxonomy): Eukaryota > Viridiplantae > Streptophyta > Pinopsida > Pinales > Pinaceae > Pseudotsuga > Pseudotsuga menziesii. The sequence continues at coordinate 555,822 of LPNX010263689.1, forward strand.
CCCAACTTGAATGATGGCTTTCCTGGTATCCTGATAAACCCATATGTTGGCTTGGATGGTCCTTAAACTAATTGTTGGCATGCCTGTGAACAGACTAATAAACCCAGCAGTGTTTGGCTTGTATGCTTGCATCCTGATAAACCCAACTGAGTGTTTGATTGGTTGGACAGTCTAATAAACCCAACTGATTGTAGGATTGACTGTGTGTTATATGATATGGTTGTGTGTGAGTCTGTTGTTCCCTAGTTCCTTGTGGAAATCATGCCCAAATCGGGGGTGGCAGTGATGTTGAGAGATTAAGGAACACATTGGCCTATGGTTGGGTGGAACGTTACAGCAACATAGCTAGTTTCAGGTTAGCTTGGTCATCGAGATATGTATTCTTTGTTATGTTATTTCTGCAATGTAATTTCTTATGAATTGTGATGTTCATGTTGAATGCTTACGGATGATTTAAATGAAGTATACTTGTGTTATTTCCTGCATTTTACTTATTTTTTTTCCTTAGATGTTTCTATGCATTTTTTACTAAGTTCATGGAGGATGGAAGCCTGATTTCTGAGTCAGAATGCTACCGACTTAGCATTTCCACCCTTTGAAATCCACCTGTGGAAGGCAGAAACTGGAAAGTTAAGGTTGAACAGGGCAGAAAGTTAGTTTTTCGCACCCTGGGATCTGCCTATGGAAAGCAGAAAGGAGGAAGTGCAGAAGGTAGAAGTGGAAAGAATGACGTTTCACTCCGTCTATTTCTAAGCTTCTAAGCTCTGAAGTGCGAAAGACGAAAAGGCGGAAGTGCAGAAGGCGAAAAGCGAAGAAACAATGTTTTACTCCGTTGATTTCCAAGTTTTTGAGTTCTGAAGTGTGGAAGGTGGAAAGGTGGAAGTCAAAAGAACGACGTTTCTCTCTGTCTATTTCCAAGTTTCTGAGTTTCGAAGTGCAGAGATGGAAAGGCGAAAGTGCGAAAGGATGAAGTTAGAAGAACAACGTTTCACTCCGTCAGTTTCCAAGTTTCCGAGTTTCGAAGTGCAGAAGACGGAAAGGTGGAAGTGCGGAAGGCGGAAAGCAGACAAATGATGTTTTACTCTGTCGATTTCCAATTTTTCGAGTTTCGAAGTGTGGAAGGTGTAAAGGCAGAAGTTAGAATAATGACATTTCGCTCCATCGATTTCCAAGTTTCAGAGTGCCGAAGTGCGGAAGGCAGAAAGGCGGAAGTGCAGAAGGATGAAGTTGGAAGAACGACGTTTTACTCCGTTGATTTTCAAGTTTCTAAGTTCTGAAGTGTGGAAGGTGGAAAGGCAAAAGTGTGAAAGGTGAAAGTCGGAAGAACGACGTTTCGATCTATCAATTTCCAAGTTTTCGAGTTCCAAAGTGTGGAGGGTGGAAATTGAAAAGGATAGGTTAAGTGTGGAAATAGGTTTTCTGGCCATAGGAGGGACCTATCAAGGGTGGAACAAATGTTACAGTGGTTTCTAAGCCTAGGAATGAAGGTTGAAAGTATGTTAGTGCCCATGAATGGATGTTTAATGGATTTTTTTTAATTATTATGGTATCTAGGGTTTGGGTACGTTACATTCAACCATATTTATAGTTAAGTGTAGACCCCAAAGTTTGTTTTTTTACCACAAATATGGGTATGCTTCATAACATGGTTGATATTACTCATATATTGGCAATTTCACAACCCTCCCGATGTAGTATTCAATTTAGATTCAACTTTAAACATACAATAACATTTCACATCCTCTCCAATTTATTTTGGATTGTTTTGAACCTTGTTTAAGTAATGTGAAGTGAATTTCAACAATCTAAACAAATTCTCCCTGCAAAATATGTAATAGTATTTGCAATATTGAAGCATTCTTGCTACTATATGAAGGGTGAAGGAACGTGTTCTAATGGTAACAAATATTTGGATCTTTTCTAGATTGCACTTACTCTTTCCAAAATGATTGGATATAGTTCAACACCTATTGTATATGGGAAGGTTAATATACTTTTGGACTATGGTGCTTTATCGAGTTGGATTTAATTAAATTGATTTAGAGCCTCACAACCCTTTTTTATAGTTTGAAATATTTATCACTAACCTTGCTTCACAGGCACATGATAGGAATTAACAAATAATGCCTCATTATGTTAATGGGTTTTGGTTGGGTACATAGTATGAGGATATATTCTTTGTTTAAAAACAACATATATAGAAGACCATGTCTCTTGATAGGAAAGTATTACTAGTCTCTTAATTGGAAGCCTCAATAAGACAAGTTACACGAACTTGAATGAATCAATATTACAGGAGGGATCCAATGCAACATGAGGATATGATGTGTATTTAGTTTGGGGGAGTAGGGGATGATACACTCCATGGTATATATATACACAATCTATGTATGAAATGAGTCTGACAACAATCATCATTTTCAGCGTGTAACATAGAAAATAATGATTTTCTAGAAGAAAATGAAGGCAATCTTGTTATGCATTGGATTGAATAAAAGTTTAATAAGTGAGTGATTATGTCCAACAATAAATATTATATTGGACAATACTATCAACAAAGATAAGTATGAAAAATAATTCCTTTATGTTTTAATATACCTCAGGCGATAATGATTCAATTTGTCAATTGCTTTCACTCATTCATGTTTTTATGAACATGTAGAAAATTATTTGAGCATATCTTGAAAACTATGAATTCGGTATCCGCAGAATTTGGAGGAGAGAAGTAATATTGTAAGATCAAAAAACATGTTAGTACTAAAGAATATTCTAGTCTCAAGGATTTGCAAATTATCATGGGAAGAAGAATAAATCCAAAGGGTGACAGAGAGGGTAGCTAGTTGAGAGAAGTACAAAGATAATCACTTAAGCACTAAGGTGTATGGTGAAGATGGGACAAAGAAGATTACCCTAGAAAAAAATATTGAGCTTCAAAAAGCCATGGTATTAGAACCATAATGTAAATAAGGGAATCCTCATGCTAGGCCAAATGACTAAAGGGACGAGACTCAGAGCTAATCCAAAAGCAGCAAAGTCCAGCTAGAGAGAAAAATATCCAATTGGGAAGTTATATCAACGACAGAGCACCATAGTGTATCACCAAGGTTATTGAGAATTAATACCAACCCGCTAATCCATAGGGAGGAAACCACTTGGATACATGACACCTGTTTATTGGTAACAACTCGAATTTTCACATGTCTCGTACAACCTTCAGTTGAGTCATTAACACCCTACCCGAGGACAACTGGAATTCAAGTGGGATTTCACCAAGGCAATGCATGCACTGCATCAGGAGCCACTGAAATTTCCCCTAGAAGAAAATATAGGGCACACACACCCCACATGCAATGAACCATGTCTGACACATGTCCTCGGGATTGAATGATGTTAGATGATGTCACCTCCAAATTTTCCCAATCATTATGAGCCACTTGGAAAAATCAATTTTTCATCTGTTAAAGAGAGAAATAGTCTAAAAAGTATTTTTTCTCTGGGAAAAGAAGAAGCGCCATGCTATATCTATACCAAAAATTCAAATTCCTAGTGCCAAAGTTACTAGCCAACGCCCTATCCAAACTACTTGAATCTCAACTTCAAGAGCTTGCCACCCATATCCTATGAAAATTTCACAAATGTTGAGTTGGGAATAGATTCAATGAGGACCCATAAGTATCCCTCAAGTAAAGAGTGGTAACAAATTTACAAGTACCATAAATTGGCCATACCATATCAAGGGAAACCTACTTCATCAAGGAAGACATTGGGGTAGAGGTCCCCACAACAGGGTTTGACTTAGTAAGGATGAAAGTAGGAGATGTAATTGAGTAGTTGAAACAATAACCTCAACAAAAATTTGAAACAGATGAAAGGGAATGAAATTTTAGGGATTAAGCAAAAAACAAGGTAGTTTCAAGAAACAATAGAAGTAGTTGTTGATGTTTGAGAAAAATCATAGATACTTGAACTTTAAAACTTTTATCAAAAAAATTGAACACATATGTATCTCAGAAATCAACCACACAAATATATCAGCCACATAAATAATCCATATAAATCAGCTCCATAAATCAACCATGAGAGACAATATTGTTAGGAATAATTATAATCCTCCTTTGACCACCATAGTCTAAATGTCAGTTTCCTGTCTTATGAGTATGTTTCCACTTCACTAGTGCCATGGGGAACTCAACTGGGGCCCACCTACCTCTTGATGCACCAGTCTACATGAGTTTAGGAGCTCCATAGGTCAATCCCTATAATTTAGGAACCGGCACTGAGTCATGGGAGTCAAACCATCAGTTCACACTAGTCTTTGTTGAGTTATCCTTCGATGGGAATAGTTTAGTTAATATTTAGTTACTATAGCACCACTTTGCATGATTTAAAGAGGTAAGGAACCTTTGCTCACCTACCTTGGTTAGTTAACTGATTGTGAACTGATTCAGTTGTCCGTAGTTACACTAGCTATGAGTCTACAGTGGTGAATTTTCCATAGTTAGTGATATCTAGATTTAGTCCAAGACATGGGATTCGAATCACTCCTGGAGGATTCAAATTTCCTTATTTGTATCATGGTTGTATTACATACCAATTAATGATCATGAGATTAATGTTATGCTGTCAAATTTTTGTCTCTTGTTAGTTTTATTTCACCATGATTTTTTATTATTGTACATTGAATTTCTTCTTCCTCCTTCAATTGTCTTTCATAGTGAGGTTCAATCTAGCCTGAAAATCCTAAAGGATTGCTAAATTAAACATGGTATCGAATCAAATAATTATGCCAACTTCAATCCTCATAAACTTCCATTGATGCACTAGAAGAAACTGGGTTCCACATAATTCCTAGTATATGTGTCTTTCTCCCTTTGTATTTATCCAGAGAAGTCTAGCCAGGTGTGAATCACCCTAATAATGTGCACATGTCGAAGTAGAGAGTGATTGAATTGGTTTTCCTTCAAATTGAAATTGTTTTTGTAGGTAAATTGAAGAATTCAGAAGATTTGTGCTACTCTTGAAGTTGTAAAATGGAGAATTTAGCATCCTTGACACCCAAGATCGTCACACCCTTCAACTATATTGATTGAAGGGTTGATATGCATATTGTGTTGTGAAACGAAGGTATGTACAAGGTCACTATTAGAAAGGAGGTCGAACCCCAGTAGCCTTTAGAGAAGTGAAAGTATTTGAACAAGTTGGATGAAACATTTGGTTTCATGTGAATTCATATCTCTAGGGAGTTACTCTTTCATATTGGTGGATTAAAAACTACAAAGGAAGTATGGAAGAAGCTCGAATCATTATTTGGAAAGAAGGATGAGGTGAGAGGCCATATTCTAGAGAATGAGTTGATTTCTCTTCAACCTAACAATTTTGAAACCATCCAACAATTCTTTTCCAAATTCAAATCCTTGGTCATGCAGTGCAAGAAGTGTGGGATTGACAAGAAGGATGAGCAATTGGTGCTCTCTATTATGAGAAAACTTGGCCCAAAATTCTCAATGTTCATACCCACCTTTCACTCTGGGAGACTTACAAATCCAAATTGGTGAATTCCATATCTTGATTCCTTCACATGATCTCTTATTCAAGATCAAGATAATGTAACACCCCGGTTTTGACCCCATGGTATTAAAATTGTACATGATGTAAATATTGTTATTAAATCTTGGCAAGGAGATCAAGGTAAAGGCCCTGCCATTGATTTGGTGTTTTTTGTATCGACGATCAAGGTTGTTGTCGATGGTTATGGTGTTATTCAGGAACGGTATATTTTGATATATCATGTAAATATGCAATTTAATAAAATAACACAACTAGCTATGCACTGCAATGAAAGAGATGGGGGCATGATTTCACAAGGAATAGGGAGGGGAGTTATCCAAACCCTTGAGACAATAGGGTGAGACCAGATGTCAATGAGAGAACCTGTAAGCTCTCGTCTATCATTTTCGTCCTCTGCACTCAATTATTCAATTATTCTAGAAGTTGGTTGAGGCAGTTAATGCTTGGCCAGAGTGAGGCATGGCAGTCGATTTTGTGACTGAGCCAGCCTATAGTATGGGAAAGCCGCATTTTTTCTTCTGAAGCAAGTAATCACGGGAATGCGTGACCGAGTCATTCATTCCTTACCCCTCAGTTTCCAAAAAGAAGAGGGATGGTTGTTCATTGTTGTTCATGGTTCATTGTTCGCAGACGCAGCAAGAACTAGCGGAGTATTGCTACGCATTTCTGCAGTGTTTTTTTGTATTACAGAGTGGTATGGAACCCTAGTTGTTGTGTTACAGTTTTTTTTCTGTGTTACAGAGTGGAACCCTATTTTATTGTGTTACCTTGTGGTTTGTTTTTATGTATACCCTAGTTTGGGTCCTAAGTATATGCAAGACTTAGGAGTGGAAGAGATGCCGAATTGACTTGATAAACCTATTGAAGAGGGGAACCTCACAAAAATATAAGAGTGGTCAGTGAATATTCTATGCACATCCTGAAGAGAACTGGAAGGGAAGGTATATCTAGAGGAGCTGTGTAGCATAGAAGGGGATACTTCCTTGTGTTGGCTGTGTAGGTATTGTGGATTTTAGGCCAAATAGATCTTGTGGAGGTGTCCCTAGATCTGTGAATGAGCCACTAGCTTAGCCATTCTACCTTTCCACTGCCTTATCAGCATGATAAACCCAAACATAGATTGGCTTGGATGACAACCTGATAAATCCAATGGTATATTGTGTATTGGTTGGGAAGCTTGATAAACCCAATCATATATTGGATTAGTTGAGCACCCTGATAAACCCAATGGTGTGTTGGCTTGGTTGTGTCTTGATGTGCATTTGGCCATGTGTGATCCTTGGTTGGACAACTTGATAAACCCAACTGTTAGTTGGCTTGGTTGAGTAGCCTGGTAAACCCAACAATGTGATGGCTTGGATGAGTATCTTGATAAACCCATATGTTAGTTGGCTTGGCTAGTCCTCAATGTGAATGTTGGCTTAACTGCCTGCAGTATGATAAACCCAACTATTAGCTGGCTTGATTGATTCTCTTGATAAACCCAACAGTGTATTGGCTTGATTGCCTGCAGCCTGATAAACCCAAATGTGTAATGGCTTGGATGGACAGTGTGATAAACCCAACTATAGGTTGGATTGATTGTGTTTGATGTGTTATGGCTATGTGTGATCATGTTGTTCCCTAGTTCCTTGTGGAAATCATGCCTAGCTAGGGGGTGGTAGTTGTGTTGAGAGATTAATGAACACAACTAGCATATGGTTGGGTGGAACGTTGCAATGACATAGCTAGTTGCGCGACAGCTTCATATTCATGATAAGTATTATTTGTTGTATTATTTATGCAATGTATTTGCTTATGAATGCACTGAATATGTTGAATTGTTATTTAAATATTTAAGTAGAGATTATTGTTGCTAAATGTCCCTGCATTTTGTATCTATATATGCCTTGTATTTTTCACTGCATTTTGCTTATGATCATGGAGGCTAGAACCCTGGTTACAGATTCAGAATGCATCTATCTTAAGTGCTTATGCACCCCAAAATCTGCCTGCGGAAGGAATAAGAGGAAAAAGAACTGGAAATTCTAGGGTAAAAATGTGTTTTCCACACCCCAGAATCTTCCTACGGAAGTCGAAAGGAGGAAGGAGGAAAAAATGGGAAAAATATAAAGCAAAAGTTGGATTTTCACACCCCGAGCTGCTACGGAAGGAGGAAATTGATAAAACATAAAAAGGTTAAGGTAAAATGTTGGTTTTTTCATCCCAGACTCCACTTGTGGAAGGCAGAAGACGGGAGGTGGAAATTGAAAAAGTGAAAAGAAATAAGGAAAAAGGTTGGTTTTCTGCACCATGAGATCCATCGCGAAATGTGGAGGGAGGAAAGCAGAAAGTCAAAGGGAAAGTGTAGCAGATGTTGGGTTTCTGATTCCCGAAGTCCGCAGTGGAATGTGGAATGCAAAAGGTGGAATGTGGTTAAATTATTCCGTCGTATTTTTAAGTTTTTTATTCCCGAAGTCCATAGCGAAAGGCAGAAAGTAGAATGCGAAAGGTGAAAAATTGATTCCGTTGTATTTTTAAGTTTTTGATGCCCGAAGCGTGCAATAGAAGGAAGAAAGTGAAATGCGGAAGGGTAGGAGATCACAATGGAATTTTGCACAGTTTCATCTACCATAAGCCACATTGCAGAAGGTGAAAAAGTCAGGTTCAGTGCAGAAATGACTTTTCTGGTTACATAATGGATCTGTGAGTTGCGGAATGACTGTTACAATGGTTTTTAAGCCTAAGGATGAATGTTAAAGGATGAACATGACCCATGATTGTTTTTAAAGAGAAATAAATAATAAATTTTAAGTTATTATGCATATCAGTCAAGTGTATAGGCACCTGGGTACATCGGCATTGGGGTATCAAAGCGAGTAGTGAAGTCGCGCTCCTCCCTTATATGTTGATGTAGAGGGGAGTGGACACTACAGTGTGGTATCATAGCTATTGGTTACAACATTGGGCCTATATGGGCTAATTTGGATATTTTGCAGAGAGAAAAATTGCACTGAACAGTCAGTAAGTGGATTCTAAATTCTGAGATTTTCGCGCAGCTAACAATGGTCTTTATTAACACATTTTCGCAGAGTCATAGTGCAGTTTGGAAAAGTTTGTTTTGGGATCGGTCATGAGAATCAATAGCATGAATGATGCACAGTATCCCTATGAGATTGAGGCAGATGCTATGGGGGGAAACATTCAAGTTGAGAATGCTGAAACAAAATATAATGGAAGAAGATATCAAGAGACTCCCCTAGATATTGTAGACACCATGAGAATCCTAAGGGTGGAGTTGAAAAGTTACCGAAAAGATAATAAAAGAATGATTAAATCTCAGGAAGAGAAGAATCAATTGAATGCTTCCATGTTGTAGAGTTTGACAAACATCCAAAGGCAAATGAACTCTGGGCATCGAGCAGTAAATCCAGAAGGAAGTAGGAGCAGTGCCAGAAGAAGAAAAAGGTCTTCTAGTGGATCACCTAACTCTAAAGGATCCACTAGGAGTTCAAGCTCTTCATCTCACAGGAATAAGAGAAGGAGGTGTTACGAGAATATTTCACGTGATGAATTCAAGAAGGAAAGGCCTACTACCTTTAATGGTGAGGTAAAGATTGGTCAAGAATCTTGAGCTTGGCTTCTTGGGATGAGAAAATATTTCCAAGTCCAAGACAACTCGGGAAATATGAAGGCAAGGGTAGCCATATTCAATCTGAATCGAAGAGCATCTATATGGTGGGAGCACCTCAAGCAAGTGAAGAATATCAATGACATAAAGATCACATGGAAGCAGTTCAAGAAGTATTTCAAGTAGAAGTACCTCTCTGATAGGTAATATGATGACAAGATTAAAGAGTTCCATGAGCTGAAATTGGGACAACTGACCATGGAAGAATATGCAAACAAATTCTTGGAACTGTTGAGGTATGTCAGGTATATCAGAGATGATAAAGTGAAAATTCAGCTTTTTCTGAGGGGGCTACCTTAGTCATACAAAGATAGAATTGATTTTGATGAACCTTGAACTCTAAAAGAGGCTATAAGGAAGGCCAAGTATTGTTATGGCCAAAACAAAAGAAACCATGATTTCCATAAGTCATGGAAGGACAAGAAGAAGGAGAAGTTTGACCAAAGGAAGAAAGATTTCAAACCCTCTAACTTCCAAAATCAGCAAAGGCATCCATCACAAGTTGTGACTAAGCCATCCAGAATGATGGGAGAAAATCCAAGAGATCCAAAGGATCCCCAATACAATTTTGGGGATGTGGAGGAACTTCATATGCGTAGGAACTGTCCACATGATAATGGGTATGTAAGGTAAGTTCACAATGTCCAAGGAGCAGAAACTGTGGGTCAAGAGACAAGGATCATCCCTAGAATTTATGTAGCCCTGGAGGACCACCAGGAAGGTCATCAATCAACTGTGGTTGAATTTGAAGGTAAGATCGTTGAGCAATCTATTTCTATTTTGATTGACCCTGGATCTGCTCACAACTATATTACTCCTAGAATTGTTAAGATTTGTGCTTTTAAGAAATTAAAGCATAGAAAATAATGTCTAGTTCAACTAGAAACTGGAACCAATAAAAAATTTAGTGAAGTGGTAGAGAAATGTCCATTAGTCATGGATGGGTTAGTCACCTATGTAGACTTGAATGTTCTACCACTTGGTTCCTATGATATTTGTTATCACTCCAGGAAACTCCTCTAGGTTGTACCTTGAGGATGCCTGGTAACTTAAAAAAAATTTGGGGTTTTCTGATATGGATCAAGTCAGGTGATCTATATAACCTTCCACTCTCAAGACATGCATAAAACTCACTCAATTACAAGGCTTTGGTTACAACTGTTCAGTAGTTGACAATAAGGTGCAGGGATGGAGAACTCATCAAGCTGGCAGATTTACATACAAAATAGATGCATATAAATGGCTAAATCCTAACAAGGATGGTACTTATGAATCAAATCACATTAAATCACCAATAGGATGACAACTATTATTTATTAATCAACTTGAAAGTAACCTAAATTACACATTCAGGTATAAGTACAGTAAAGACAGAGATGATGGTTGAAAAAATCATAACAAAAGATCTTATATTCATGAATGAGAAAAATGAGAAGTTGACAATAGTATAGGCTTATAAATCCCCGAAGTCAAACCTTTTTTATAAAAATATTCTTAGGCTTTATATCCTTTTACAAAATATACAGATCCTAAAAACTTGGATCTGTTTTTACAAAATTAAACAAAGTAATTGTTTTTTGCAAATTAGGGTTTGAAACCCTACCTAACTACTTGTCTAATCTACAATGAAGATTTAGTTCACTAACTGAATATTAAATAATTGAAGCAATGTTGATGATCACTGCTATTGGTCCTCTGCCCGTTAGACCATTGATTTCTCTTTGATAACTAGGGTTGGTATCCTTTGGCATGGTTATGTCATAGTGGATCTCACACAGACCTTTTTTTATGCGTTCCTCAGCACCCTTTGTCTTTAGATCACGTCCATGAACCATCTGCAGTCGCCAAAAATCGGTTCTGTATACCCAAAAAATTACTTTTAAGCCTATGTTCGCTTTTGGTGGTTAAGCGGCCAGTCTATCGGACCCGTTAGCTTCCGAAAGTGGTGATTTCGGTGGCTAATGGACTATTCCATTGTCTGCCTAAGCCACCAAAAGCCCTGTTTTACCAAAATTATTAGGTTTTCATCAAAAATGTCTTTTCAAACCTGTTGGCTCAAATTTCCTCTTCTGTAGGCTTCGTGCTAGGGGTGTTAACAGCGCCTTGGCTGGATTCAGGAGGCTGGAGACTGATGGTTGCTTCAGCTAAGGTTGATAAGGTAAGGTGGCTGCTAGGGTTTGCTTTGGCTTCCTTTAGCTGCAGCATTTGGAGCCTCACCATTCTATATAACCTGGTGTTGTCCCTTAGGTATCTTTTGTTCATCCTTTTCAAGAAGATGTATCTTTCCCTCTGCTCCAAGTAGGACTTGTGCAATAACTTGTTTCTCCTAGTCAATGTCTCATTATTTCTCTTCAGTTCTCTTTCCAAGACCTCCATTTCTTAAACCTGCCTCAGTAGCAGATTGATCTTTTGACTTCTAGGCCTGCTGAAGGAAGCCCTTTCAGCTGTTTCCTCCTACTCCTATGGTGTGGGGGATGGCAACACTTCAGACACTGGTACAATTTGCAGAGCTAGGGATGCATCCTCTTCTTGTTCTTCCTTAGAATCTTAATAGGGTATATTTAAGACATTTTCCCGGTGTGCTTCTGTCTCCTGACCTTTCTCACTGAAGTCCAAATTCCTTTTTGCTTTCTTGGTATTGGAAGAGGAGGGAGGTTGTTCTGTTGCTGCAGCTAGGGAAATGGCCCTCCTCCTTCTTCTCCCACTCCTTGGTGTGATGGGTTTCTTGGCAGGAGACTTCCCTTTCTGCTATGGTTGAAGGCCTGTCTCAAAGCCATTCCAGAATAGAATATAAGGCCAAGCCATATTTCTTCTCTTCAACAGCTCCTGGACCAATAGCTAGATAAGACCATGGTGGGACAGCCTACCAGCAATCTTGGATGGTTTGGATTTCACTTGATGTGCCATCTTCCCTAGACTCCTGTATAAATAAAAGGGCATATTGAGAGGGTTTTTACCTGTGAAGTGGTTCATGAGCTTGAAATGGTAGATCATTTCTCTATTATATCTCCCTTCACATGTTAAATAGACCACAATGGCCTTCAACAGTTGTTTCCAGTTCTCTTCCAGCCATGATGATGGCACACTCTTCTTCCATATTATTCCTCTATGCTCAGGCTTAAGGTATGACCTGAACTCCACCTCTTTTGGTATGGTGGTCTTGAACCATTTCTCTCATGTGGAAGGGAGTTCTGTCACCTCAGCTATTAGTGCTTCATCAATGAGAAACTCCTCTCTTCCTATGATTTCCTATGAACCATCGAATGATAGGGCAAAATATTTAGCCACCTACTAAAGGAAGCCTTGTATTTTTTTCATAGAGCTTGTAGCAGCCCACCTCCTGGAATAGTCTGCAGACCTCTGGATGGGCCTCTAAATAACCGATATCACCTAGCTCCTGCCTGAGAGCTGGTCCACTCTTATTCATCCTGATGGGTGTATCTCTTGGGTACCTAGAAAATAGTTTTTAGCCTTTGTATACATTGTACTTTAGCAGGCTGCTCTTTCATAGCTAGTTTTTATGATGGAAAATGCTAATTTTGACAATAAAATGCAATGGAGTCCCATGACACTGATTATGAGGGTTTTCTATTATTTATGGAGGTTGAGGTCACAAAAATGATGACAACAGCTTGACCCTTAAGATCTCTTTTCCCACATAACTGTAACATACTTCAGCCAGAGCATTTGGTGGCTATTTGATGATCCTTTGGATAGGTGGAGGAAAAATGAAGGTTTGCAGTCATATCAGTCTTTTTCCATTTGCATGATCAACCTTTTTCACTCATTTCCCATGCAGTCATACAACTCCATATATTTTCGGTGGGTAATCATTCTCTTGAATGCTCTTTTATCTTGCTGACGAGGTCAGATGTGAAAATTCCTAACCGTTTCCTTATTTTTCCCTTTTGGTGGTTAAGCTCCTCTGTGATTTTGTCAGCTAGCCACCGAAAAGATGGATTTTGGCGGCTAACGAAACACCGTATTTCTTCCTTAATCCGTTGGAACCTTTACCCCGTCACCGTGGTGAATTTCTTCTTTCAGCAGATAACGACCCCATCAGAAAACCTGTTAATCTGCCAAAAACCTATTCTTTCGGTGGTTAATAAAATACCCTAGCTTTTGCCTAAACCGAAAAAAGGGTTTTTCACCCGATGTTTGTCTTCCAGCTTTCAGTGATTAGCATATGTGTTGCACCCTTCTCTAATCTGCTGAAAGTGACCTTTTTTTATGGCTAATGAGATGTTTTGAGCCTCGCCTAAGCCACCGAATGTACTTTTCCCGATGCTACTTGCCACTCACTTTCGACGGTTAAAACCTTTTTTATTTATCTCTCTAGTCTGTCGAAAGCGCCCCTTTTCGGTAGCTAATGAGTTTTCTGTAGTCTCTCCTAAGCCACCGAAAGTATTACTTTGACTCTGCTTGCTCAGACCGCTTTTGGTGGTTCACCTTTGGCCCGTGTTCAACTGTTTAGACGACGAAACATAGCTTTTCGATGGCTAATTAGCTATGATAGTCCTCGCCTAAGCCACCGAAAGCTATAACTTGTAAAATTTTCATCCAAATAAAAAACAGAGGCTTTCCAATTGTTAGTGATACTCATATCTTTCATTACACAAGGATATTCTTCCTACTTTCAAAATAAATTTATTTTGGGAGATAACAATATTCTCATAGGAATGGACTGGTTAGAAGTGCACAGAGTTAAACTTGATTGCTACAACAATATATTTGAATGCATGGATGAAGAATGAAACCCCAGGGTTGTAAAAGGCATTCCAAATGTGATTTCTATTAGGAATATTTCAGCAATGCAGTTGAAGAAGTTATGTATGAAAGGTTGTATATTGTATGCACCCCATGTTTTGGAGGCAATGGAGAATGGAACTCCTAGGTTGGAGGACTTTCATGTATTGTAAGAATTCAGGGATGTTTTTCCTAATGAAATTCTTGGACTTCCTCCAAAGAGAGACATTGATTTTACAATTGACCTTGTTCCCGGAGCAGCACCAGTGTCCAAGACACCCTACAGGATGAGCACACTAGAATTGCTAAAGCTGAAAATGCAACTGCAAGAGTTGTTGGAAAATATGTATATCAGGCCGAGTGTATCCCCATGGGGAGAAAAAGTTCTATTTGTGAAAAATAAAGATGGGACACTCAGGTTATGTATTAATTACAAAGAATTGAACAATGTTACTGTGAAGAATAAATACCCTTTACCTCGAACTGATGACCTTTTTTATCAAATAAGAGGAGAAAAGGTATTTTCCAAGATTGACTTGAGGTCTAGTTACCATCAGGTAAGAATCAAAGATGAAGATATTCATAAGAAAACTTTCAGAACAAGGTATGGACACTATGAGTTTGTAGTGATACCATTTGGTCTCACAAATGCACCAGCTACATTCATGTGTCTTGTGAATAGTGTTTTCAACAAGTATATGGACAAATTTTTTCTTGTCTTCTTGGATGACATTCTTATTTATTCTAAGCATGAGGAAGAGCATGAAGAAAATTTGAGAATGGTATTTCAATTGATAAGGGAGCATAAGTTGTATGAAAAGTTGAGCAAATGAGACTTTTATAAAGATAAAATTCATTATTTGGATCACATTATCTCAGACGAGGGCATATCTGTGGACCCTGAGAGCATTGAGGCCATTATGAATTGGCCAACCCCAAGAAATGTGACAAATGTGATATATTTTATGGGACTTGTAGGATACTACAAGAGGTTCATCGAAGGATTCTCCAAGGTTGCACATTCAATCACTTCTTTTCAAAAGAAGGGTATAAATTTTGAATGGACACCAAGATGTGAAGAAAGCTTCTAGCAGTTGAAGAATCTTCTTATAAGTGCACCAATTCTGAAAATTACCGACCCAGAAAAAAAACCTTGTGGTGTGTACTGATGCATGTAATCAAGGATTTGGAGGAGTTATTAGGCAAGACAACCACGTGGTATGCTATGAGTCCAGAAAGTTGAAGGAGCATGAGAATAACTATGCTACTCATGATATAGAACTTGCATCCATAGTACATGCTCTCA
Source organism: Pseudotsuga menziesii (assembly GCA_001517045.1). Classification (NCBI taxonomy): domain Eukaryota; kingdom Viridiplantae; phylum Streptophyta; class Pinopsida; order Pinales; family Pinaceae; genus Pseudotsuga; species Pseudotsuga menziesii. The sequence goes on from LPNX010263689.1 coordinate 571,112, forward strand.
AGATGTGAAGGCATTACTTGATGGGAAGGATATTTGAGCTAAGGATAGACCATTGTGGTCTAAAATACTTATTTGATCAGCCAACTCTAAATGTTAGGAAAGCTAGATGGCTGGAGTTTTTGTGTGAGTTTGATTTTGAAATCAAGCACATAAAAGGAAAAGAAAATAAGGTGGTTCATGCACTCAGCAGGAAGGTGCATGTGGCATCTCTTAGTACTTGCCAACCAGATTTGAAGCAACAGATTATTAATCATATTTCTGAAGATAAAATGTACGTGCAAATAAAAGACAAGTTGCAGCAACAAACCCTTGAAAGGAAGTATGAAGGATATAAATTGAAAGAAGATGAAATTCTTACTTAGAATAACATAATTTATATTCCAAATGTAGCAGATTTGAGGAGAATTGTAATGGATGAAATCTATCAAGCTCCATATTCTGGTCACCTAGGATATCAAAAAACGATTGCTACAACCAGAAGCAGTATTTTTGGCCAGGCATGAAAAAGGACATTGTTGAGTACGTTTCTAAGTGCATGAATTGTCAACGGGTGAAGGTTGAGCATCAACACCCAGCAGGTTTGTTGCATCCTTTGTCAATCCCGAAATGGAAATGAGAAGTTATTTCCATGGATTTTATTATAGGATTTCCAATGACTGTGAAACAACATGATTCCATCATGGTTTTGGTGGACAAGTTGACAAAGGAATCACATTTTATACTGGTCAAGTCCACGTATAAGGTTGATTCCATTGCAAAGATATTCGTGAAGGAGATTTTCAGATTTCATGGTTTTCCTAAGGCAATATTTTCTGGCAGGGTACCAAGTTTACTTCAAATTTTTGGAAGGGTTTGTTTGCAGATTTGGGTACAAATTTGAACTTCAGAACAACCTACCATCCTCAAACTGATGGGAAAAAAGAGAGAGTGAATCAAGTGCTTGAAGACATGCTTCACATGTATGTAATGGACAAACCCTCCAAGTGGGAGGATTACTTCCACTTGGTATAATTTGAATATAATAATGGATAGCAAGCATCATTGGGAATGCGTCCATATGAAGCTTTGTATGGAAGAATGTGTAGGACACTAGTAACTTGGGATAATCCAGTGAGAAGGATTGTGCTTGGTCCAGAATTGCTCAAGGAAATGAAGCAAGAAGGTTGCAAGATTAGGCAGAACCTGAAAGCAACCCAAGATAGACAGAAAATCTATGCAAATAAGCATAGAGTGCACAACAAGTTCAGTATGGGGATCATGTTTATCTCAGAGTGATTCCAAGGAAGAGTTCCTTGAAGCTTGGGAGTTGTGCCAAGATGTCACCTATATATTGTAGGCCATTTGAAATGCTTGAAAGAATAGGGCCAATTGCATATAGACTTGCATTTCCTACTAGCATTAGATCTCATAATGTTTTTCATGTTTCTTTGCTTAAGAAATATGTACATGACCCTAACCATGTGATAAATTGGGATGCGATTAAGATCGAACCCGGGGAAGAGTTACAAATCGAGCCATTGCGCATCCTCGACAAGAATGTCACAGTGCTCCGAAATCAAGCCATTGGATAGGTAAAGGTGTGGTGGAAGCACTACGGTCCTAATGAGTCTACATGGGAGTTGGAGGATGCCATGCAATTGGCACATCCATTTTTGTTCAATTTTGCAAAGCATTGAGGATAGTGATAATGTAAAGGGGAGGGAAATGTAACACCCTAATTTTGACCCCATGGTATTAAAATTGTACATGATGTAAATAACGGTTATTAAATCATGGAAAGGAGCTCAAGGCCAAGGCCCTGCCATCGATTTGGTGTTTTGTGTATTGGCGATCAAGGTTGATGCCAATGGTTATGGTGCTAGTCAGGCATAGTATATTTTGAGATATCATGTAAATATGCAATTTAATAAAATACCACAACTAGTTGTGCACTGCAACGAAAGAGATGGGGGAATGATTTCACAAGGAATAGGGAGGGGAGTTATCCAAACCCTTGATCCAATAGGGTGAGACCAAATGTCAATGAGAGAACCTGTAAGCTCTCATTTATCCTTTTCGTCCTCTGCACTCAATCATTCAATTATTCCAGAAGTTGGTTGAGGAAGTTAATGCCTTGGGCAGAGCAAGGCATGGCAGTCGGTTTCGTGACTAAGCCATCTTGCAGTATGAGCAAGCCTGCAGTCTAGGAAAGTCACATTTTTGCTTATGAAGAAATTAATCACAAGAATGTGTGTCCAATTCATTCATCCCTTATCCCTTAGTTGTATAATATCCCAAATACTGATATTCTATGGTTTTCTATTCCAGGGCTCACTTATATGCTGATAATATGCAAGAATACTGACTAAAACTTTGCATGCAAGGTACTAGAACAATGGCCCTAAATTATAGTTAAACTAGGGAAGAGATTTAAAAAGAGAATATCAACACTTACCACTGATAATCATGCCGATGATACTCTAGAGATAATACACATATTGCATAAAGAGCTGAGCTGATGAAAAACGAGTGCTCCCTTCTCAGTGTTACCACCCAACAGCACAAACCCCATCCTTAGCTAAAGGTGACATTTTTGGTGAAGGAGCTTCCTAATGAAGATGAGATTTTGCTAGGATGAAGGTATTCCTATGCCGGAGAGAATGAATGGATCATGCAGAGGTTCTGAACCCTATAAGCAGGCTAGCGAATTGGTTTACCTATTTACCTTCCCACGCCCCCAGATACACGAATCTGATGAGAACCACTCCGGATGAGAAAACCGAAAGCTGGTGATCACTCAATACCATAGGATGATCCTGCTGATGAAGATGATGCCAGTATATGGAAGATAAATTGATATTTAGAAACTCAGTAAGTACTTTGGGGTTTTCCAACTAAATCCCCCACCTGCGTGGATGAACCTGCAAACAATATTCCAATGGATGTTGAATAGATGTATATGAATGAATAAATATGAAGAGATGATGGTGGACCTGAATGGCATACCCTGAAGGAGACTAGGGTAGATATCTCACTATCGAACCCTCTTTAGTTGAAGACGTCGTCTTCAACCCCAACTGTTGTGGTTGCACATTGTGTTGTTGCTCAAAAGTTCCAAATCAACAATAATAGTAATAGATATCTTCTTTAGTCCAATAACCCTTCTTAAATAGATGATCATATGCTTCTAGGGTTTGCATGTCACTTTAAGGGTTTTTGCTTCACTTTTGAATGCATGCAATTCTAATTTCATGTTGACTTTAACACTGAAGAAATAAGGTCTGCATCCTTCGCATGCTTTAGGATATGAACTTTGATGCCCTTCTTACTACATTGATGACTTAATAATATTGAATTAATGTACATTTCTTCTCCTAGTGCTATCAGTCCTTAGTTATTCCCTTTTCTTTAAGACCCGCTCAAACCTATGGGAATGAGATAGGTTAACGGGTGTCTCAGGGTGGTTTAGTTGGAAGAGGACATTCCAAGTTTCCAGAAAGAAGAGGGATGGTTGTTCATTGTTGTTCATTGTGGTTCATGGTTCATTGTTCGCAGACGCAGCGAGAGCTAACAGAGTATTGCTACACGTTTCTACAGTGTTTTTTTGTATTACAGAGTGGTATGGAACCATGGTTGTTGTGTTACAGTGTTTTTCTGTGTTATAGAGTGGAACCTTGTTTTGTTGTGTTACCTTGTGGTTTATTGTTATGTATACCCTAGTTTGGGTCTGAATTGTATGAAAGACTTAGGAGTGGAAGAGACGTCGAATTGGATTGATAAACCTAGTGAAGAGGGGAACCTCACAAAAAGATAAGAGTGGCTGGTGTATCTTCTATGCAAATCCTGAAGAGCATTGGAACGGAAGGTATATCCCGAGGAACTGTGTAGCATAGAAGGGGATACTTCCTTGTGTTGGGTGTGTAGGTATTGTGGATTTCAGGCCATATAGATCTTGTGTAGGTTTCCCTAGCTCTGTGAATGAGCCACTAGCTTATCCATTCTACCTTTCCACTGCCTTGGCATGTCAAAACCACAAATTTTCACAAAAAATTAAAATTTTGAGATAGCATAAAAAGTTACAGTTGTAGTTGAACATCTGCTAGCAGTCATTATAAGATATGAAACAGACAAAGATAAATAACCATTTAACTTTAACATATAAAAATTAATGTTGTTTTAATTTTGATATGTAATGTAAGTAATCTGCGTTTGATTAATTAGTTCTTCTAATGGTTTTGAATGAAAAGTAGGTGAGGAGTCATTTTCTAGTCTGGGATTACTTAGGAACTGCTAACGTATCTGGATTTTTTGCATCTTTACAAGCTTGATAGGTAAATTTTGACCTAGTTAAAAGTTTATGAAGGCATTTTAACCAGATATACTTCTTAGCATAGAATTATACTGCTAGTGTAAAGATTCTGCTTAGAAGACTCAAGAATCTGCAAGGTAAAGTTTGTTTCTTTTATTTGACTCACAATACTATTTTACCTTGTCTCTGTATCATAGAGGTTATTAATGTCACCTTTCTGTTTGTCTCTTATCAGTAAGATATTAATATAGATAAAGATTTCTTTTCAACGTTACTCTACTTGATTTCTAGTTTTAGAAAATCTCAAGATAAAAGTTCAAAACTCCTCCTTTGACATAATAGTCTACTTCCATTATTATCATAATAATAAAAGAACTGCTTATCATTCTATATAATTAAAATGGACCTATGCTATTTCGAACATAAGCCTGAAAACTTCTTTTTAACTCTAATTCAATTAGGACTCCACATGGTTAAAGTTATTAGTTTATCATCATGAATGGATTACTCATTTCCTTTATGACATCACTAGGCGATGACTTCGCATTACCCTACTGTCTACTGAATTGTAAAAGTAGTGCAATAAAATCCTAGATAATTTACTGTCTTAAACTCTACTTCTATCTTTAACCTTGATCCAATTTGACTTAGAACTTGGTAAGCATTGTGGAGCTTCCAAGATTAAGTACCTGTAGATTTTATATCCTACACCCAATACATTAGATTCCTTTTTAAGTTAAGGAACTATTATTGTACACTAGAGTTATTATATCTTTATACACCATATTAATTTAATTCTATTCTTATGACTTAACCATTTATAGCTTATGAATAAAATACCAAGATTTTTAAATCATTTTAAAACATATTCAATGCTTATGCTAACCTCTTAATCTTTTCTTTATAAGTGTGATTATGAAAGGTTAATATAATCCTTACATCATTGGCATTGATATTCATAGCAAAATTTTTGAGAAACGAGGGCACCGAAATCATATGTAAAACCGACTCTTTCCAAAACTATTTATAACATTATTCATTATAATTAAATGTTGGAAAAACCCTTGTTCAAGGTCGAGGATTGACTTGTTGGCAATGATATGGTATTGACTTTATGTTAAAACTATATATCATTACATGCATAAGGTAATTGATTATCAATTATTCGGTTTTAATGTTTGCAGTGATAACTATACAAAAGACCCACAGAGAAGTGAAAAGATCTGAGTATACGTGGCACTCTCCTTGCCATGCAAATCATGATTTAAAAGTATTCATTGCAACCCTAGCTCCTCATTATTTTGTCGAGGGTTTTGTCTCTGCATGGTTTGGGTTTTACTGCAGCCGTTGAAGGCTCGCAGTAGCTTGCCTCCATCTCCACTATCCGTGCAATACTTTGAATGGTCATTGTTTTTGAGTGAGTGTTCATGCCATAGCTCGTGATTGAAAGTTTCCTGCAATACTTCGCTGTGCATGTGGGTTGTTTTACACAGTCACTAGTTACAGGGTTAAATTCATGGTCTTTTTTCCAGTGCCTTGACTTTTTCTTACTCTTGTTGACTGTGTAACTTGCATTGTGTGTCCTCCCTCGTCTCTGTCACTGCAGAAAAATGAGGTTTTGGATTCTTCTTACGTTGGTTGCAGTGTTGTTGTTCCTTCGTGGCTCCCTTGTCTTTACTTCCAGGTGAAAAACAATAGATGTTGTGCGTGAGGTTTTGGTCTGCCTACTTCTTGACCTCGGTTCCCACAGTTCAGGTAAATTTCATTTTTAAACAAAGAATGCAAGCTATGAATAAAATTACGGATTTAGTGCTAAACCCAAATTCTAATTATACTTTGAATCTTATTTGCAGGTGACAGTTCGCAAAACCCTTGGAAGGAAATACTTCAAAAAAAATTTGGTCAACGTTCTGTCTCCAGGTAAGCCCTGGTTACCAATGGCTCTCCCTGCTTGTGTAGACCTTAGGGGACAATGTCCATAAGGAAGAAATTATGGCATGGTTGTCACCCATTCTTGGGATGTTGTTCTTCAGTTTACTAGTTTTTTTTGTTTGTTTTTGTTTAAAACCCTTTCTTCAGCAAGGTGACTCTGGCACACTGCCGTGACTTGTAAAGCTTCCTTATTGTATAAAAAGATTTTACAAGAAGTAGTTTTGACACTTGGTTTGTTGTTTTCGTTATCTTAAACCCCATATTACAATATGGGTGCATCAGCTTAACGCTGGTTTTTGTCCTCTAAAAAAAAAATTATAGCCTTACGGCCTATCATATGATACACAGTTCTTTTGAAAACATACAGGTTTCCTTTTGAGCCCGGACTCAGTCTACCCTAAGTTATTTATATGACTGTTTATCTTATGATGTTTATGTGACTTTGTGTACTTGGATTTATTATCTTATTCGACTGTGTATTAATATGTATTATTTATTAATTGCTTAAACTTTTGTTAATGGTGTTTGAACTATGGTTAAACTATTTGCATCAGAAAATAATTTATAGCTTTTGTTATTCACTCAGAAATATGAGCTAGGTTTCTCCTTCGATGACACTCTGGTTAAAGAATTCTTTTAGTTTTATTATGTGAGCTTCTGTTATTTGTAAAACAATTACTATTAAGTATTGTTATTATAGTGTAATGGGTTTTCTTAAATTTGTATTTTAAAAACTTTAAATGTTAGAAGTACAGTAACTAGAAGTAACAGTTCGTATGTCTATGTTTGTACTTCTTTTGCAGAGAATAAACCTATTAATATTTACAGTAGAGCTCTACAAAGACATGTATTGTTAAATATTTATCATAATCTTATTATTTTACTGAAATGTTAGCTAGGTTTTCATTAGAATTATTCGTAAACATTAATTCAATAAAGAGTCTGTTTTTTATAAAGAATGATACTTTTCCTAAACCTTTTTATTTATTTATAGTAACTATTGTATTAGTTTGGTTAACCAAATAAATAGATAAATAAACTAAGTAAATACATTTTCTTTCTTAATATCATAATTAATTTGACTTGTCGTTTTCTTGAGTTAATAGTACCTGTTAGTCTTTAAACTATTATGATTACTAATAGAATATATATACTTATTAGTTTATATCTTTGTTGTACTGAAAGTAAACTAGTAGTTTTTAGCTGTAGTTCTTCTATTGTATAAACACAGGTTACTAAGTAAAATACACAGAAAAATATATGTGTAACCTAACATCGTTTTCCATCCTGTAAGTTCTAAATTTCAAAAAGATAGCAAAGTGCTGTGTATAAATATACATATTTTCTACTAGAGTACTTATTTATAAAAACATCTTTCTACTTGTGCTGAGTTATTGTTATTTCTTTTCTAAAGTACTTACCTACAAAAACTGGTTAATATGAAACATATATAAATAAGTTATTGGTATTTTCTGATAACAAATTACATACAAAATAGGTTACCCTGATATTATGAAATGCATAAACATCTATTCATTCCAAATTTCTATTATATCCTTCATCTATTTTAACATACACTGCCTGTGCTGGAGTATGGTCTGGTCCATTCCAGACGTGGAAAAACACAGGTTAGGATTTATTTTCCTCAATTTCAGCTTCATTGTTTCGATAAACTAAAAGATTACAATATCTATCAGTTCACTACTAAACATTTGATATTTATTAATCAATTAGTCTCACATATAAACATTTAACATAGTAAAAATAAAAAGACTGTAGAACCTATTTAAGCTGGACAACAACAGCATTGGGAGGCCGTTCCTCCCTACCAACTCCTAGAGAGCGCTCAAACAGCGTCTCCTCAGGACCCCCGAGCATGTTCCTGGTCTCCTTGGCTAAGAACTGGTGGAGCAAGCAAACAATATACTAGTCCAATGACTCAGTATTCACTCTACACTCAGTAGAAAGATCCTTCAGCTGAAAAGCTGCACCATATCACTTTTGCAGTTAACCTCTCAAACACCTTCCAAAAATTCCCTTCACATTGAAATCCTCTGAAGTACATTCACCTGAATGTTCACCTCCCTGGAATGAGCAGCCTCAGCTCTCTTCAATGGGCATTTTTATTAAGATTTCCTAGGTCTTTTGGGTCAGTTGTCATTAATTGAGCCACCTACTCTGATCCCACTTTCTTGGGGGATCATGACCCCAAATGTAGGGAGGTTTCCACCTGCAACAGTTGGAAGTGATTGAGGATGCTTCCACTTGTCTACTTGCTCTCCACCCAGTCTCCTCCACCAACTTTACTAGTAAACACTCTTTTAACAGCTCTCCCAAGCTGTTGTCTCCACTTTTATTTATTTATAATTAAAATATTCAGAATTACATTCAATATCCTTGACTCTGCTGAGTCATCAATTACAACTTAGCATAAAATTTAACATATTGTCTTGAAATAAAATCAAATATGATAATATTATTTTCACAAAATTGGGGCATGTGACATACACACCCACTTAGAATAGAACATCGTCCTCGATGTTATTTATTATTCATCCTTGGAATTCCCATGGAACATAATTGGATATGCATTTCGCATATTACTTTCCAATTCCTAGGTGGCTTCCTCTGGACTAAGGTGCTTCCATTGCACCTTCATATGTCCAATGGTGCAGTTCCGAAGTGTAATCTACCTCCACCCGAGGATACAGTCCGGTTCCACCAGAAAATCTCCTTCTGGTTCCACCTGTACATCATTCCAGTTAACAACATGAGTAGCATCATGAACATATTTCTTTAATACGAAAATGTGAAAAACATTATGTACTCTTAAATTTAGTGGTAATGCTAATTGATAAGCTACTTGCCCAATTCTAGATAGAATTTCAAATGGACCACAGTAACAAGGTGCCAATTTTGTACAACTCCCCAATCCCAGAGAGCTCTTTTTGGGCCTTACCTTTATGAACACATGTTCACCTACCTGAAACTCCTTTGGAGTTCTTTTTAAGTCTGCTTGACTTTTCTGCCGATCCTGTGCAACTTTCAGATTACCTTGCACTTGTTTTACAATTTCTTCTATTTCATTTAATAGTTCAGGACCTAATACCAATCTATCCACTGGATTACTCCAAGAGATAAGTGTATTACATTTCTGTCCATATAAAATTTCAAAAGGGATAAATCTGGCTGATGTCTGATAATTATTATTATAAGTAAATTCTACTAGATGCAAATAATCCTCCCATTTACCTGGCTGGTCTTTCACATACATTCTTAATAGATCTTCCAGTACTTGGTTTACTCTTTTAGTTTGTCCATCTGTTTGAGGATGTAATGAAGTACTAAAATTTAATGTAGTGTTTAACCCTTTAAACAAAGACTTCCAAATGTTTCCTGTAAATTTAGGATCTCTATCTGAGATTATGACTTTTGGTACTCCATGCAATCGAAAAATCTGTTTTAGAAAAATATCAGCTATGTTTGCTGCTTTATAAGTAGTTTTAACAGGTGTAAAGTGAGCTGCTTTACTTAACTTATTAACTACTACCATGATAGAATCATTTTGATTTTGATTTCTAGGCAGTCCAGTAATAAAATCTAAACTAATTATCTCCCATTTCCAGCTAGGTGTTGATGTTCAGTTTTTACCTGTTGACATTCAAAACACCTAGCAATATATTTTTCTACTTTAGTCTTCATATTCGGCCAAAAATACTCTTTTCTTAACATAGTTATAGTCTTTTGATAACCTGGATGACCTGAGTATGGATTTTTATGAATTTCATCTAGAATTAATAGCTTAACTTTAGGTACGTTAGGTACATACATTCTATCTTTATACAGTAAAAATTCTTTTGCATTTAAACTGTAACCTTTACTTAAGTTTTCTGTTGGATTTTCTTTAGTTTTAGCTTGCAAACTCTGGTAAATTTCATCTTGTTCTATTCCTTCTTTAAGTTGTTCATCCAAATATGTAGCATAAGTGTTGATAGTTGCTACAAAATTCAGCCTTGTGTTCCTACTTAATGCATCAACAACTTTATTTTCTTTACCTTTTATGTGCTGAATTTCAAAATCATATTCACTTAAGAAATCTAACCACCTAGCTTGTCTGGCATTTAAATTAGGATGATCTAACAGATACTTCAATCCTTTATTATCAGTCATTAAAACAAATTTTCTGCCAATTAGGTGATGTCACCACATCTTTAAAGCGTGTATAAAAGCTACTAATTCCAGATCGTAAGTTGCATAATTCTTTTCATGGACTTTTAACTTTCTAGACTCATAGGAAATAACATGCCCTTCTTGAGTCAGAACACCACCTAAGCCATCATTACAGGCGTCAGTGCACACTATAAATTCTTTATTAGGATCAGCTATTCTTAAAATAGGTGTGCTGGTTAATAAAGTTTATAACTTTTTAAATATTTCTTCACATTTCTGATTCTAGTCGAACTTATTTCCCTTCTTCTGCAAGGAAGTTATCGGATTTGCAATCCTCGAAAAACCTTCAATGAACCTCCGATAGTAACTGGTAATTCCCATGAAAGATCGAACATCTGTCACATCCTTAGGAACTAGCCAATATTCGATTGCCCTTATCTTTTCAGGATCTACTGAAATCCCTTCCTTGGTCACCACATGACCTAAGTACTAAATCTTATCCTTGAAGAAATCACATTTACTAAACTTTGCGAAGAGTTGATGATCTCGCAACTCTTGCAAAACAATTTTTAGATGTTCTTTATGTTCTTCTTCGGTTTTTGAATAGATTATAATGTCATCGATAAACATGACCACAAACTGTTAGCTGGAATATTTCACCTCCTGCGGACAGCAAGGTGTTCCATTGGTCTGAATGGTTCAGATCCAGAACAAATAGAGGACAGAGGTTGAAGACTCTCCCTAGAAGCTGTAGATATCTGGAGGACAAGGCTTTGACAGTTCACTTGTGTACCTGCAAAAAATCTCAACACGCAATGAATCAAAGCAACCATAATATGATCTACTAATCTATACTAGTGACTAAGGAATCTAGCAACATATATATGCGAAATCACAACAACAACAACATATGTGGGATAGAAATCAACTTGCATTAGAAATATGAATAAGTTTACAACCAAGCCTTAGTGTTGACATGCATCTCCATGAAACCAGCTCTTCATCCCCAAAAGCTCCGACTTTAGCTCTCTATGCTCTCTCCAAATGATCTTGGGCCAAGAATCAATCCAACAGCATAACAATACCTTCAATGTTCTCTCCTCAACCATGGCTATGAGCTCATATTTATAGGGCTTTAATGGATAGAGATGGTTGAGAAATTAGTGGGTGAGGTGGCCTCTAAGATCCTAGGATGAGGGATCTCGAGCTCAACCAACCCACAACAGTAGGGATAAGGGATATCTCGAGGCTTATCATCTAGAAGCCTCGAGAAGCTTCTCTTTTCCCCTTTTTACCTAGGCTACCACATTTTTCCTTCAGTGAAAGAGCGGTTCTGGTAATAACCGCCTATGGACCAAGGGAAATGGGCAGTGGCACTGCTTGTGGACAACCGATGAAAGGAGGTGTGAGCATGGGTACCGCTCCTGGATAAAGGGGCATGCACGATGCTGGGAATTTGTATGACAGATTGATAAAAAACCATTTAGTTTCCACTCCAGAAGCTGGGATTCAGGGCAATTAGGTATCTCAAATGTCTTATCACATGATGGTGACAGGATTTGGGTATAACAGGATGCCCCCCAAAGCATGAGTCTTAGAGTGATACGATAAATGAGATCTTTGAGAACAAGTTGTCGCCAGGAGATGAAAATGTCGGCTCGATCAGAGTATGTAGTGAAGTAGGCATCTGTAGTACATTAGTATGTTGACTCATAGACATAAGTAACCAAACTCATAGCTACAGACCAATACAAGGAAGATCTATGAGTGGAATAAACAAGCATGGCTACTAGAATACAACGTAGATCCATGTGATAGAGGACTCAAACTTGGACATAGCTACCAGACATACAACGTAGATCTATGTCATACAGACGCAAATTTGAGCATAGTCATGACCATACAAATGTGGATCCATGCTAGATATACAAAACTCCATCGCAACCTGGGAAAAAGAAATGAGCGCTTTAAACAAATGCACAGGGTCTTCGTCTTGTCCTCCACAAAGTATGATTCTATCCATGTGATTACAATGATTTGAAGTCAAACATGGTAGAAACCACTTGATTACCAGCCAATGATGTGAACCATTAACAAGTGCGAGGGAGATCACCACTAATGTCAATGATTCCCAAGGTACCCTAGTACAATCTACTGAGTGCGAATAGATGTCCTGATGTCGAACACCCAGTCGATCCTATCGATCAAAATTCAATGATGTGAACCTATGTTGAGAGCAAGAGAATATGTCATTAATGCATACAAATCTCAAGGTACTAAATATTGTTTCTAAGACTATTTCTTGGATGATGAGCTGATGTCGACAAGAATAGTCTCGTCGAAGGAGGGCCATGATGAGTCCCACATCGACAACACGAAACTCGGAACATAGTTCTAGAATGATGTGAATGCAATGACCATATGACTGACTCAAAGATACTGACACAAAGACTGTGTAGACCGCAGAGGTAAAACTTATTCATATCTCCTTTGAACATCGGGCGGCACAACAAAATGACTTGGCAGCATGACTAGACAAGACAGATACACAATGCGACACTAGACAATGCATTCTTTTGAAAGACTCAAAGGATTGACATGACTCATGAAAGTGGATTGTCATGGAGATCAGTTGAATACCCAATTGACTAACATGATTGTGCATACAAGTGCCATGTTCAAAGGTAACAACAAAAAACTGCCATTATTTACAAAATGATTCCCTTCCCATTTTCCCCATCATGATCGATGAGTGCCTCTTTTCAATTATACGAGTTCAAAGAGGGTAACAAACACTCGATATAGCTTGTCAGAAGACAAGTCCAGTCTCATATGTTTTACGAACCTGAGAGAGGAGGGGTTCGTTCCCAAAACGGGTCTCTCAATGTTTAATTTAACAAGTCCACTGAAATAAAACTTGGTATCATTCATGTTTAGAGAGTCTAAACGAATACGGAAGAAGACTCCAAAGGGGTCCTTTTTCATATGATTTAGTCTCTAAGTCCCAAAAAAGTGTAAAATCATACCTTAGAGAACTCTTCCAGTCATGATTGGCTGGAGTGATCCTTTTTCGTAAATAGTCCTATCCGAACCGAGAAAGAGATAACCTACTGTCGGACGAGCGACTCTTCAAATACTTTAACGAGCGTGGAGAAGACAAGATCGCTCGACAATATTTTCATATTTAGGGAGCCTAAAAAGAGTTTAAAGAGAAATCCATTAACCTTTTTCATTTTTGAATCCAGAGCATGAAAAAGTAATAAACTAAGCTCAAACTAGTTTTCATGTTTTAACCAGAGCACGAAAAATGAAAAGTAAGCTCAACACCATCTTACTGTTTTTAACGAGCTCGAAGATCAGTTGAAAGAATGCTCATGGATTGGTTTTGTTTTTACGGAAGCTTGAAACCAATAGATAAACTATGCTTGAAAAAACCCATTAACATGATATACAGAGGTTGCAATCTTGCCCCCAGCATGATTGCTAGCGATGCTTACCCCTAGCATGGTTGCTAGCGGCTCGACATGCCCCCAAGCTTCGTTTCATCTGACGATTCTTCTTCCATACCCAACCTAAAAACCTAGTTACTAATGTGAAAATGTTCACCAGGGGGGTTGGAAGAACGAGAATCGGGCAGGTGAAGGTTCAAATTCTAACACTAAAGTGTAGACTCAAATCAAGGGAAGGGGATCTGTTTCATTTTTACACAAGCTTGAAACGGAAGGTAACTATGCTTGGAACATGGTTTCATTTTTATGCAAGCTTGAAACCAAAAGGTAAACTATTGTAAAGGAAACCTGCTTCATTTTTTAACGAGCTCGAAATAGAAAATGAACTATGCTCAGGAATGATTTCATTTTTATGCAAGCTTGAAACCAAAAGGTAAACTATGCTTGAGGAGATCCATTTCATTTTTTAACGAGCTTGACATAGAATGGGAACTATGCTCATGGAAAATTGACATGATGGTTAGGTGCTATTTCATTTTTTAATGAGCTTGACATAGAATGGGAACTTTTCTCAAAACATGGTTTCATTTTTATGCAAGCTTGAAACCAAAAGCGTAAACTATGCTTAAGGAGTGGTTTTATTTTTTAACAAGCTTGAAACCAAAAGCATAAACTATGCTTAAGGAGTGGTTTTATTTTTTAACAATCTTGAAACCAAAAGCGTAAAATATGCTCTAGACATGGTTTCATTTTTATGCAAGCTTGAAACCAAAAGCATAAACTATGCTTAAGGAGTGGTTTTATTTTTTAATGAGCTTGAAACCATAGGGTAAACTATGCTCTAAAACCTGCTCCTACCAAACATGATATCCATGGGTTGGTAGGTTGCCCCCATTACTTAAAAGCTAGCGACTTAGCTCCATTATGATGTCCATAGACTAGAGCCATGCCCCCCATTTTACCTATGATGGGAAAAAGCTAACTAGGAGAAGGGGAAGGAACCACAATAACATGCAGCACATTCAGGGCAGTCTGATTACTCGGAGTAGTGCGATGATCAAGTGTAACAAATGAAAGTTGATCAATGGTCACCATCTTCCCATCATGGGGAAAATGCATAAATCTAAAGAGTGTGGACACAACAACCTTCATGGCATAAACATAATCACGTCCAAGGAGCAGATTGAAATCTAAAGGACCTTGGACCACCATAACATCAATGCAGATAGTTTTCCCTACTAATGTAATAGGAAAACGAGGAAGGGTCCCTAAAGGTGCAGTAGGCCTTCCATTAAAAGCCAGTATTTGATCGGTGGCTGGTACAAGCTGAGGAGAACCTAAAGCTTTCCAAGCAATTGAGGATAGAATACTAACAGAAGCCCCTTCGTCAACAATAGTGTGAAGTATCCGTCTAGCAGTAACATTCACAACTATCTGGAAAGGAAAACTCGAATGAAGATGAGACTCTGTTAGGTTACTCCAATCAAAGGAAATAACCTCACTACTCAGAGAGGGTTATGTCAAAACAGACAAAATTTCCTCTTGTCGAGAACAATCAGAACGAAGCATAAAAACTTTGGCAGGTTTCAATTCATTCTCTATTGGAAGAGAAGAACAAGATGAATATTTGGTCAAAGAGACTACTTCAGTCTTAACACTCTCTGATGAAAGAGTGGGATCGGGTGGAAATGACACCGAATCGATCACTTTAACTTCACTCTCCAAAGGAAGAGTGGGATCAACCATAGATAAATCTGAATCGACCACTTGGTCAACCAGTGGGGGATTGAGGGATAACTTACTATCACTTGTTGGAATCACCTATTGATGATCATTAATATTTTCCAACCAACGTGAAGCTTCATCCATGCTTGGACAAAGAAAAGTACGATGCATAGCCTTGCATATCAAACAAGGATACAAGACTTTACCCTTACGACCTTTTATCAATGGGTCACTGGTTGAGGGAGTATCGTCAACATGATGATCAGAGGTTGATGACACAGATGGTTTGGACCTTTTAGACCACTCTTCTTGTACATGGGAGAGGCCAGGACACTCCTTAAGAAGGTGGTCCCCCTTGCAAAGCTTACAAGGGAAATTGGGTTTTCTGGGTGTTCCCTTAGAATGAGCACCATCGAGAGCAAATGGTTGCTACTTTTTCTCTTTCTTATCCTTCTTCTTTTTACCCTTTTCTTTCTTCTTCTTCGTATCCACATGACTACTAACCATATATATTTGGTCAAGTGAAGAAGAAGAAAGAGGTGAAGCCATAACCGGTGAAGAAGGAGCAGGATTAGGTTGAGGATGATCCTCTCCTAGAGGAGAGGTGACATTTGAGGCATTAGGTGTAACAGGAATTACTAGATTAAACAACCAGACCGGTAATCCTGTTGTTAATCCAGGAAGATTTAGAGTGGCAATAAAGAGAGGACCAATACCTTCACTTGGAGGGACTACAAAAGGTACACCTTGGAAAGGGACCTCTTGAATGTTAGTCCCAGATGAGGATGCCATCTCTAAACTCTCTAGTAACCCACTAAATACCATGCACAAGCAAGTACTACTCAAACTAAAAGCAACAAGCAAACATGTGAAAGGAGTGGATAAGAGTCAGGAACCTCACAAGACAGGCCAAAAGGATAACTCAGATGGTTTGAGGATTCCTACAAGGGTCTCCTGATATACGCAAGGTACGAGGGAGCTAAAATCTGTATTAGTGTTTTCTAATGCATAACCGTTCACAAGGGGCCTTCCGATATACAATCGAGTACGTGAAGTACCTTTCTATATACCTCAAGGGTACGTGAAAGGCCGTTCGATATACCGACATTACGTGGAAGAACCACGCGAGTCCCGGAATGTAATGCTGACAAATAATGATAGCTCCTATGCTTAACAATGCCCGAACATGTCTCTAACTTATCACTCAAATTGCTAAAAGTTTTAACCTAGAACTACCGTTAATTTTATCTTGTGCGTTTAGGTGGAACCATGGAGTGAAAACTTGATATGATAGTGCAAGTTTTCCTCTTCAATGAAATTCTACCTAAGAGAGGGAGAGAGATTTACATTTCTTCCCAAAAATGCACACTTAAATGCAAATGCAATTCTATCTTTTCAAACGAAAAGTGAAATATCAATGCACCCCAAACAATATTCAAAGCAAATAAGAAAGAGATCTAGAGAACATATAACATAAGTCAAAATGTTTCCTATCTTTTCATGCTTGAAAAAGCCACATAAAAACTTAATGGAAAGATGATTTCACTAACGTTTCCAAACAAAACTAACTCTAATGCATGCAAAGCTGAAAACAGATATTTCTTATTAATGAAATTAAGATCTAGAATCTTGAACAATCATGCACAAAACAAGAAGAAAATCGTTCAACAAACTTGCGAATAAAGCAAAAGAGAGAGAAAACTAAAACTTATGTTTGAAACAGATAAGGAAACGAAGAACCAATCTTTCCTACCAAGAACTGAAAAAATCAGCATGCAAAAGGAAACAAGAATCACCCAAGAAAAGAAAGACTCAAAACAACATGGATCACTCATGCATTCTAAGTCCAAAACAAACCAAAGCCTACTCAAGAAAATGAAATGTATATTTCCAATTCCAATGAATGATATCTACAGAAAAGAGCAAGAGGTTTCAAGCAAAGAAAATAACGCAAATCTAATGCAAGAAACATAAACTCTCTTTGAATGTAGAAAAAATACAACAATCAAAGTGACTGCAAAATACACTTCATTTTCATCAAAAAGTAAGTTAAAAACACACAAAAATAAAAATACGAAGTCTGGAACAGGGCCTACCTGGCACCATGCAGATGAAGCTGCTGACAGGCGGTTTTGAGGCAGAACCGCTTCTTGCTCACTGGATTCAGGCGATGGCACCGCGGGCTACTAACTGGACATAAGCGGTGGCACTGGGGGTTGCTAACTGGACACAGGCGGTGGCACTGCTCCTTGCCTACAAAACATGTGTGGTTCCCTATGTAAATCCAAAACATCAAGGAGAATGACATATCAAGTCATAAAAAGACCAAATCAGGGCAAATACTGTTGAATTGAGTAGGGAAACAGAGCATAAAAGACCGAAATGACTCAGATTTGAACAGATCTGGAAATTTCAAACCCAAATAATGCAAATCAGAAAGTAGATCTGATTGAAAAGAGTTGAAGAAAACGGAGCCTGGATTCAGACAAGAGTTGCAGACTGAGGAAGATCAGAACAACTGAATACCAATCCCCAGCAGAGTCGCCAGATCTGTTAGCTGGAATATTTCACCTCCTGCAGACAACAAGGTGTTCCACTGGTCTGAATGGTTTAGATCCAGAACAAATAGAGGACAGAGGTTGAAGACTCTCCCTAGATGCTGTAGATATCTGGAATACAAGGTTTTGACAGTTCACCTGTGTACCTGCAAAAAATCTCAACACGAAATGAATCAAAGCAACCAGAATATGATCTACTAATCTATGCTAGTGACTAAGTAATCTAGCAACATATATATGCGAAATCACAACAACAACATCATATGTGGGACAAAAATCAAC
Organism: Pseudotsuga menziesii; assembly: GCA_001517045.1. Lineage (NCBI taxonomy): Eukaryota > Viridiplantae > Streptophyta > Pinopsida > Pinales > Pinaceae > Pseudotsuga > Pseudotsuga menziesii. The sequence goes on from LPNX010263689.1 coordinate 589,516, forward strand.
TTGCATTAGAAATATGAAGAAGTTTACAACCAAGCCTTAGTGTTGACATGCATCTCCATGAAACTAGCTCTTCATCCCCAAAAGCTCCGACTCTAACTCTCTATGCTCTCTCCAAATGATCTTGGGCCAAGAATCAATCCAACAGCATAACAATACCATGAGGTCTTCACTTAGTGAAACCATGTCATAGCACCTTCATTCATGGGATATTAAAGAATACCCCTATTTTCATTATATATTGATAATTACTTACAAAAATCCTTTTTTTGAGCCCCCCTCCCAACACATATTTCCAATTTTAAAACCCCTATTTTTATAACATATTCCTTATTTTTACTAAAAAATCCTTTTTGTACCCCCCATGCCCTATTCCCTGCCCCCCAATACCTGCAATATATTGACCTTATTTTTCACAATTAAAAACCTCCCAATATGAATGAACGTGATAAGATATTGCTCAACAAGGTGAATACCCTGTGAACAATACCTTCAATGTTCTCTCCTCAACCATGGCTATGAGATCATATTTATAGGGCTTTAATGGATAGAGATGGTTGAGAAATTAGTGGATGAGGTGGCCTCTAATATCCAAGGATGAGGGATCTCAAGCTCAACCAACCCACAATAGTAGGGATAAGGGATATCTCGAGGCTTATCATCTAGAAGCCTCGAGAAGCTTCTCTTTTTTCCTTTTTACCCAGGGTATCGCGTTTTTCCTTCAGTGACAGAGCGGTTCTAGTAATAACCACCTATGGACCAAGAGCAATGGGTGGTGGCACCGTTTGTGGACAATCGATGAAAGGATGTACGAGCAGGGGTACCGCTCCTGGATAAAGGGGCATGCGCGGTGTTGGGAATTTGTATGACAAATTGATAAAAAACCATTTAGTTTCCACTCCAGAAGCTGGGATTCAGGGAAAGTAGCTATGTCAAATGTCTAATCACATGATGGTGACAGGATTTTGGTATAACAAAAACTTATCTAAATATCTATGCATAACGTTGTTCATTAAACACATGAAAACAGCTGGGGCATTAGTAAGCCCGAATGGCATTACGACAAATTCGTAATGACCATATCTAGTTCTGAAAGTTGTCTTAAAGATGTCTTCATCTTTAATCCTTACTTGATGATATCCAGACCTTAAATCTATTTTCAAAAACATCGTGGCTCCACGTAGTTGATCAAATAGATCATCTATGTGGGGCAACGGATATCGATTTTTGATGGTCATCTTATTTAATGGACGGTAATCTATGCAAAGTCGCACGGTTCCATCTTTTTTCTTAACGAAGATGATAGGTGCCCCCCACGGAGACACACTTGGTCAAATATACTTTTTATCAATTAGTTCTTTTAATTGGGATTTTAATTCATTAAGTTCAAGTATGTTCATTCAATAAGGGGTCTTTGAGCTAGGTATTGCACCCGGTACCAGTTCAATGGTGAAATCCAATTCCCTTTTCGGAGGTAATCCCAGAATTTCTTCAGGAAATACATCTACATATTCTTTTAAGACTGGTATGTCTTCCACTTTTAACTTATTTGTCTTAATTAGACTCTCTTCATCAGTTATTGTTACTGCATAAGCTTTACATCCCTTCCTAACAGGTCTCTTAAGCTGTAGGGAAGAAATCTTCCTTATGGTGGTTTTTCTAGGGATTCCTTTTACACTCACTGGTTTTTCATCACTGTTTAAACCTGTGAAGGTTTTATCATAACAATTTAGAATTACTCTATGTTGTTCTAACCAGTCCATACCAATCAGCAAATCATAAGAACCAAGAGGAAAAATATTAAGCTTGACAACAGTTTCAAAATGATCCATAACTACTGCACATTCTTTTACAAAACAAGTTACCTTTCTTTTAGCACCAGTGGCTAACTGAACCAAACAAGAATTCTCAAATTTTTCGACAGATAACTTACATTTTTCTACCATTTTAGGTGCAATATAACTGATACTGGCTCCTGGATCAATCAAAATAGTTACAGAGGTCTGATTTATCATACCTTCTACTTCAACCATGGAAGTCTGATATTCTGCTTATTGATTCTCAAAGGCTGCGTTGATTCTGGGCATGGTCCTCGCTAGTTCCCCAACGGTCATCTCCTCCTGTATGGTATGAATATTGCTAATAGTCTTCTTCCGATTAGGACAAACTGAAGCATAGTGTGGGCCATTACACTCCCAACACTTGATAGGCTCTTTGCGCTAAAAGTTCTTGGTAAAATTTCCATGATTATTAGCAAATTCCTTACCTTTAGAATTATTCTGATTGTTGGGTGTATTGTTATTATTTCCTTGGAAGTTCTTATTATTAGGATAATTTCTGGCCTTATTGTTCTTCGAATTTATGTTGGGCACAAAATCCTTGTTCTTTTGTTCATACTGATTATTATTTTTCTTAGCTTTCTAGTTGGCCAAGCTTTCCTTCTTCTGATTCTGCTCAGAACATAAGTTAGCTTTCCTCATAGCTTCTTCCAAAGTCTTTGGATTATCATATTCAATCCTATCCTTAATATGATAAGGTAGGCATCTGAGGAATTGTTGTACCTTTGGTTTCTCATCTACAAGGTATGGTACATACCTAAGTAGACTTAAGAACTTGCTATTTAGATCTTTCATTGTCATTGATCCTAGCTTCAGCTCATAAAATTATTTTTCTCTCTCCTCATAATATTGCTTAGACAAAAATTTCTTTTTAAAATACCTCTTAAAGGTACTGCAGTTTACATTTTTCTCTTTTATTCCCTTTACTCTTTTCAAGTCCTGCCACCAAATGTCAGCCTTTCCTGAAAGGTTATAAATAGCCATTCTAGCCTTTAACTGGTTAGAATAGTTATATATTTGGAAGTACTTCTTCATCCCAGATAACCAGGATTCAACTTCCTCCCCCTTCTCAGTCTCTCCATTGAAGGTTGGTGGTTTTATCTTTTTGAATTCCCTGGAAATATCCTCATAAGGTTTGTATTTCCTCTTTTTAGTGTACTGATTATCATCACTACTGTTACTAGTAGAATGGTAATTTCGTTGTTCACCAAACACTTCAGAAGATGAACTACTTTTGGTTTTAGTATGTTTCATCTTTTTAGATTTACGTTGATGACTTCTATCTTCTGATTCTGTTCTTCTACCCCTACCCTCAGTTTGAAACTTTTCAATTAGGATCTGATTCAGCTCTTCTTGAGCCCTTAGAATCCTTTCATTTTCTTGCTTTACAGACTCCATTTCAGATTTTAGGTATTTTACAGTTTGTAACAATTGTGAGGAATTAGTAGTTAAATCCTCTGGTATAGGATCTCTTGGTAAATTTACTGGTTCAGTAACTGGAGATTCCTCCTCTGCATATTCTTCCAGCCTTTCCATACCTGTCTGTTAAACTTCAGAAAATAATTTCTCTGTTGAATAACATTTAAAAGAAAATACGTCAACATAATAATTCAGTTTATTGTTTCCTAAAATCTAGTTGGGCTTCTTCAAGGCCTAGTGTTTGAACCTTGTGCTCTGATACCACAAGTCAAAACCCCAAATTTTCACAAAAATTAAAATTTTGAGATAGCATAAAAAGTTACAGTTGCAGTTGAACATCTGCTAGCAATCATTATAAGATATGAAACACACAAAGATAAATAACCATTTAACTTTAACATATAAAAATTAATGATGTTTTAATTTTGATATGTAATGTAAGTAATATGCATTTGATTAATTATTTCTTCTAATGGTTTTGAATGACAAGTAGGTGAGGAGTCATTTTCTAGTCGGGGCTTACTTAGCAACTGCTAACGTATCTGGATTTTCTGCATCTTTATAGGCTTGACAGGTAAATTTTTACCTAGTTAAAACTTTATTAAGGCGTTTTAACCAGATATACGTCTTAGCATAGAATTATACTGCTAGTGTAAAGATTCTGCTTAGAAGACTCAAGAATCCGCAAGGTAAAGTTTGTTTCTTTTATTTGACTCACAATACTATTTTACCTTGTCTCTATATCATAGAGGTTATTAATGTCACCTTTCTGTTTGTCTCTTATCAGTAATATATTATTATAGATAAATGTTTCTTTTCAATGTTACTCTACTTGATTTCTAGTTTTAGAAAAGCTCAAGATAAAAGTTCAAAACTCCTCCTTTGACATAATAGTCTACTTCCATTATTATCATAATAATAAAAGCGTTGCTTATCATTGTATATAGTTAAAATGGACCTATGTTATTCGGAACATAAGCTTGAAAACTTATTTTTAACTCTAATTCAATTAGGACTCCACATGGTTAAAGTTATCGGTTTATCATCGTGAATGGATTACTCATTTCCTTTATGACATCACTACGCGATGACTTCGCATTACCCTACTATCTACTGAATTGTAAAAGTAGTGCAATAAAATCCTAGATAATTTACTATCTTAAACTCTACTTCTATATTTAACCTTGATCCAATTTGACTTAGAACTTGGTAAGCATTGTGGAGCTTCCAATATTAAGTACCTATAGGTTTTATATCCTACACCCAGTACATTCGATTCCTTTTTAAGTGAAGGAACTATTATTGTACACCAGAGTTATTATATCTTTATACACCATATTAATTTAATTCTATTCTTATGACTTAACCATTTATAGCTTATGAATAAAATACCAAGATTTTTAAATCATTTTAAAACATATTCAATGCTTATGCTAATCTCTTAATCTTTTCTTTATAAGTGTGATTATGAAAGGTTAAGAGAATCCTTACATCATTGGCATTGGTATTCATAGCAAATTTTTTGAGAAACCAGGGCATTGAAATCATATGTAAAACTGGTTCTTTCCAAAACTATTTATAACATTATTCATTATAATTAAACATTGGAAAAACCCTTGTTCAAGGTCGAGGATTGACTTGTTGGCAATGATATGGTATTGACTTTATGTTAAAACTATATATCATTACATGCATAAGGTAATTGATTATCAGATATTCGGTTTGATTTTTTGCAGTGATAACTATACAAAAGACCCACAGAGAGGTGAAAAGATCTGAGTATACGTGGCAATCTCCTTGCCATGCAAATCTTGATTTAAAAGTCTTCGTTGCAACCCTAGCTCCTCATTATTTTGTCGAGGGTTTGGTCTCTGCATGGCTTGGGTTTTACTGCAGCCATTGAAGGCTCGAAGTAGCTTGCCTCCATCTCCACTATCTGCGTAATACTTTGAATGGTCATTGTTTTTGAGTGAGTGTTCACACCATAGCTTATGATTGAAAGTTTCCTGCAATACTTCGCTGTGCATGTGGGTTGTTTTACAAAGTCACTAGTTATAGGGTTAAAGTCATGGTCTTTTTTCCACTGCCTTGACTTTCTCTTGCTCTTGTTGACTGTGTAACTTGCATTGTGTGTCCTCCGTCATCTCTGTCACTGCAGAAAAATGAGGGTTTGGCTTCTTCTTACACTAGTTGTAGTGATGTTGTTCCTTCGTGGCTCCCTCGTCCTTACTTCCAGGTGAAAAATGATATATGTTGTGTGTGAGGTTTCGGTCTACCTACTTCTTGACCTTGGTTCCCACAGTTCAGGTAACTTTTGTTTTTAAACAAAGAATGCAAGCTATGAATAAAATTATGAATTCAGTGCTAAACCCAAATTCTAATTATACTTTGAATCTTATTTGCAGGTGATAGTTCGCAAAACCCTTGGAAGGAAATACTTCAAAAAAAATTAGCCGACGTTCTATCTCCGGGTAAGCCCTGGTTACCAATGGCTCTCCCTGCTTGTGCAGACCTTAGGGGACAGTGTCGAGATGGAAGAAATTACGGCATGGTTGTTACCCATTCTTGGGATGTTGTTCTTTAGTTTACTAGTTTTTTTGTTTGTTTTTGTTTAAAGCCCTTGCTTCAGCAGGGTGACTTCGGCACACTGTCATGACTTGTAAAGCTTCCTTCTTGTATAAAAAGATTTTATAAGAAGTAGTTTTGATACTTGGTTTGTTGTTTTCATTATCTTAAACCCCATATTACAATATGGGTGCATCAGCTTAACGTTGGTTTTTGTACTCTAAAAAAAAATATAAATCCTTATGACCTATCATACGATACACAGTTGATTTGAAAACATACAGGTTTCCTTTTGAGCTCGGACTCAATCTACCCTAAGTTATTTATATGACTGTTTATCTTATGTTGTTTATGTGACTCTGTGTACTCAGATTTATTATCTTATTCGACTGTGTATTAATATGTACTGTTTATTAATTGCTTAAACTTTTGTTAATGGTGTTTGAACTAAGGTTAAACTATTTGCATCAGAAAATAATTTATAGCTTTTGTTATTCTCTCAGAAATATGAGCTAGGTTTCTCCTTCGATGACACTCTCGTTAAAGAATTCTTTTAGTTTTATTATGTGAGCTTCTGTTATTTGTAAAACAATTACTATTAAGTATTGTTATTATAGTGTAATGGGTTTGCTTAAATTTGTATTTTAAACACTTTAAATGTTAGAAGTACAATAACTAGAAGTAACAGTTCGTATGTCTATGTTTGTACTTCTTTTGCAGAGAATAAACCTGCTAATATTTACGGTAGAGCTCTACAAAGACATGTATTGTTAAATATTTATCATGATCTTATTATTTTACTGAAATGTTAGCTAGGTTTTCATTAGAATTATTTGTAAACATTAATTTAATAAAGAGTCTGTTTTTGATAAAGAATGATACTTTTCCTAAGCCCTTTTTTTATTTATAGTAACTATTGTCTTAGTTTGTTTAACCAAATAAATAGATAAATAAACTAAGTAAATACATTTTCTTTCTTAATATCAGAATAAATTTCACATATCATTTTCTTGAGTTAATAGTACCTGTTAGTCTTTAAACTATTATGATTACTAATAGACTATATATACTTATTAGTTTATATCTTTGTTGTACTGAAAGTAAACTAGTAGTTTTTAGCTGTACTTCTTCTATTGTATAAACACAGGTTACTAAGTAAAATACACAGAAAAATATGTGTAACCTAACACAGTTTTCCATCCTGTAAGTTCTAAATTTCGAAAAGATAGCAAAGTGTTGTGTATAAATATACCTATTTTCTACTAGAGTACTTATTTATAAAAAGATCCTTCTACTTGTGCTGAGTTATTGTTATTTCTTTTCTAAAGTACTTACCTACAGAAACTCGTTAATATGAAACATATATAAACAGGTTATTGGTCTTTTCTGATAACAAATCACATACAAAATAGGTTACCCTGATATTATGAAATGCATAAACATCTATTCATTCCAGATTTCTATTATATCCTTCATCTATTTTAACATACACTGCCTGTGCTGGAGTACGGTCTGGTTCATTCCAGACGTGGAAAAACACAGGTTAGGATTATTTTTCCTCAATTTCAGCTTCAATGTTTCGATAAACTAAAAGATTACAATATCTATCAGTTCACTACTAAACATTTAATATTTATTAATCAATAAGTCTCACATATAAACATTTAACACGGTAAAAATAAAAAGACTGTAGAACCTATTTAAGCTGTACAACAGCAGCATTGGGAGGTCGTTCCTCCCTACCAACTCCTGGAGTGCGCTCAAACATAGTCTCCTCAGGACCCCCGAGCCTGTTCCTGGTCTCCTTGGCTGAGAACTGGTGGAGCAAGCAAACAATATACTAGTCCAATGACTCAGTATTCACTCTACACTCAGTAGTAAGATCCTTCAGCTGAAAAGCTACATTTTGCAATTAACCCCTCAAACACCTTCCACAAATTCCCTTCCCATTGAAATACTCTGAAGTACATTCACCTGAATGTTCACCTCCCTGGAATGAGTAGCCTTAGCTCTCTTCAATGGGAATTTTTATTAAGATTGCCTAGGTCTTTTGGGTCAGTTGTCATTAATTGAGCCACCTACTCCGATCCCACTTTCTTGGGGGATCATGACCCCAAATGTAGGGAGGTTGCCACCTGCAACAATTCAAAGTGTTTGAGGATGTTGCCACTTGTCTACTTGCTCTCCACCCAGTCTCCTCCACCAACTTGACCAGTAAACACTCTTTTAACAGCTCTCCCAAGCTGTTGTCTCCACTTTTATTTATTTATAATTAAAATATTCAGAATTACATTCAATATCCTTGACTCTACTGAGTCATCAATTACAACTTAGCATAAAATTTAACATATTGTCTTGAAATAAAATCAAATATGATAATATTATTTTCGCAAAATTGGGGCATGTGACATTAGCATCCTGATAAACCCAAACTTATATTGGATTGGATGACAACCTGATAAAGCCAATGGTATATTGGCTTGGCTGGGCATCCTTATAAACCTAATCATATATTGACTTGGCTAAGCAGCCTGATAAAACCAACGATTTGTTGGCTTGGTTGTGTCTTGATGTGCATTTGACCATTTGTGATCCTTGGTTGGATAGCCTGATAAACCCAACTGTTAGTTGGATTGGCTGAGTAGCATTATAAACTCAGCAGTGTGATGGCCATGTTGACCATCCTGATAATCGCATCTGTTAGTTAGCTTAGCTGGTCCTCAAAGTGAATGTCGGATTGAATTCCTGCAGTTTGATAAACCCAAATGTTAGTTGGCTTGGCTAAGTAGCCTGATAAACCCAGCAGTGTATTGGCTTGATTTCTTGCAGCCTGATAAACCCAATTGTGTATTGGCTTGGTTGGACAATCTGATAAACCAAATTGTAGGTTGGCTTGACTGTGTTTGATGTGTTTTGGCAATGTGTGAGCTTGTTGTTCCCTAGTTTCTTGTGGAAATCATGCCCAACTCGGGGGTGGCAGTTGTGTTGAGAGACTAATGAACACAACTGGCCCATGGTTGGGTGGAACGTTGTAGCGACATAGCTAGTTACGGGACAACTTCATCTTCAAGATAAATATTCTTTGTTGTATTATTTCTACAATGTATTTACTTATGAATGCACTGAATATGTTGCATGCTTATTTAAATATTTAAGTAGAGTTTATTGTTGTTAAATGTCTCTGCATTTTGTATTTGTATATGCCCTGTATTTTCCACTGCATTTTTCTTATGATCATGGAGGCTAGAATCCTGGTTACAAAGGCAGAATGCATCGGATTTAAATGTTTCTGCACCCCGGAATCCGCCTGCAGAAAGCGGAAGCGGAAAAAGAACCATAAATTCTTAGGTAAAAATGTGTTTTCCACACCCCAAAATCCTCTTATGGAAGGTGAAAGTCAGAAGTTGAAAGGAGGGAAAATGGGAAAAAGATAAAGTAAAAGTTGGCTTCCGCACCCCGAGCTGCTGCGGAAGGCGGAAGGTAGAAATCAACAAAATAGAAAATGGTTAAGGTAAAATGTTGGTTTTCCACATTCCAGACTCCACCTACGAAAGGAAGAAAGTAGCAGGTGGATCGGAAAAGTGAAAATAAATAAGGCAAGAGATAGGAGGTGGTTGGTTTTTTGCACCCCGGGATCCGCCGCAGAATGCGTAGGGGGGAAAGTGGAAAGTCAAAGGGAAAGTGTAGTGGATGTTGGGTTTTCGATTCCCAAAGTCCACAGCAGAATGCGAAGTGTGGAATGCAGAAGGCAGAATGTGGTTAAAATTTTCCGTCGTATTTTCAAGATTATGATTCTCGAAGCACATAGCAAAACAAAGAAAGCAAAATGTGGAAGGGCAAGAAATCACAGTGGCGTTTTGCAGAGTTCTGTCTATCGTAAGCTGCATTGCGGAAGGTGGAAGGTGGAAGGTAGAAATGTTAGGTTCAATGCAAAAATGACTTTTCTAGTTACAGATGGATATGTGAGTTGCAGAACGACTATTACAATGGTTTTTAAGCCTAAGAATGAATGTTAAAGGATGAACATGACCCATGACTGTGTTTAAAGAGAAAGAAATAATAAATTTTAAATTATTATGCATATCAATCAGGTGTATGGGCACGTGGGTACATGGACATTGAGGTACCAGAGTGAGCAGTGAAGTCGTGCTCCTCCCTTATATGCTGATGTAGAGGGGAGGGGACGCTACATATAAGTTGATACATATGGGAGCCCTCGAAGTCTCAAAAGATCAAGCTATTTTGGATGGGGAGATAAAGAATGTGGAAGTAAAGGAGAAGTATAAAAGAAAGGGTAATAGGAACACTAAATTTGAACCAAAGGAGGAGTTTTATCCATCAGATGGAGCCTTAGGCTCTAAGAAGAAAAAACATCAGAGGTTTGACAAGGGAAAGTGCTCCTACTGTAAGAAAGGAAACCATACAGAGAAAGGTTGTTTGAAGAAAACCATAGATCACATGTCAATACTCCTTGAACAACATAATATTTCCCTTCCTGAATGAACAAGGAAGGATGATTTTGGAGACAAGACTAAAGATAATGAGATATTCCATGCACTAAAGGCTAAATTTTCAAAATATCAATCCTTCCTCATTGATTCAGGAGCATCCAACCACATGGTTGACTCCAAAGAATCATTCTCTTCATTTAATTTATTTGATGGTACAAGTATTCACATGGTATATGATACTCTGATCCAATATGAAGAGAAGGGTACAGTAAAATTAGAGCATGGAATGCTAAAAATGTCTTATATGTGCCATCTTTAGTAGCAAATCTATTATTTGCATATAAGATGACTCATACAGGCTCACCAAAGCAAGTTTTATTTGAACCTAACTCAATAGAAATCTTAGATATCTCTACTAGGAAGATGATAGTGAAAGGTGTTGTGTAATGTCCTCTTCTGCTTAGGCATCGAGGACAAACCCGCTAACCTATGTGATTCCTGTAGGTTTGAGCGGGTACTGACATTCAAGGAATTAGCTGAAGACTGATGCCATATATAGAAGATCTAGGGCATCAATATTATATCATCATTGGGTTGAAGAGGGCCACTAGAGCCAAAGGCCACCTGCATGCATGACATTCGGGCATTATTTAATGATGCATGCACTCGATTAAGTCTCCATGCACATGCATGCAAGTCAACTACAAATTAGAAGATAAAGTGACCTAATTAGGTCAAAAGTTAGGGTTTTCACAGTTGAAAATTATAAAAGAAAGATACAGTGAATGGAGAAGTCACGTGATTATTGATTTGTGGAGTCGAATTGGAGAGCTCGGCGAGCTAAGTTGGGGTTGTGCGCATGCTCACCTAAATGGTGTGTTTTAGTAACGAAATCTATCTGCCCTAGTTCATCATTAGGTTGGATCATCTAGGTTTAGTACTAGTTCATCATCAGGTTACATTCAGTAGTTATTTCGGGAGGTTGATTATTCATCCAGTCGGAGAGTTCCACCATCACACCGTGTCACCGTGGTCAGAGACCAAGAAATTTGTTTTCCTATATACAGGGTTTATAACTTCCGCATGTTACTTCCATTCATCCTGGAGCACCTCCATTACCCTTCCCCTGGAAGAAGGACCATTCATCTTGAGTATCAAGCGAGTTATCATCAGTGCACCCTTTTCTAAAGGTGCTATTCTGCATGAGCGAATTGATTTGAGGAGGCATTCACGTTTTGGGCTAGAATGCCTCTATTTCTTCTGCATGCTACTTCCATCACCATCATAGGGGTATTATAAGCCTAGTGCATATCATCCGGGCTTTCAGCAGCCGCTTATTTATTATTCTGGAGCATATACAGTTTGAGAGGAGGGTGCATTCACCTGTGGAGGACGATTTGGTTTATCTCCCTATTCCTCCGGCAGAATCCTTGCATGATGGGACCATCCTCTTCACCATCAATTGATCTATATACTGGTATGTACATGCATTGATTTCTTGTATTTTTAGTATCTCAGTATTTTCTAGGGCACAAATCTGCATTCAACTGCATGCATGCAAGATCGGGGTTTGCTTTCCTATTTTATTGAGGCATAAGTCTATTATCCATCTACAGTACACACATAAAAAGAAAAATGTCAGTTTGGGATATTACAGTGGTATCAGAGCTATTTTCCTTGCCAATTGTGGGCATGCAAAAATTATAAATGAATTCAGGAGATCTGTACAACACTACTCACAGAGGTATAGAGACAAATAAGAGGAGTTAGAGGACATAGATTTTGGGAACAGAGAGTATCAGTTTGAAAAGGGAAAAGAAACAATGGACGATGATGATAAAATAGCTTTCAATACTCTCATATCAGCCATAAAAGAACTCACTACTGGGAAAAATGAAATGATGAGAAACTTCAGGAAAATGACTGAGAAGAATGGGCCCACCCCACATAGTCCCTCATTTCCCAACAGTGAAAGGGTATCCACCAGCAGTAGTAGGGATCACTTACATACCAACATGCAGATCCATCCCCATATATACAATCCTTTTCAACCTACCATGCCTCAATTCTTAGATAGTCCAGTTGCAGTGCCTCTAGCACAAGCAGAACTAGAAGAACCCATGAGTGCCTATCTAAGAGAATATAGGGATTTAGGAGAGGAATTCCATTCAGCCATGACCTTCACTGAATTCTACCACTTTAAGAGTAAGAATAAACCTAAAGCTTACAATAGGCCATTCACCCAGAACTATGAGTTATAGCACTTCGTAGGGAAACTGACTATCCCTACCTTTGAGGGCACCCAGGGTGGCGCAGCCAGGAATTGGGTACAAAAGTTGGATACATACTTTCAGCTCAACCCCATGATTGAGACTGATGCCATTAAATTGGCTACTTTGAATTTGGAAAAAGAAGCACATGAGTGGTGGTACCATGGGTTAGTGACACTGGGTCACAACACCATCACCTCATACATAGATTTTACACAGAGGATCATTGAGTGGTTTGATCAAAAGGATTCGGAGGTACACTTTAGGGAGCTAGCGTAGCTCAAGTAGATAGGTAGTGCATATGCATTTATTTCTGAGTTTCATAGGATAACAGTCATGGTCACAAATATATCAGAGAGCAGGTTGATTATGTTGTTCACGGAGGCTCTTACTGAACCCTTACGGGGATGGGTCAAGTCTTATAGGCCCACCACCCTAGCAGATGCCATTAGACATAAAATAGGTTTCCTCCCAGGACCAATTTTCCTTTAAAGATAAAGAAAGGAAACCCTTCCAGAAAGAATGGTTGGACAATGATACCCGACATGACCTCAAAAGAAAAAAGTTATGTTTCACTTTCCAGGAACCATGGATACCAGGTCATAGATGTTCGGGAAAAGGAAAGGCCTACTACACAGAGGCTTATTCTGACAGTGAGGAGGATGAGGATTACCAGGATCATGAGTACGGAGATACAATAGAGACAGTTTCTGAGGGACAGGAATCAAGAGGTACCATTGCTACCATGACAGGGGTTCTTAGATTCCACACTCTTCGGATCAGAGGTAATGTACAGGGCCACAGAGTGGGAGTATTGATAGATGGTGGGGCATCCCACAACTTTATTGATGTTGCATGGGTTAAAAAGAGAGACATTCATATTGAGAGATTTGATGGGTTTTCGGTAGCAGCAGCAGGTCACACCATGTAGTGTAGTCAGAGGATTCCTAAATTAAAGGTAACGCTTGGGAATCATAAAGTGATAGAGACATTCTATGTGGTAGATGTACCTGACATGAATGTGGTACTAGGATTTCAGTGGTTGTATTCCATAGGGAAGTATTCTACAAATTACCAGACCATGGAGATGGAGTTTACAGGAGCAGAAGGACAAAAGGTAGTATTGAGAAAGATGAATACCTATCCTCCCACGGCAGTGACATCACACAGGATGGAGGTGGTACTCCGGCAAGGATATATTGAGTGGGTTGCAGAGTGTATGGTTACCTTTAGGAAACCACCAGGTGAGGCCACACAACATCCTGCAGATATAGAGGCCTTATTGCAGAAGCACAAAGAAGTATTCGAAGACCTTCCAGCAGGTCGACCTCCAAATAGGGGATTTGAGCACATTATTGAGTTAGAGGAGGGGACCCAAGCATTTATCACCACTCCTTATAGACATCCCAAGAGGTATAAATATCATATAGAGAGTACCATCAAGGAACTACTCAAGTCGGGGTACATCAAACGTAGCTCCAGTCCCTTTGCATCTTTAGTAGTGCTAGTGAAGAAAAAAGATGGAACCTTATGAATGTGCATTGAATACAGAGCACTCAATAAGAACACCATAAAGAATAGGTATTCCATCCATAGGATTGATGAGTTGATGGATTAACTACAGGGGGAAAAGTACTTTTCCAAAATTGATCGTCGCTCAGGGTACCATCAGATTCAGGTCAAGGAACGGGATGTTCCAAAGACCACTTTCTATTGCCACTATGGACATTATGAGTTTCTAGTGATGCCATTTGGTCTCACTAATGCACCAGCTACTTTCCAATCATGCATGAACCATATATTCAAGATGCAATTACATAAATATATTATGGTATTCTTTGACAACATATTGATATACAGTCGAACTTGGGAAGAACATTTGAGACATCTTGATGAAGTACTTGGTATTCTACAGGAGCAGTCACTATATGCCAAAATGTTCAAGTGTGAGTTCGGCGTACAGGAGATGTTGTACTTAGGACATGTGATTGGGGCCAATGGGGTCCAGGTCCACTTAGAGAAGATTCGGGCAATTTTGGATTGGCCTACACCTAAAAATGTGACAGAACTAAGGGGCATTTTGGGCCTTTGCACCTACTACAAGAGGTATGTCAATGGATTCTCACAGATGACTGCACCCCTCACAGATATTACCAAGAAGGGGGAATTCAGTTGGCCAAAGGCATCACAACAAACATTCGAGAAAATAAAGGAGGTAATGATTTCATGCCCAGTATTATCTTTAACAGACTTTTCTCAATCCTTTGTATTAGAATGTGATGCTTCAGGAGGGGGAATTGGGGTAGTTTTGATGCAGAACAACCGACCCATTGCATTCAAGAGCAGGAAGCTCAAATACTATGAGCGCCACTATTCGATATATGACAAAGAGATGTTAGCCATCCTCCATGTGCTAACCAAGTTCAGGCAGTACTTAGTGGGTGTCAAGTTCAAGGTTAAGACATATCACAACAGCTTGACATACTTCCTAGAGCATAAAGAGCTAAACGAGAGACAACAGAAATGGGTAAGCAAAATTCAGGACTATGAATTCTAGATTGAGTATGTAAAGGGGAAGAGCAATGTAGTGGCTGATGCACTTTCTAGACGACCAGCTACTTTATCCCTTATGAGCATCTCATCAAATTGGAGGTCTCATCTTTTGGTTGAGTACTCCAAAGATAAGTTTTCTTACGAGATATTGGATGGATAGATTCAGGATGATAGGTACAGGGTCATTGATGACATCATATACTACAAAAATAGAATCTTCTTGGTTCCTGAGTCTCCACTCAAGAAGAAAATTTTATAGGCATCGCACGATTCACCATTAGCAGGGCATCAGGGGTTTCTCAAGACCTACAGACAAATTAGAGAAAGGTTCTCATGGAAGGGCCTCAAGAAAGATGTAATAAAACATGTGAGGGAGTACATATTGTGCCAACAAAACAAAATAGAGCACACCCACCCAGCTGGTTTACTACATCCTTTAGCTATTCCTGAGCAAAAATGGGAGAGCATCTCTATGGACTTCATTACTGGGTTACCCATGGTTCAAGGAAGAGACTACTTGTATGCGGTAGTGGACAGATTGACCAAGTTTACTCACTTCTTTGACATATCATCAAAATATTCAGCAACACAGGTAGTAGAACTATTTTTTAGAGAGGTATTAGACTCCACAGGTTACCCAAGACCATTGTCAGTGACAGGGACAACAAATTCACAGGAGCCTTTTGGCAAGAGATTTTTTGATTAGTGGGGATCGAGTTAGCCATGAGCACAAGTTATCATCTGTAGAGTGATGGGCAGACAGAGATTGTCAACAAGTGGATTGAGGGATATTTGACAAATTACGTATCAGGTCAGTAGAGGACATGGATCAAATGGTTACACTTGGTTGAACATTGTTACAACACCACCTACCATATGACCATTGGGATGACCCCTTTCCGAGCCCTGTATGGGTATGATGCTTCCACTTTCACATACCAGATATTTGGCGATAGCAGGGCCCCCAAGGCCAAAGAGTGGATTCAAGAGGGTCAAGATATCCTCAAGATACCCAGGGAGAACATACAAGCTGCTCAGAATCAACAAAAGATATATGCGGACATGCATAGAGTTGAGCACAGTTTTGAGGTGGGAGACTTCATTTATTTATGCCTCCATCCTTACCGACAGTCATCTCTTAAAAATAAAGGAGCAGAAAACTCCAACCTTGTTTCTATGGTCCATACAAGATAATTCGAAAGGTTGGAGAGGTAGCATATGAGCTAGGACTACCCCCAAAGAGCAAGATTCACAACGTATTTCATGTCTCCAATCTCAAGAAGATGGTTGGTCAACAGATTGCTACATCTTCTGAGTTGCCTCCCCTTGATGACAAGGGGCAATTGGTTCTGATTCCGGAGCTCATCCTAGAGGTGCGAGAGCGGAAACTAAGGAACAGAATCATCAGAGATTACCCGGTTTAGTGGAAATATTTTCCTATAGAGGCCACTTAGGAGGAAGAAAAGGTATTACAGTACCCAGCTTTACAATTGCTTGAGGACAAGAAAATTCGAGCGGGGAGGACTGTAATTTCCTCTTCTTCTTAGGCATTGAGGACCAACCCACTAACCTATGTGATTCTTGTAGGTTTGATCGGGTACTGAAAATCAAGGAATCAGCCAAAGACTGATGCCATATATAGAAGATCTAGGGCATCAATATTATATCACTATTGGGTCAAAGAGGGCCACCCGTGCCAAAGGCCACCTGCATGCATGACATCCGGGCATTATTTAATGATCCATGCACCCGATTAAGTCTCCATGCGCATGCATGCAAGTCAACTGCAAATTAGAATATAAAGTGACATAATTAGGTCAAAAGTTAGGGTTTTCACAGTTGAAAATTATAAAAGAAAGATAAAGTGAGTGGAGAAGTCACTTATGTGATTATTGATTTGTGGAGTTGAATTGGAGAGCTCAGCGAGCTAAGTTGGGGTTGAGCGCATGCTCATCTAATTGGTATATTTCGGTAGCAAAATATATCTACCCTATTTAATCATCAGGTTGGATCATCCAGGTTCAGCACTAGTTCATCATCAAGTTACATTCAACAGTTATTTCGGGAGGTTGATTATTCATCCAACCGGAGAGTTCCACCATCACACCGTGTCACTGTGGTCAGAGACCAAGCAATTTTTTTTCCTATCTACAGGGTTCAAAAATTCTACATGTTACTTCCATTCATCCCGGAGCACCTCCATTACCCTTCACCTGGAAGAAGGACCATTCAACTTGATTTATCATCGGTGCTCCCTTTTCTGGAGACACTTTTATGCATGGGCGAATTGATTTGAGGAGGCATTCATGTTTTGGGCTAGTGTGCCTATGTTTCTTCTGCATGTTTCTTCCATTGCCATCAGAGGGGTATTATAACCCTCGTGCATATCATCTGGGCTTTCAGCAACTGCTTATTTATTATTATGTAGCATATATAGTTTGAGAGGAGGTTGCATTCACCTGTGGAGGACGATTTGGTTTATCTCCCTATTCCTCCGGCAGAATCCTTGCATGTTGGGACCATCCTCTTCACCATCAACCGATCTATATACTGGTATGTACATGCATTGATTTCTTGTATTTTATATCATCTCGGTATTTTCTAGGGAACAGATATGCATTCAACTGCATGCATGCAAGATCGGGGTTTGCTTTCCTATTTTATTGAGGCATAAGTCTATTAGCCATCTACAGTACACACATAAAAAGAAAAATACCAATTTGGGATATTACAATGGTATCAGAGCTATTTTCCTTGCAAGTTGTGGGCATGCAAAAATTATAAATGAATTCAGGAGACCCATACAACATTACTCACAGGAGACAAAGGTATAGAGACAGAGAAGAGGAGTTAGAGGACATAGATTTGGGGAACATAGAGGATCAGATTGAAAAATTCAAAGAAACAATGGTCAATGATGATTAAATAGATTTCAACAGTCTCATATCAGCCATAAAAGAACTCACTACTGGGAAAAAAGAAATGATGAGCACCTTCAGGCAAATGGCTGAGAAGAATGGGCCCACCTCACACAATCCCTTATTTTCCAACAGTGATAGGGTATCCACTAGTAGTATTAGGGAGCACTTACATACCAACATATAGAGCCATACCCATATATACAATCCTTTCCGACCTACCATGCCTCAATTCTGAGATAGTCTAGCTGCAGTGACTCTAGCACAAGCAGAACCAGAAGAACCCATGAGTGCCTATTTGAGAGAATATAGGGCTTTAGGAGAGGACTTCCATTCATCCATGACCTTCACTAAATTCTACCACTTTAAGAGTAAGAATAAACCTAAATCTTACAATAGGCCATTCACCTAGAACTATGAGTTACAGTGCACCGTAGGGAAACTAACTATCCCTGCCTTTGAGGGAACCCGGGGTGGCACAGCTAGGAATTGGGTACAGAAGTTGGATACATACTTCCATATCAACCACATGATTGAGACAGATGGCACTAAATTGGCTACTTTGCATTTGGACGGAGAAGCACATGAGTGGCGGTACCATGGGTTAGTGACACTGGGTCACAATACCATCACCTCATACAAAGATTTTACACAGAGGCTCATTGAGCGGTTTTATCGGAAGGATCCGAAGGTACACTTTAGGGAGCTGGAACAACTCAAGAAGATAGGTAGTGGAGATGCATTTATTTCTGAGTTTCAAAGGATAGCAGTCATGGTCATAGATATATCAGAGAGCAGGTTGATTATGTTGTTCACGGAGGCTCTCACTAAACCCTCACAGGGATGGGTCAAGTCTTATAGGTCCACCACCCTAGAATATGCCATCATACAGACTAGAGACTTGTAGGATGCAGTGCCCAAAAATAGGTTTCCTCCTAGGACCAATTTTCCTATTAAAGATTAAAAAAGGAAACCCTTCCAGAAAGAATGGATGGACAATGATACCTGACAGAACCTCAGAAGAAAAAAGTTATGTTTCACTTGCCATGAACCATGGATACCATGTCACAGATGTTCAGGAAAAGGAAAGGCCTACTACATAGAGGCTTATTCTGACAGTGAGGAGGATGATGATTACCAATATCAGTAGTAGGGAGAGACAACAGAGACATTTGCTGAGGCACAGGTCTCAGGAGTTACCATTGCTACCATGACAGGGGTTCCTAGATTCCACACTCTAGGGGGGGAATCCTAAGGGGTACATTGATGATTCTCTCTTGACATGCAAGTTGAGGAATCCATTGAATGGGATCAAGCAAGCCCTCAGGGCATGGAATCCTAAGATAAAATATTCCATACTCTCACAGAGGTTCGAAAGATGTATTTTTGGTTGCAAAAGAAACAACATTTATTCTCCTATTTGTCATCATATTAGAATAAGGTGGAGAGGTTCACATAAACTGTACTGGGGAACTAGTGCACACAAGTACCATCACACTGCATTACAACTCCATAGAGGTGTAGACTGCAGAATGTTTTCACAAAGTTTTTAACTCGGGAGAAATCTATTTCTTGGCATGAAAGCTTGATCCAGTTCCCTACTATTCATTTTGAGGGGGGGGCTTCCCATGAGGTTTTCCCCATCTCTTCGGTTTATTGAGAAGTTAATTTTTTACATTAGATTGTATGGGTGATCGTTGGTCTCAGTTACATGATCCTAGGTTGTCCAAGTTTGGATTAAGGGGTGAGGGGTGTTAGGATTAATTATAATCCTCGCTTGACCACCATAGTCTAAATTTTAGTTTCCTAGCTTAGGAGTATGTTTCCACTTCTCATATGGGGCCCATTTACCACTTGATGTGCCAGTCTACATGATTTTAGGATATCCAAAGTTTAATCCATATAATTAAGGAACCCACATTGAGTCATGGGAGTCCCACCATTAGTTCACCCTAGTTTGTGTTGAGTTATCCTCCGATGGGCATCAGTTAGTTCATCTTCAGTTATCCTAGCACCACTTTGCATGATTTAAAGAGGTTAGGTGCATTTTCTCACCTACCTTGGTCAGTTAACTGATTTTGAACTGATTTCGTTGTCCTAAGTTACACTAGAGAGTCACTAGAGGTGATTTTTCCACAGTTAGTGATCTCTGGAGTCAGTCCAAGACATAGGATTTGAATCACTCCAAGAGGATTCAAATTTCCTTAATTGTATCATGGATGTATTACATACTAATTAATGATTCTGATATTAATGTTATGTTGTCAAATTTGTGTCTCTTATCAGTTTAATTTCACCATGATTGTTTTATCATTATACACTGGCTTTATTCTTCCTCCTTCAATCTTATTTCACAGTGAGGTTCAATCGAGCCCAAATATCCTTAAACTTTGCTAAATTAAACAAATATATACCCTCAGAAAACCCTCCAAACACGGAGGATGAAAAACCCTACAATTCTTTGAGTATGATAGATAGATTTACTAAGAATGGTTTACAACACAAAATCAAATTTCCCAATAAGAGATATCACCATAGTAGTAGAGAAGAGATATACAATGCAACCCTGCAAAAAAAACTATATGCAACTGTATTGAACTTTCCATATGCAGCATATTAATAACAAGCCAAAAACCTAGCATGTAGAAGCTAGCATGTAGGAGGCTTAGTAAACACATTGAGAACACCACATAGTGCATTCACAAGGAGGAGATAACTAGAACTCCCTCCATGCAAACATTAGCACCCTTCCTTTCCTCAATTATATCTAATTGGATGTTTAGTGTCCTAAACTGAAAGTGAACTGACTTGAACTGAATATTAAATGACTTGAACTGAACATTAATTGACTTGAATTGAATGTTAAATGACTTGAAATGAATGTTAAATCTACTTGAATTGAATGTTAACTAACTTGAACTGAATTTAATTGAATGTGAACAGAACCCAATCTTTAATTGACTATTGATCACTTAACATGCTAACTTAAGTGTCATGAGTGCTTCACTCTTTGTACAATCCATGCACAATTTCTATGAGTAACTTTTACATGGATCTCTCTAGTTAACAGATGCATGTTGATTGATGAAGATTAAGCTATTCTTTACTTAACTGGTTACATTCATTAATAGTTCAACCGATGCTTTGACTAAGGTAATGATTGTAGCATTCATATTTTACTGAAGCTTTATAACTTGAGTTCACTCATACATTTGCATGGGAAATTCAAACTCTCTTTCTATATGCTTTATCTTATTATCATTAAATAATTAATGCATGGTCCATATGCGTATTATTTATTCATCTTATCATATCATACTCAGAAGAATTATTCAATACATACTAATGATCATATATATTACTTTGGGTCATATAGTCATATTCTAAAGTAATTCACTCTAGAGATAGCTAAGCCCTAAATGAGACTTATAGCACTCAGTGACCATGGCAAGAAATATATCACATAGTATAACCACCTCAACAAATGGAGGTCCACATTCTTTATACAACACAAGACTTCAATCTTGATACAAAACAAGATCATCTCCACAATTGGAGATCCATTCTCATAGGTTACCTTCTATGAGAATACTTGACTTGATATTACTCATAAGTCTAGTCTTGATATTACTCACAAGACTCACCTTGATATTACTCACAAGATTTACCATACAACATCACCACCTAAATCATATGATGATACATAGGAATTTATATGATTCGCAAGTCCGATTTGATTTTACTCACAAGTCCGTAGAATGACTCATGATGTTGTACAATCAACAATCCCTCTCAACAAGGGAGACATTCTCTGCTTTAATAGGAATTTATTGTCATACCAATGTTTTCTTATAAGCATCTCAACTTCGTTACTAATAGTGGATTGTCCACATATTTTCAATATTCTAATTAGTAGCTATGTATTGAACTTTTACTTTACATGATCACGACTTCGATGAAGTAAAATTTCATATCAATGTGTTCTATCATAACACTGATAGGGTTTTTGAGAAAGATTGACTATTAACACCTAATAAATCTAGGATTCAAGTATTTCACCCTAGTAGGTAGCATCCCAAGATACACTACTCCTCAGTAGGTAGTACTATCTACAAAACATGTTTTTCTTCTGTAGTACTCTTTGACATACACATTGCTTCTATAGTACTAGCTGCAATACACTTAGCTTTTGTAGTAGTAGACACAATACACATAGCTAATCCTAATCTATATAATAGGTATACTATGTAAAAAACTACAATAAAGAACCTATTCTAATGTACCTCAAAGGTACTCAAACATGTGCTTATCCACAAGCATAAAAATACAATAGTTCTGCTAGGTACTTTAAGATATCAACCAACTACTTATTCAAAGAAGCATCATCTGGATCTGATCTAGAATTTAGTTTTTCTAAACTAGAAACTATGGATTTCGTATCCATCATAAAAAGCACATTTAAATGTGTAATAATCATTCATACATAAAATATTATCTTTTTTTTCAATTTTCAACATTTGTTCACTTCAAGAATCTTCTACCATATGAAAAAGTTCTTAGTGAGCTTTCTATTCTCTGTGATTTTTTTCAAGGCCTGATCTCTTTCATAGTGATTTCATATCATAGTACCCCACATATCCAACTACTTGGATATCTAACCTCTCCAAGAGGTTTTAACTATTCTCTGACAGTTCAAACTATAACTCTTCTTGAGTATCCAATAGTTTTCGATACTTTGTGTTAAGTACAATCAAACTAACACCCTTGAGAATGATGGTATGAAAACATACATTTATTTTTTCCTGCCACATGAAGAACGGATTTTGGAACAAATTGAGAGCTTTGATATCTCATCATATCGCTGCTTCCATAAAGGAAGAAGTATGTGAAGATAAAGGTTTCTCTAAATAAGTCAAGATAAAGACTACTTAAGGCCCAAAACCTAGTTTCCACAACTCTTGGAGTGGAAAGAATACATGTCATATGTATTAATTTTCCTAAAATATTGGAAATTCAAGTGAAATGCCTGAAACTAAGTAAAGTGGGTTTTTTATGAAAATAATCAAAATTCATGAGAAATTCTAATCCCACATTCATGGTTGGTAATTGGGTGCACAAATCCCATTGTTGTATAAGAAAGGCATATGAGGTGAAGTAGAGGACATAAAAAATGGAAGCAAAGGAATACTAAAGGATCTGAAGGCTAGAAGAATTATTTTCCACATCATGCTCTTGGTGATCAATGACATGGATGGAGAAGGATGATTTAAAGCAAAGGTGAAGGGATTCACCTCCACAATTGGATTGTAAGCAAACTCTTCTTATTTTCAATATGATGCAATTCTAGTTTACCTCGAATTTTGAGTTTGTATCTATGTGTTAAATCTAGTTTTCAATTCAATATTTGGTAAATAGATTTCAAGTTTTTCCAATTTCATAGAGGTAGAGCTAGAGTTAAGGAAATAGAAATCAAGCTACTAATGGAGGCCTAAAGGACATGGATGCTCAAGCAAGGGGATCTTCTACAAGTGGCACACTTCAAAAGGTTGTTTCATTAATTCCTCCCATCTATACTCTTTGAAAATTCTTAGGAATATCAAGAAAATTTTAAATTGTTGCATGTATTTCTGTCAATTAGGAATCACTGACCTATAATAAGGATAGAGAATGTTGTAGACAAGTCCCTACTACAATCTCTACCAATAGAATGGTGACTCCACTGGGGATCTTGGGGTTTAATTATTGATTTCTTGAATTTTTCCTCATATTTTGGTGTTCTTTCCTTTAGATATTTCTATTAATTCCTATTTTATTTCATTAGACATCTTAATTTAATTTAGGTGTCTAAAACCAGCCTAATCCAACCTTTAAATCATCAAAATTGGGAGAATTTGGGTCGGGATATTCAAGATTCTCGGGTTTAGTAAGCTGATGAACCTTGCTAGTTTAAACAAAGCATCATCCTTGTGTGGACACGCATTTTACCTTTCCAGGGTCAGTTGCTGGTGCTCAGTGTCTTAAGCCTATAGAGTGTCCATTCCAACACTTTGAATTTAGGGGATCTTGATGTTTTGGGCATAAAATCCTCATTTCTTAACTATTTTGAGGGATTATTTCTGTTGTGGTTAGCTTAAGAATCCTAAATAAAGGATTTTAGAGACTAATTCATCTAATTTGACTGATATTTTGGGATCCCTTAATGATTTTAAATATTTGTATGCTTACTAGCTTGAAAATTGCCAAAAACTAGGAATTGCAAATCACTATTTAAGGCCTATATTTAGGGATGAATTTGAACTTTCAAGAATTTTAGATGATAGTAGAGACCAGTTAGGACCTATAAAGAGAATATTTCAATAATTTATGATAAATTTCACTTGGATTTGGAAGTCTTAGAAACCTCCTTTAAAATCTAGGAAAATCACTTTGATTAGTAATTTTTCGAGATTTGTTCAAGTTTTTGTTTAAAATATTGCTCAGATATGAGTGTTTAGGACATATTTACCATTTGAATCCTTTATTTAAATATTAATGGCTGAATTTTTTTCTGATTTGGTCACTTTAATCACTTGTTTGCATAAGAAAATTGTCAAAAAATTGAAGAACATGACACGTTGTTTTCAATTTATGAACCTTTAGGCCATGGAATTTTGAGTTGCATGAACATGTTGACCTGACACACAAAATGAAATCACATGTAAGACACATTTATAACAATCATTTAAAGAAAATTCATAAAAAAAAATTCAAAAAAATTGGACCTCTCACCTAAGATAAATTCAAAAAGAATTTCCCTTCATAAACCATACGAATACGACTTAATCAAGTAAACTTCTTTTGGATGGATTAATTTTGACTTTATCAAATCATAATTAGAGAGATTTGTAGCTTTAATATTTAATTTTATCATGATTCATTGTGTTCAAACCACCATTATCCTCTTCACTTGCACTTTTGAGTGGTCCTGTGAACGAGAAAGTGGATCCAAAGTGTAACAGTCTAGATTTTATTTCTTGAGCATATTGTCGAGCCCTGCATATAATTTTCACTTGCACTTTCGGGTGGTCCTATGAATGAGAAACATGGATCTCAAGTGTAATAGGCATATTTTCAAGTTTTGAAGAATATTGTCGAGCCATGAGTATCCTGTTCATTTGCTCTTTTGGGTGGTCCCGTGAATGAGAAAGTTGAGCTCAAGTGTAAATGCTTGTCAGTTTTATAATTTTGAAAGATATTTAGAATTTTGCATTGATTTTCAGACCATTGATTTGGAACATTAAATTTAACATTGAAAAAGAGAAAATTATGTAATTGTAAATCAAAATTGAATCATAATACTACATTTAAACATCGATTTGAGAGACTGATTAGAAATAGGAAAAACATTGAACATTCAAACATTTTCTATTTCCAATAAGTGATAGTTGAAGCAAATTCAACACATCTTATGTTTGAATCCAACCTCTTGAACCCTTGCTAAAAATTTGTAAACTTATTTGAAAAGAAGAAGATAATAATTTGTGACAATAAAACATCACTTCTTTAGAAAATTTCTTTTTCAAATTTGTAAAAGTGATTCTATTTTGCAATTTGCATGTTTGGAGGATCTCAAAGAACCTCTTACTCTTCCATCGTATAGAATTTCATTGAAATAAAGGAAATATTAATGACCATTGTGTATTTTATTGGTTCAACATTTTGAGTTACAAACACCACCAGTTTCACTATCACTCCCAGAAACTAAGCAAACTACCCTAAAATAAACACTTAAGCTAAAATTGATCAAGATTTTATTTCGAATATCACCAGCAAGGTTAGGCTAAGGAATTGGATCAGGATTGAAGTTTAACAATCCAAGGCCACAAAATTTTGAAACTAGTATTGATTAAAGAGGGATCAAATACATTAGTAGAAAAAGGTCCTCGGGAAGGCGCTTATAACACATGTGTTAAGCACAAGTTCAATACGAAGAAGTAAGTGTGGTACCCCCCCATTTGATTTTTTGGTGGTTTATGATCACATCACGGTGTTTCAATTAAGTGACAAGTTCTTGTTAGCCGGAAATACACATCTCCTGCGGACAGGAGTTGTTTCCCTATATCTGAATGGTTCAGGTCTAGAACAAAACACAAACACCAAATGTTAAACTTCCCCTAGATTTGGTTAATCACTTGAATGAAATGCCATGATACTTCTCTCAAAGGTTGTCGTCGCTATCCTTAAATATTTCTCCTCTGATACTGCAGAAGGACCTGTAAAAGATGGAAGGTAACAAGAAAAACATGATAGCATACAATATAATCAACTAGATCTATGCTTGTGACCAAGGAATCAAGCAATATATACACATGAAATAGTAAATATGGGAAAGAAAATACATTTTTTATTATAAATGATTGGAGAGACTACAACCTTTATGCCTTGGTGTTGAGAGTTTCTTCCAATGGATCATGTCCTCTAACTTCACCTTTCCTCCAATAGCTCAAGAATTATTTTGACAGGGTTTGGGTATGGAACACAATTCTTCCTCCTTTCACCCATGGGGGATGAGCCAGTATTTAAAGGCATGGGAGGATAGGAATGGTTGAGGATCTCATGGGTGAGGTGGATATAAGATCCAAAAAGGGAGGATCGCAAGCTCTAGGTGGTCCTAAACCATAGGGATGAGGCTCCACGAAGGCAAGCTTCGAGAAGCCTCTCGAAGTTTCTCTTTTTTCCTTGAAAACTCGAGCACCGCTCCTTTAATGAAGAAAACATGCAATGTTAAAAGGGTAATGCTTCTTGTATTAAGGATAAGAGTGGTGGCACCACTCTTTGCTCATATATCAGGAGAATTGATTGTTATTTTTTCATCATTCAAGCTAGCATTATGATCTTAGGATCTTTAACTGAGAGAATAGCAAGCACAGCAATAAAACACACACACAACACAAGAGACAAGAGACACAAAGAATTTTCCTCAGGGAAACCATAAAGGATAAAACCATGCAACTTCCTCAAAGATAGAATTAGCACCAAAGGTAAAAATGGAAAACAGTAAGATGATCTCCCGATAGCAGCAGTCTCTCTCTCTCTCACTGAGAGAGCTTCTCCTCTCTCACTCATGCACCCCAATGAGTGAGTGAGTGTATATTAGTATGATAAATAGAGAGGATATCACTCTCTATTTATATTCTTCCGTTCACTTGGAACCCACTCCATCATGTCGGCCTCACTTAACAATTACTTACTAGAGCCGACATCTCTAGGAGTGTCTAATAACCCTAGTGCCCCACCACTTGTGGGGACTTTGCCTCCTCCGACCAATAAGATGGTAACACAATGTTGGGGAATATTGCCCCAACTTACAATGACTCACCTTGGGTCGACTTCACTAGGATATTCTAATAACCCAAGGGCCCCACAACTGTGGGGACTTTAACCCTTGACCAATAACAGGGTTACCCATAGACTTGACATGACTTTCTCATTATAGAAACTTCTCGGAATAAACATTGGGGTATGGCATGACTCAAATAGATTACAATACATCCCAGAATAAATATCGGGTTACAATACATAAGAAATATGGATGAATACATTCCGAAGTTACAATTACATCAACACTCCCTCTTAACTAGTAAGGTATTCTCTCGACACAATTTATTAGCACAAGTCTTGTTCTCTATATCATCTAGGTCATCATCAATTCATCTTCGTCTCCAAGTCATCTTTCATTTGGATCTGAATCATCACTCGATCTAGATCATCGTCACTGGATCATACTCGATCTGGAACATTGTCACTGGATCATACTCGATCTAGAACATCATTACTGGATCATACTCGATCTGGAACATCGTCATTGGATCATACTCAATCTGGAACATCGTCACTGGATCATACTCGATCTGGATTATCACTGGAATGGATTTGGATCATCATCACTGGACTGGATCTGGATCATCATCACTGGATCTGGATCATCTCTCGATCTGGATCATCAATATTGGATCTGGATCTCTCAGAGTCATCATAACTGGATCTGGATCATAGCTCGATATGGATCTCATCTGGTCATCATCATGTGTGCTATCTCGTCATAGGAAGTTCTACAGAGCCAGCCTTCTTTCATGCTAGTTGTAGGCCTAGCCATTAGGTAGGTCTTCATCCAGCACTTACATCTGACCTACTCATCAGAAAGGCATGACCAACACTTATATATGACCTACTCATCAGAAAGGCACACCCAACACTCACATCTGATCATGTAGTAACCTACAATTACATTAGAAAGGCCCAGCACTCACATCTGACATGGACGGAATTGAATCCTCTCACCATGATAGAATGGCTCGCACTTACATCTGACATGGAAGGAACTGAATCCTCTCATCGTGATAGAATGGCCCGCACTTACATCTGACATGGAAGGAACTAAATCCTCTCACGATGACAAAATGGTCTGCACTTACATCTGACATGGAAGGAACTGAATCCTCTCACCATGACAGAATGGCATGCACTCACATCTGACCTGGAAGGAACCAAATCCTCCACCCTCGTCAGAAAGGCCCCCAGTCCTAGATTGAGCTACCTAGTAACGAACCAGGTGCCTCCACTCTCCCGGAGAGTGGGAGTTGCCCTTACATCTGTCCTACTCGACAGAATGGCCAATAATCACATTTGACATGGGAGGAACCTAATCCTTTAGCCATGACAAAATGGTTTAGCCCTTACATCTGACCTACTTGTCAGAATGGCTCTCTCAGTCTCGGATTGAGTGTTCCTGATAACTAACCAGGTACCTCCATTCCTAGAATGGTAGATTCCCTTACATCTGTCCTACTCGACAAAATGCTCAGCACTCATATCTGACATGGAAGGAACCAAATCCTCTCACCATGACAGAATGGATCAGTCCTTACATCTGACCTACTCGTTAGAATGCCTTTGGGACTCATCACTTTTCCTTGGAGGAAACCTCGATCCGGAGAACACCAAGCTTCTCCCTAAAGTACTCAAACTTCACTCTGGCCAATGGCTTCATCAACACATCAACTATTTGTTCCTCCATCGCAACATACTGGAGATTCACTGCTCCTCTCTGCACCATATCCCTGATATAGTGATACTTGATCTCAATGTGCTTCAACTTGTCATGGAACACTGGATTCTCTAACAACTTCATGCAACTCTGGTTGTCACAATGTATACAAATAGCATCCATCTGGAGATCAAATAAATCAGACAGTAGCTTCCGCAGCCGTACTGCCTCACAACTAGTTGAACAAGCTGTGACATACTCTGCTTCAGATGTACTCAATGCCACACAGGATTGATTCCTGCTAAACTAAGAGATCACACCTGATCCCATACTAAAGCAACACCCTGAAGTGCTATTCCTATCGATGGAACAGCCTGCCCAATCTGAACAACATAACCTTCCAGGTTAATCTTCTGATTCGCATCGTACTTGAGCCCATAATCAATTGTACCCCTCAGGTACCTCAGAATATGCTTTGCAGCAATTAAGTGAACATTTCTCGGATCTATCAAGAACTGGCTCAAGGTGTTCACAACAAAGCAAATGTCTGGTCTTGTGTTCGTTAGGTACATCAATGATCCAATCATCTGACGATACATCGTAGCATCAACTGACTCTGATTAAGCATCACTCAATAGCTTCAAGTTCGATGCCATAGGTGTGGTCATGCAGTCCATCACCCTGAACCTATTCAGGAATTCTACTACATACTTCCCTTGTCCACACCTCCATGCCTAGAAAATAGTGCATCGACACATAACAGGAGCATCATTGGTCTTCTGCCTTCAACCTTGTGTTACGGAGAGAAATTCCTATGGCTTGGGGTACCACAACAGACAGCTAGACTCCAGAAATCAATCTTTCCCAATATGCAATAGAAATAAAAACATC